>VYXC01001155.1:7648-77341 GCA_013397175.1 Platysteira castanea | reverse complement strand
AAAAAAAAAAAAAAAAAAAAAAAAAAGGCAATGAAAATTAGGACGTGTAAATACATTACCACTCCTTTGTAATTTCCTTCTTTTGTCATCTCATCCTTTTCAGTTGTGTTTATTCAATGCAGCATTCTTGGGAAAGGTTATGAAACCTATAGGAGTCAGGGCCTTGCAAATCTTTACAAATTTTGAGGAGAAAACTTCCTAGAAATTTTCCTAGAAAGATATTCTTTTTAAAAGGAAAAAGCTTGTCATTGCATAAGAACATCAGTTTTTCCTTTTATAATGATCTCTATTAGATTAACCTCAATTTATTATTTGCTGTCCATGGAAGGGGGATCAAACTTGGTGTATAGACAGATATCTGTGAGAGACACTGCTGTTCTCATCATCTCTTTGTGGTACCAGTACTACCCTATGTTCACTTTAGGTAAAAACCTGGTTGGACACTCCTGACATTTTGCAAAACATAATGTAGCTCTGATGCAAAGTTATTGATTAGAATTTCTTTTCTGACCCTGCTGCTTTACAGCCCTTTTTTTTTTTTCCTTTGCAGATAAATTATGCATTGCTGGAAGCACAGTAGTTATTTATACTCATGTACGTGGAAGGAAGACACCTTTAGGCTAACTTATCATATAAAAGTGTATGTCCTTATCATTGTACAACTACATGGATGAATTGCTCTCTGTTACAGTGTGTCCATATTTTCCCCACTTGTCACCCAGGAAATAATTTATTCTCACTCATTGTCAGATTTTGCACCTGTACAGGCTGGATCTATGTCGTGAAAATTAAATAGTGATTTATAATCTAAAGGAGAAAAGTATTAGGACATTATGACCTTGTCACTGTTTTGAATGATTCTCTTGTTTTTCAAATAGATGATAATATTGCTATTTAGCCTAAAAGACAACTGATTTTTCTGCAATTGGACCCTGAAACTCTGGAGTTGCTTATTGTGCCTCGTTTGCACAATAGTCTTAAAATGTATGTATAAAAAAAGCCATAAAACTCTACCTTCTTCTTTTGCTTTTAAATGTCCTCTCACCTTCTATAACCACAAGTGCAATATAACAACATTATCGTCTTGAACATATTGATTTGTGTATTAAGTATTATGAATTGTATTTAAAAACCATTAGTGGTATGAAAAGATGAAAAACATACATGCTATTTACATAAAGGTTGTGATGTACAGGAAAATCAGTCCAGCTTTCTATACTCCTGTGAGATGTGCATTTGTCATAAACAAAAAAAGAAAGGATATTCAGTTTCCATTTTTCAAGCAATACTTGGATGATCATTTAAATAATGGTGTATTTAGTCAAGTTCTTCTTCAATTCTGCATTTCAGTTGCTTCATTTTAAGATAATGTCAGGCTAACTCAATTGTGAACCACCTCTATCAACTGTTGTAAATTTAGCCCATTGGTGTTAATGCATCCTAATCAATCAGTACAGCAATATGACTAAATGAGTTAAGTTCACTGACGAATATTACACAGCTAAAAAGCCCATGAACTGCAACATAAAGGATACTTTCTATGCCATGACATTTTTCTAAATTGCAGAACTTTTATCTTCCAGGTTGACAAAAGACTGTGGTATGTTATTCATGTAATGTCAGTAACTGGAATAATTTAATATATTCTTTATCTTGAGGAAATATTGTCTCTTACAATAATTCCCAATCTATTTCATTCAAACAAACAAAAAACTATTCCCAAACCTCCTTTGTAACATAGTACAGGTAGCAGCCTTAATAACAAGGGAGAGAAGAAGGTGAAAAACAGCCACATGTTGGAAATAGCAAATCTTTTTTAAAACTTAGACTGGCAGGATAAACTAAGGATCTTTCATTTTGATCTACTACACAATTTTTATCTCAATATGAAAGAAGAGGAATTTTTACCCGACATGCCAATTTGACCAAGGTCTGCTTTTCATCTCTACTCCCCTTCTTGTTTAGCTAAACTAAAAGACTAAAAAAATTTTAAACTAAAAATTTCTTGCCTGTTTATTAATTTGCATAACAGCAGCCTTTATCACTTACAATATAAATTGTGAATGATATTCTGTATGTTGAAGGAAGCACAGGCCTTTTTATTTTTGTGACTGATAATGTCCAAGCAGTCACTTCCCTTATGGCATTTGACACAGACAGCAGAAGACAATTTCAAGATTATTAAGTGGGTGGGTTTAATTTTTTGTCCTGTCAAATCCTTGCAGTAATCTATATCACAAGAAAAGATTCATGATGTGCAATTTTCTTTTATCATTGCAATCATTGCATAAAAATAAGAGGATGGAATTGATCAGATTACAATAATTGTCATGAGAATAAGTATTAGTCATAAGAATTAGTATGGAGCTAAAAAAGACTACCGAACCACCATAAACTTTACCAGCATTTTCTGAAAACTTTCATTAATCTGCCCCTTTCTAAAAGCAGAGATTGTGACTGATTAGCAGATCAAATTGTACACTGTTGAAAGGATTAAGATAACACTTTTGGCTTTTTCCCACAACAAACTCCCAAAGTCATAATGTACAATTGAAAGTGTTATGTGTTCTTAGCTTCCTGCCAAGAACAAATCAGTCTGACCAAGTGCTGGCCCACAGCTGGAGGGCTGCCTGAAGTAACAAAACAATCATGCCATACTAAAGTGCCTTGCACATTAAGTCAGAAATTGTGTGATACAAGGATTGCACAAAAAAGGTATTTTATTAAAAATAAAGACACAAGGAAGTCCTGTATTTAAGGCAGGATACTGAATTATTTTCTTTTATTGGATTTTCTTTTCTATAGAAGGTCCATTACACAGTGTTTTAAGGTATGTCTATATGCTGTGTTACTGGCAGCAGCTCCTGTTGACACAAAAGTTGATATAATATGTCAGTGTTAATCCATTTCTGTATCAGTTGCAAACTGAACACAGTGAATTAGTGGTGTTAGTGCAACCCTCACATCATGCCACTTGGTATAGTCTTCTTTTTTTGTTTTCTCGCTTTTATGAAATCTACTTTTTGTTGTGTGCATATTTTATGAGACTCTTCAAAGAAGGTATGTGTACTTCTGGAACTCTAAGAATGGTAGTACTTGAGACCAAGGTGTAAATTGTTTATACTCATGACATCAGCAGGATGGGAATTACTTTGTATACTTGTAGAAACCATATTCTTATAGAGACTACTTTAGACAGTGTATTGTACTAGAAGCTGCAAAACGAGGCTCCTTTTCATCATCAGAAGGTCTGTTTTGTTTCTAGAACTACGGCAGCTAAGGGTAAAGCAATTGTGAGATTCAGTAATGAAAATCAGGGCAGAGAGCAACTAAAAGTCTCTGAGATCTTGTCACCAGTGTAACAGGACATCATTTTCCTGCCACTTTTAAGAGTAGTCCTTTCAGTTGCTGTTAAACAGACATAAAGCATAGTTTTTACCTGTGTCAGACAGACTCTGAAAAAGTAATCTTCAATATCCCCAAATTAAAAGAATTACAGAAATTGTGCTGTAGCAAAACTCTGAAAAAGTAATCTTCAATATCCCCAAATTAAAAGAATTACAGAACTTGTGCTGTAGCAAAACACGTGCATTGCCGTTTTTCTTGGTACCTTACAATATTGCTTTAAGCTTTTGGGAAGGATATAGTGCAACAGTATTATGTAGACAGTTTTGCAGGGGATTTTCTGGTACATATATATATATACACACTTATAGCCAATTCAAGAAACTTACAGATCTACCAAAATGGTCAAGTATATATGTATATCATTATCACCTCCTTTTCCTTTGCATCCAGAAATATTTGCACTGCTACAGAATTCAAGGGGAAAAGAAACCTGACTCTTTGGATTCCCTTTGAGTGATGTCTTTTTTTAAACCTTTGACCAATTCCCATCACTTTCAACAAGAGTGCTCAAAAGCAGAAAGTCCTTTTCTTCAGTTCTTGTATTTTTGATATTCTTATATGTGTTTAATATAAACACACAGCTACTCATTTCTCTTTCCTGCAGACCAGTGACTTTGCCTATGTTGTATCTGTTTCACTGTTCCACTGAGGCAAAGCCTACTCAGCCTTATTCAGTCATACAAAACTAGCAGTTTCTCTGTTTCTAAGGGAAAAACAGGTGATCCAAGAAAACATGGATGACCAGAGAACAGAAAAACACAAAGAACTCATTACATCAGAAATCATTAATCACATGCACATATGCACGCTAGTTCACCAAACTGAAAAAAAAAAAAAAATCTTGATATGGAAATTAGTTTTTAATATCTGCTAAAGAAGAAACATTGCTGTAAGAGGTTATTAGTATACCCTGTAATTCCTTTCCAGTTAAATGCCTTTCATATTCTATACAAAATACTATTTCCTTAATTAGGAGTAAGGGAGTTGGTGCTCCAAAATTAAAGTTCATCCCTCTCTCTCTCTCTCTCTATCTATACATATATATATGTGTGTATATTTATGTATCTATATATACATTATTTGCTCTTTTATTTTGTTCATTTGGTTCTTATTTTGGGATTAGGTTTTTATATAGTATCAGACCTAAGTCCATCTATTGTTAAATGCTTTAGATTTAGTAACTGAACCATTTCTAAATTTCTCTTTCAAGCATATCATCACAACACTTGTAAGACTGTATGTTTCCTGTGAATTCTTTAGCCAGGAGCCATCATGTCTCCTGGCTACCAGCTGAGTGTTCAAATGCACAGTGGACATAGAAGAATGATGGTACTTTGTCAAGTACTATTCACAGCAACCTTGTGAAGGGCACTACAACTTAATATAGCATCTGTCCTCAGAAAAATCACTGAACCTACACGAAGAAGTTCAGTTAGAAAATCTGGGTGTTCAGGACCAATTTTCAGATGGTCCAGACCACTCAGCTTTTGCTTGGTTCAAGTAGTTCTATTTTAACTACGTTGAGATTTGAGTGCTGTTATTCCCTGCTGTCTACACTGGCACAGCTCTCTTCAAAAACTGCCCTAGATATGACTTTCAAGAAACGATATATGCAATTTTATAGCACTAACTCTTCATAAGAGCCTGAATCACCTTGAAGACAGTGTCTGATGTCACTGCCTGGAGAGATCATTTTGTTCATTAGGGGAACGGTATCAGCTAGCTCCTATGAGGCAGCATCCTGACATCTTTAAGCAGATAGATAGCTAGACACGGTACAAAGACTCCAGGGATAAGAAAAGAGACAAAGGCCAATGTAGCTAATATTTCAAGGGTCTTTTTGAATAAAATTTTGAAATGGGCATTATATAATGTATTAGAATTTTAGTCTTGCTTGGTAAGTCACTGCAATTGAATGTGTAAACTACTTTTCAAGTGAACAACTTTCTTTTGAAAAACAAATAATTGTTCAGATGATATAAAGTACTGAGCAGAGCTATTGCTTAATACTATTCTTAATCAATAGACTTTATCTGCTTTTACTTTAAAACTTAGAAACTGCAGTGAGGAAAAAAGAAGAGTAACAGTGATTACACTTTGAAGATAATGGGTCAGTTCTGAATGTTATTAGGATTTCAGGATGAAAAGTCAGATTTAATATTGTGGGATAAGGTATATGGGACAAGGCAAGAGTATAAGATTAATTCAGAATTGCACTATGTTAATCATTCTTAGATTGTTTTTACTCTTATTATATATTTGAGAAATGAGTAGATTAATAAGCTAGGTTTTATTCTCATTAGGTTCTTTGTCATGAGAACTATGAAGAACTGCATAGCCAATAAATTATGTGAAATCCCTTTAAAAGTTGTGTGTTTTTCCTGGTTTTTTATACTTAGTTTTGATGCAAATGTACGACTGCTTTCAACTGCAGAAAAGGCAAACAGCACTCAGACTAATTAAAAAATCTGATTGATAAAATGATCCATAGCTCACAGAAACTATCATTAAAAAAAGTTTAATTCAGATATACGAAGACATGGATATTTAGTGCAATGATTTAGACTGTTGTTACCTTTTAGGAATGTAACTTGCCTAAATTATTTTTATAAAAAGGAAAGCAGATGTTAGAAGAGCATATGGATCCAGACTGCAACTGCAGTAAAATATCTTTTTTCTAAAAGAAATTGTATTCTAAAACTTTAAGGTGTTTGTGTTTTCACAAGCTTAATGCATGATGGAAAAACCTTCCACACAGCTCTTTAGCTGATGTCTATTGTCCCACTTTTTAAGCTGACTTTCATGTTGGTCAGTTGGCATTCAACAGGCCAGACCGAAAGGAGCTGCAGGAGATGGCCAGGTTGCAATATACCTGCCTCATTTTTGTATCACCTGGTCTCGGGAAGGGTTGTGATACACTGTCACGGCAGAAAGTTCTTGTTACTGCTTTATCAAGAGCTTTTGGTCACCAAATTTCTTGATGTTATGGGAAGAATGGTGAAAAGAGAGGATCATAGGTCTCTACCCTATATTTGGAAGGCATTTATTAGCCATAATCACAAACAAGATTTTACTTGCTGAGGCAATTTGATCGTCAGGCACTTTGTCCCCTCTATTTACAAAATATCAAAGAAAGAATTTGAAAATCCTGGATTTTTCATTTACAGAGATTGCCCTGCAGTGACAGAAGGGAAAATCCTAGAGATCATGAACACAAAGGGAAGCTCATTCAAAAAGCCAAAAACTGGAATGTCAAAGTTCCAGCTGGAATGCTCAAATTAGCTGTGCATCTGCTAGACTACTCAGGTTTTTTTTCTGTTGAAACACTGGGCTGTATTTAAAGAATATATTCAATCCTATTCTCAGAGCATCAGTTTCTGTGGTGCTTGGAAACTCGAAGCAGAGGGAGTTGTTTAAGCTTTGCAAAAATGCAAGCACGAAAATTGTAAAGCTAAAAATGTGTTAGGTGTGAGTATATTTAAGAGCAGGGCATGCATACAAATTCATAATTACCTTTTGCTAGTATTTTTCTTTTACAAATAATAATTACATTATTATTATAATTATATTCTTCAACCAAATGCTGACATAAGTTTAAGTAAAACTTTTGATACAGCCAAAGCAATCCCACTGTACAAAACAAGATGGTGGAAAAAAATAGAGTTAATAAGTAGGATAGTTAAAATTAGGATGTGTTTCTTTGGAGATATCTTTTGAGTGATCTTTCTGGATATTAAGTTGCATATATTTTAAATTTCTCTGTGTTATTATACAAAAACAATAGGTTCATTTTTAGCAATGTCATGTATTGACTTGTTTCTTCCTAATTCACACCAAGCAAAGTTAAATATTACAGTAATGAGAAAATATTTCTATGCTTATTCAGAAAAAAACCCAGAAACTAAAAATAATTCCATGTGCATAGACTTGGAAATTTGATGGTAAGAAGTAATTTTTTAGCTTGTAACACAATTCTTTGAAATTTGATGGAATCCAAACCATAAACTTATATTTTTTTAAAGGAAAACCAGTTTGATCTGAGCTTTTACAGTTCTATGCCCTGCTTACGCATTTTTACATAAAATCGTTACAAATATGGAGGTTTCTATTTTCACAAATTGGGTCATGAAATGTCAGTTTCTTCAGAGCTCCATGACTTTGCTTTCTATGAACTGTGTTTAAGGATCATTAATAAATATGCTGTCAAGTTTAGATATCTGAAACTGATCTAAAATCTTTTTAAAGCAAGAATTCAAAGTATAAAGTGAAATGGTGTATAATGGCAAGGAGATTCTCATCAAAAACATTAAAAATGTGGTTAAAATATAGATCTCTTCACTCAGCCCACTAGCTGAGAGCTACAAGATTGCAATCATAACAGAGTAATGAAAATGGATTTAGCTGATGCCATTTCTCATTTTCATTACCATCATTTTCATGAAAATGAATTAATATTGTGCTATTTTGTATTCTCATGGCAATTTTTGTCACAAAATGGATTCATGCCAAGCCATCTTCTGTTCCTGTTAATCTTTGTCAAAAAGGCAGGGCACCAAATTTTTCATGTCCTATTAAGTTCACAGAAATATGTAAAACTTTTACAGCCCTGCAGGCTTCAAACTGTTTTTGGTGGTTTGGATAGTTTGACCCTAGGCAATGCTTATTAATGCAGTAACAGTAAAGCACAGAAAGCATGAGAAAGATGACAAAACATGATGGTTTTTTTCTTGCTGTCATCTGTAGCAGCAACAGTAGAAAATAAGGAACTGTAATACCAATGGACATTAGCGAATAGTTTAAAAGTGACATAGGTTAATATCTAGTTTTACCTATGCGTGCAAATGTAGAGATATATAGCAAAACCCCCAAATTCATAGCATAGGTGTGTTAAACACTGAAATTATGAAAATAAGTAATAATGTACTGATTACAACCAAAATTAAAATCCAGTATGTTGTCATTTTAGTGAAACATAGGGTTTAACTTTAAAAAACTGGCAAAGACAGTACTTCAAGAAAAATACAATCATTATTGTATGTATATAAATTTATGCAGTCATGTGATCCATCTTTTCATTATTCAACTAAAATTTTGAACTATAACATCTGAGTGAGTTTCGTTTTTGTTTTTATTTTTCTCTATATAATGTAGTTAACTTCCATATTAGATATATAGATAACATATTTAGTAATGATTTTGGTATAAAATAACTACACTGAAATAACATGTCTTACAACCTGAATGTATTTTTGCTTTGAAAATGTATGGAAATGTCTGAAACTCCCTTCGTCCATGAAAGGGAGTGTTCTTATTCTTTTATTAAGAAAGATTGAACATGACCATTAAATAGGATGATGTACTGGGTATCCATACCAAGTTGGTGAAACTACCACAGGTGAAATGCTTATACCAGAACCTGAATATGGAAAAAATCTGTTGAATTCTATAGACGTTAGCAGCTGAATTATTTTGCGAGACATGGTAGCTCTTCTTTTAGAAACAAAAATACCCTTAAAAGTCATCTGAATGCTTTACTTTTGCCTGTACCTTTATCAGTGTCTTTTGGTTTGGCTGCAATTAAAAGTTAAATTAATTTAAAGAGTTAAAAAAAAGTCAAAAAAGTTAGATGATAGCAAAAACTAATAAAAAAAGGGAATTCTCCCTTTATTGGTAATTTTCTCAAGTCATGTCTGATCAGCTGATGAAGTAGAGAAGTTATAATCAGTATAGGACAGAGTATAATAAAACCATATTTAGTATCATTCAACACAAAATTGTGAACAAAACCTGAAACATTAGTGATATAATTTCTTTATGATAATCAGCCTGTAAATCAGCTTTGAGCCTCTTCTACTTTATTTAGTTCTTCCCACCACTTTTTGGATCAATCTTTTAAATAAAAGATAGGTGAAGAGAGATCATTTTGTTGCTACATGTTTTTTTTCTCTTAGTGTTTTACTTCCTGACTACTATATTATGCATTTCCCAAGAAGCTAGATAGCTTTCAGTTAAATATTACTGTGCTTCTAGTTCATATTATAGTATGGGTTTCCTTTACTACATGATACAGATTTCATCTGTTTATTTTGCATAGACAGAATTTTTTAAAAGAAGATGAACAAACCCATTGTTTAAATTACCATATTGGAAACTCATTGTCCACTTGTGCTCTCTGCTTTCATTGTTTTTAATTACTTATTTGGGAATAAGCCAGAGTTTCAAAAGAAACAGGAGTCCTTGCTCAAGGGACTATTGATTACTTAGGCATCAGATATAAAACTTGCATTTGGGAGTAAGACCCAGAACCTGGAGCTACTTTGCTGCTGTTTTGGCATAAAGGCACTATGCTGGACTTTGTTCTCACCAACAGGGAGGGGCTGGTGGGGAATGTGAGGCTCAAGGGCAGCCCAGGCTGCAGCAACCAAGAAATGGTGGAGTCCAAGATCCTTAGGGCAGGGAGGAGAATGCGCAAGCTCTACCCTGGACTTGAGGAGAGCAGACCTGGGCCTCTTAAGGGATCTGCTTGGTAGAGTACCGTGGGATAAAGGCCCAACGGAAAGGAGGGCTCAAGAAAGATGGTTAATATTCAAGGTTAACCTCCTCTAAGCTCAGAAGAAATGCATCTCAACAGAGGAAAAACCAGCAGAAGCCTTGTATGGATGATCAAGGAACTCCTGAACAAACTTAAACACAAAAGGCTAAAAATGGTTTCGGTTGGCTAATAGTAACTGTTCTTAACCTTTGTGTAGTCTTTTTCATGAAACTATTTTAAAATGGTATTTAAACAAGGAATCTATTCTCCCACATACTAAGTTATAAATACTAAGTCACTTTTCCATCTTAATTTCTCCTTGAATGTTAAATATCAGAAATTTTGATATTAGATTACTTTACTGAATATGTAGAAAATTATGTAAAAGACTTGTTAGGTCTCTACTTTTGCAAACTAAATAATGAAAATCAGCTGAAGTCACAAGACTGACTAACCAAAAGCCATTGATAGAGCAACTTTACAAACAAGACTAGTTCATATTCTTTCCCCCGTAAAATGTGGTACTAAATCCATGCAGGATTATGACTGTCCATAAGATCAAGAGGTAATTTCTCTTCTGAAATGCGTGGAACACACTTTTAATTTAAAGTAGTGTACTTCAGAAAGATAAATCTGGTAAAACATTGTGTAGGGTTTTCCTTTTGGAAAGAAAAAAGTTTTCTTTTTAAAATAGAAACAAATATCTGTTTGTACTTTAATAAACAACCTTTTTAGATGACATTGGAGATATTTTGTATTTCATATATTTAATATAGTATCACATTACAGGTCTACTTATGACTTTTTATTAGAATTGAATTGTTACTTAAATGAAAAACCCAGTAATGTTAAAGACATCTGATGTCTCACATAAAAATTCTAGGAAAGAGCTGAAAAGCTTCCAAAGCTCCTGAGGAGAGAGGGTGTTGTCACACAGCAAATAAGCTACAAGTACTTTATTCACTGTATATTTGAGAATGATCTCAATGTTTTCATAGTCATAATATCATCTATTTCTTCCAGTTAGTGGTGTGGCTTTCTGGTTTAAAATATTGTATAGAAAACACAATGTAAAATCTTAATTTACCAGAGTTACATGGGAAGGGGTTTTAGGTACAGAATATGTATTTTTATAGTAGATATATTATCAAGTAGAAAGATTTCACCTGGGTGTAAATGGGTTTTAATTAGCTAACATTTGAAAAGCAGATGGAGATGCTAAGATTAGACTTAGCAACAGTCTATTGTTCTAGATTTCTTTAAGGGTGAACATATTTGTTCTTATACATAAGGTATTATACACTTTATGTTAATATATCACATTTTAAAAATAAACACATAAAAATTGAAACGATCAGTATCTCAGATAGATGCCAATGAATTTCATAACCCACTTGTTAAAGCTGGACTGATTAAACAGAATCAGAATGTCTACCATAGACTTTAGCACTCAATGTCTGTAGATGTTATTATTCTTTCAACTTTTGCTTCATTGAAGCTCCTGCATGTTTGCAGCTTTCTTGATGTTCTTAACTTCTTGTCTAGCTCTTCCACCTTGACTTCATATTCCAAAATACTAAGGACCAACACAAATCACCTTTGTTAAAGTGTGAGAAATGTCTTCTTCTCTGGAATTTTTGAAGCACATTCAGCAAAAGGGATCTGACCTCAGAGCCCACTGTAAAAAAATCCTCTCTACAGCCTGCTCAAATTTCCTCTTTGCTGTGTAATCTGACTCAAAGGAAATAGACTGTGCCAGAGGATGAAAAGAACTGAGAAAACATTTGTGTCAATTTGAAAGGCATCTTCCAAATTTTTTTTTTTTTTGTCTTCCTTTTAAATGAGTAGTCATTGTAGGTGAAAACAGTTGTGTTCAAGTTAGGCCTTTGTTCATCTCTGTGATTTTTTCAAATGATCCCTCAGTCACAAGCTCTTTGTGGAAAGGCCTACCTGTTTACTTTTTTTCATTTGGGTTGGTATGATGGGACTCTGGTTAATGACTGGAAGCTTCAAGACAGTATTGTGATACAAATACCAAGAAAAAATTGCCCTAGTAATTGCGAACTTGTTCCATTAGACTGAATCACTGTAAGATCTCAGACACTATAAAAAGGCAAAATGTTGACTGTGTGACTACTGCTTACAAATTGAAGTATTACCGTGGAAGACAATTATTGCTGGTGCCACATCCATAAACTGGAAGAACAGAGGCATTTCACGCTCACTAATGCAAGGATTGGCTGCCTCATTTTGTTTTAACCTGTGTAGAATCAGGTTGATTTGAAAAGAAAGTTCAGTGGTTGCTTCTATGACATTGAGGATGTTCTTCTCTCAAGGACTATAGAGGTGCAGCTGCTCTCAAGATAAATTGCTGTATGGAACAGAATGATTCTATTTCTATCTCAGATGGTAGAATTTACTTTTAATATGAGACAAATTGATTCTCTAGAAACTACATCTGTTAAATATTTTGTATTCATAATGTCTGTTAATTAAAAAGCATTCCATACACATAAAAATAGAAACGGAAAAGAGGCTTAATGACTTCTCATTTAGAGTAAAATATAGCTTCATACATTTTTTTTCTTTTTCTCTTGCATATTGCAGTACCATTGTCTATAGTCATAAGCCTAATTTTTTTTTTCACTTTTTGCAGACCCCTTGATTTCTAATATAAAATTGTTAGTATATTCATTACACAAATACTTGGACTTTCAGGCATCTTGTTTAATTGCTAATTAGCACAGTACCAAAGAAAACTGATGACAACTTTTCCTTTATTAATTTTTTTCACAGATTTTGATTTATGTAGTGAATGATTGGTAAGCTTTTTTACTATAGTGGCTTTCATTTTCACAAAGATATAACTTCTAACTAAGCAGGTAAGAATGATTCTGATGGTACACGGACAAGTGGGTGATTTCATTGTAAAAGGTAGTTGTTTCAAAAAAGATTTAATCACTTTCTTTGAAAATCAGCTGTTAGAATTTTCAGTAATCTCATCTTCCTAAATTTAAATTCACTGAAGACTAGAAACATAGGCATGTTTTGATAATTAATAGCATATTGATACTACTAAAGACATGGTTGTTAGTTGCATATTAAAATCACAGCTGTCAAATGAGGTTGTTTGCATTACACGTATGACTATTCAATCTGACATTCATGTGTAGTCAGACCATAATATAAGGGATTGTTTTGCAGTGTGTCTGTATAAAAAAAAAATTAGAAATAGCTTCACTGTACAAGGCAGTGCTTGAAGAAAATATTCTATGTTATGCACATTTTGATGCTATACGATGAAAAACTCCAAAATAAACACAAGATGCAGGGCTTTCCTCTTTAATAACTTTCATTGACATTGTTATGTTTAGCAGAAAAGTGTTACCATATCACATGACAAAATGGAAATTATGATAGTTTTTCATCATCCGCAAAGCCAGGGTTTTACTAATTTTGAAGAAATAAAATATGAGTAGTCCAAACACTTGTGTTTCCAACAGAATATTTTCTGATAAAAAATACAATATACTCAAGTATATTTATATTACTAATGCAAAATATCTGCTGATATTTTGAGAACTCAAATTTCAAAGAGCTTCTGCAAAGAAGATCATCATCATTTTTTTTTCTGCAAATAGTGATGAAACTTGGAATCTATTCATTTTTGTAACACTGGAATAATATGATTCAAGGACTTAAAAGTAGGTAAAACAAGATGAAAGTAGACAACACACAAAATAAATCTGATGTCTCCGGCTTATTAGAACTGACAGAGAAATAAACAGTTACTCCTTGCAAATAATCTAGGGACTCGTTACAAAAGTTAGGCACATAAAATGACGTTTTCTACAACTTCTACATTGGTAAACAGATCTGCTGTATACTGCCAGTAGCATTTGCACTTATCTGAAGTGCTCCCAATCAAAGCTTTAGCTGTTTCAGAAAAATTCTAAATTCTTGTATTTCTTAACCAATGTGAGGAATATTCCATATGAAGTTCCCAACCATCTTTAATACTCATGTACATTTGCATTATCCAGTGTGAATATAGTGTTCAAAAGCTTTTAGTATTTCTGATAAATAAGCAAAGATCAATGTGTCATTTAATTGCTACTTTAATGCTAATGTATGGCAAAATGACATTAAAGAACTTGGGCAATTTAATGACTTTTTACATGAACAGATATAGATAGAGTCACATGTTGGGTGCGGTAGGGGGTTTTTGAGTGGACTGTTTTTTCCACTTTTTTTTTTCTCTTTGTGGTTCAGTGGTTTGGTTTGAAGAGAATTTAATTTCTATTCTAAAAGAGATAAACCAGAAAACAGTAGTAGTAGTACTAGTAGAAGTAGTATAATAATAATAATAGTGCTGTGACTCATGGAGGACTGTGTTTTACAAAATCAAATCAATTTGTTTCAACTTTTCCATATGATTAAACCATACCAATAACTTTGCCTAATCAGTATTAATCATAATTACAGAATTTACTTCAGGTTATTGAAAGTAATTATATAAGTACATGAATGATTGTACTAATTTTTATTGCAAACATATTACTCATAAAATATTTAATCCAATAAAACTGTTTGTTAAAATTATGGAACATACACTGAAATCATGGCAACATAATAAATACCTGATTAAGGTCTCATTATAAGCAAAGAACTTCTGATGTAAGTGAAGTGTACTTTGAAATTATAGTTGGCTGTGTTTATTTTCATTGCACCTACTAAAGGTATAAACTTTCCATCCCTTCTATAAATTTTAATCATTCTGTGCTGATGTAAAATATGAAATAATACTATCAGAAAAGATTGCATACTATAGAAACTAGTGTTCATTTAAGCATAAAATCTGTAATACTTAAATATCTTCAAATAATGGAATTTCTTGCATCTTTCAGTTCTTAATGTTCCATTCGCAAATATAAAATTTCTAATGAGGTCTATGGCCTACTTGAGATTATCTCATAAATGAGATAAAGATCTTACTCAAATCTTTTCTTTCTGGAAGGTGAGACCTCTTTGTGAGTCTTTAGTGTAATTCCAAGCTTGATTTAAAACAATTTAAGGATTGTGGAAAAATAATGTGGAAAAAAAGTTCTACTCACAATCAATACAAATAAAAAAGCATTTCTTTTCTGACACAACACTGGCCAGTTTCAACTTTGAACTGAGTTTTAGTCTTTCTTGTTTTCTCCATGCATATGTGAGCCACAGCTCTGTAATATTATTACTTCCTTAATTGTTTTCATATCCTTGCTAGTTTTTATAATAAACCTGTTAATGCAACAAAAATAATATTTATGTAAGCCCTTAGAGGGAGTTAATTTATAACAGTATTAACCATTTCAAATGAGATATTTTATCAAAATTAATTTTTTTATATTGCATGTTAAGTCTTAAAAAAAAAAAACAAACCTGTAAAGTATTCCAAATAACAATAACTAGAAAAACAATTATCTGAAAAATAATTTATTCTCATTTTAAGTTCCTAGTTGTTAGAACTTGTTATAAAGAAGACATATACTTGTTAGTCATCACGCTGTAAAGATTTTGTACTTAGACTTGATATGATGTAGGGAAGTACATATAAACTTATGGAAAACAAAATAGATGTTTAACTGTCTGGTTTTTTAAAATGTAATGTGCAGAAATCATTGTTAACTACTGTATTAGAAAGCACCACAAGTAGCATAGACTTTTTTATTTCTTTCCAAAGGAATTATAAATGGTTGTTTTAAAGACACAACTAAGTATTTTAAATTCAGTTCTCAAGTCATGAAATATAATATATACTGCCTTTGAGGAAACAAAAAATTTATAAATATGCCTATTATATGTAATATATAATACTTACATGTAATAGAATGCTGTATTAATAAAAAAGGGGAGCTGGGCCATCTACTTAAGTTTTTCAGCCAGGTTTTGTAACAGGAACTAGAGAACTCATGCTTATCCTGCAGTTTATGTTATCTGAGTCTGCTTCAGTCATTTGTTTTTCCTTCTGAAGAACTCTTTATTTCTATAGTTCTAGACTTAGTCAGCTCTTTTTCATTGTCTTAAAGATCTAGATTCCCACTAATGACCATACAGGTCCTGCCACCCTTTCTCTGAATTTTCTAAAAGTACTGGATATTTTGTTGTAAAAAGGCCTTCTTGGTTTGTATGTAATATGTTTTTTGCTCTTTGTTAAGAGTTTCTCGTGTTCAAAGTAGTTTATATGTACTTTCTGTATGATCATTTCTCCCAGTAGCTGAAAATGCCCCTTTACCTCTACAAAAGAGGTAAGTTGAGAATGTTCAATGGGTTCCAAAGAACTATTGTAAAAAAAGATCTTGGACAATAAACTGTCTTTTTGATCCCATACCATAAGAACATATTCCTTAACAATTTTCCATTTGTAGGAATTAAACATTGACTTAGATAACATGAAAAAATTGCACAAATTCTAGAGGAAATTCCAAATGTAACTGTATTGGTAATTCTTTTTTTAAATGTGTTTGCAAAAAAGAAGAGTTTGCTAGGCTGACATGTATTTTTATGTGCTATTACAGGAGATACATAAACAACATCATCTTTTAGGGTTATTAAAAATATTTGCATGAAAAGAGTTACTATGTGGCATAAATGACTAAACTGTTCCTCAGGAAGCACAAGGAAACTCTTTTTTTTCAGTCTAACTGTATTTCAATAAACTGACTTTCCTTTTTTATTTTTATAATTTTAAAGTGTGTTTCATGCCTCTTAAAAACAGACAAGTATAAAATTACTTTTAGCATAGCTCAAAAGTAGCTTACTTGTTTAAAAATGTGATACTTCAGCTTATTTATTTATTAATCAAGTACTATATCTACAATGACTAGAAAAATGAATTTTAATATGTATTTAATAAGTTCTGCTGATTCTATGGGAAAGTGGATACAGCATAATTTTTAATAATAAATTATCTTAATATTCACAGATTTTTCAGTTGTGTATTGACAGCCTGTTCAGTGTCCAATCATAAACTCTGTGTTCTGTAAAGCAATGTTATGTTTGTTTTCTGAATGGGTAGCAAAAATTAAATTCCTTTAGTATACATACAGTACTGACGATAAGACCGGTGGAAATCTGAATACATTGATCCTTTACTTTTCACTCTTCATTACAAAATATAGAAAATAATCATATACTGTATCTGTTCCTTTTTTGCACACTTTTTTTTAAGTTTTAATTTCTATACTTGTGCATCATTAATGAAAAAAACTTTTAGATTTTTTTCTTGCTGATATACTCACATAAGAGATTACTATATTAATCTGTGCTTTCACATACCCTAGTTGATTTTTTGCTTTGATTTGGACCCAGATTCCCTAAACAATATTTGCTTGTGGTACAGTAGTTAAATATAGGTATCAAACACTTCTGTATCATGTCTCTAAGCAGAGGGAGAAAATACACACTTTTTTGAAAGCAAAAGCATTATTGTTCTCCAAAATTTTCCCACTAATATCAGATTTTCTTAAAAATCAGCATGTATGGTAGAAAAGTTTAAAGGAACTTTTCATTTGAAAGAATAAGATTCCAGTAATTTTCTGAAGATGCCAGTCATCTGCCACAAAAAGACATTCAAATGGAAGAGAAAATCTTAATGAGAAAGGTGTCAGATAACAGTATTTATAGATAGAAAATAAAGCTATTTCTTGCAAATAACAGCACATGTTTTTTTAGTAGAAAAATCTTTACCATCTCTGCAACACAGTTCTTGATTTTGTGTTGGAAATTAGGACAAGAACTGTGTCAAATAGCTTTCTACTGTTCATTCTTACTCAGGTGCCTTTTCTTTCCTTTAACTGTTGAAACTAAATCCAGATGATGAAAAAACAAGCTATAGGAAAGCAATTTCTGTTCTAACGATTTTTATGTTAACTCCACTGCTGTTATTGTTGGTATTAAGACCGATGAATACATATTTTATATGTGAATCTCAGAGGTTTCATACTTTAGATGTACTCAAGTAAGTCTGTAAGTTAGACCAGATTCTTAGTGTGCAATGATTGATTTTGTAAATAAAGATTTTAAGATAGTTTGAATGTTGTAGCAAGAGGTTTAACTAGGTTTGCTTTCTTAATTACAAAAGGCTACCCATTCACTTAAATAATTTTTTAAATGATTCCCAAGCTAGTTCCAAAAGCTCTCTGATCTAAGAAATCGATAAGGAGTTTAATAGAGACAACACCAATTGACTGAGGTATTAGATTCCTTACTTGTTAGAAGACCAGGGCTTTTAGTTATAAGGCTTATTTTTAATCTAGTGCGACTTGTGTCCATATAATCTAATGCAGTACACAAAGCATTATACTCAAAGGACATTTGTGATTTACCAGCCAAAACAAGCTGTTCCAAGCAACAACTATCTGAAAAACAGAAAAAGAAAAAAGAACAGAAATTTCAATCAAAATCTTTGTATTATACTGCTGTTTTTAAGATCATGCCCCATTCTCCAACATCACAAAATGTTAAGAAATTCCTTTTGCAACCTCATATTCAGCATGAAAATGTAACTATAATCATGTCAGTGTACATACACAAGAGTAGATAGGTTAATAATTACTCTTTCAAATGAAATTCAACTCAACTGTGTCAGTCTCTCAAGTTTGTGGGGGAAAAAAAGTAGAGCTTTCTGGTTTTGATCTACATCTATTTGTTTCTTTCCTCTGAGAATAAATAAAATAAATTTTTAAAAAGTTAAAAAAAATACACACTCACATACAATACTGCCACAATTTAACTGATATATAAGAAATAGTAGGGCCAGACTTCTGCATATATTAAGAAAATTACTATGTTTCATCTATAACTGGGCACCAAATAAAGCTTGCTTAAGGGACAGTGTCCTATTTCAGGGAAAAATTTTATTACTGTGTAGTTGGGATTCTATTTTTCCTTCACTCCGTAATTCTCTGTAGCACAGTTCAACTTAATTCTGGAGATGAAAGGTGAGAAAGCCAGGAAAACCAGTCTAGAGCCCATAGCTTTTCCTGGTTTGACCACCTGATCTTAAAACTAGACTGACAAACAGTGTAAAAATGCCTCCAATTACACAAAAAAACCCTAAAGGGATTATTTTCAAATAACTCTGTCATGAAAGTCTTTTAACACCCACAATGAAATGCCCTTGGTTTCTGAAACTTGTTACTGCAGATTTTCCTACAGTAGCAATGAAAATTTAAATTGTCAGCAGTGTCTTCTTTTTCAGAAGTTGTTACTAGAGTGGCCACTAAATATCCACAGCTTATATAATGCACAGTAATACAAAATAAGAAATGAACTTTTAGCTGCATATATATATACACATGTAAATTTTAATTAATTAATTTAATAGGGGATTAACTTTTGTATTTACACATGCACACATTCTTTTTCTACACGTGAGCAAGCTCAGGAGAATAGATGGTTTTCTTCATTTTCTTTCTCTGTTATTTAATAGGACCTTCAAATCAACTCCAAATACCTCCCAAGGAGTTAGGTTAGAGTTTGCAACCTTTAAGACCTGAGACAGATCAGAAATATTTATTTTTTTGCAGACTCAGTTTTAAAAGAAGGTTATATCTACAGGAGTGAAACTCAAAGACTAAATTAAGACCTGGCAGGTAAAAGAACTGAGTTTAAGAAAATTTGCTCAGCACAGGTTTTTCCCCTCAAAAATAGAATAGAGCTCAGAAGTTGCAGGCAAATTTCTACCTGGCAACTACTTAAACTTTAGGAATAGAAATGGCTGTTCATACCAGCTATGCTATGACCTCTGTTTCGGCAAGTTTGTGACTGCAAAGCAGTGGGAATCAGGGGATTATTGTGATGCTTTGCCATAGGCCTTTTTTTTTTTATTTAATTGATCTTTCCTAAGTCTACTTCTGCCCACTGCTGGAAATGGTACAACAGCTTTATGTTCTTACAGTGATTAATAAATAACTGGTGCTTCTGATTATTTTTAAAAGATAGTCAAATATTAAAGATTTCATTTTAGCTATGTATCAAGCTTGTCTTCTTGTTGCTAGCTAAGCTGTTTGATGTCAAAGGAGGATATTTTAACACTAAACCTTTTTTATATAAATGTTTAAATAATTGTTCATAATTTCAGTATATATATTTACAGGCATTTTAACTTTTAATAAGTAAAAATAAATTTCATATAGATTGAGATTAAAATTCTCAAACTTCATAACTAAAGGAAAGAACAGTTATTTTCTATAAGGCACTGAAAATGCATTTACCAGTTTCCAGTGCGGCTTTTTGTTTAGAATGGTCATCAATAAAATCTAAATTTATGGAAATTTATGGAGATTTACCAAAAGTCTAAGAACTTTGGTTTAGTTTTAAAAGAAGAGATAATGCTGATTAGGTGGGAAAATTTTGTTAGAACAAAGATTAACATCTGTAGTAGGAAAGAAAATGTATCTACCATGTTAGGGAAGCATTAAATAAAAGCAGATTAAAATCAATTAATTTTGTATAGCTCTTTAAAATCAGTAGTAGCAGATTTCTGAATATTCATTTTCAAGGGGCTTTTGCACTACACAAGGGAAATAAGTAGAATTACATTTATTTGTCATGTTTTTAACATCATGGTAAATATTTCTTTTAAGTGATCTTTTATGTTTTCAAGGCAATGAAATGTGACTTCTAGAGCAAGACTGGCAAACTTTCAATACTAATTTCTGATAACTACTTCTTTATCACCGTCTGTTGTTCTACCAATTTCTGCTGAGATGATGTGTGTTTGCCAGACTTTTGTATGATGGATTGCTGGATTGTATGAGGAGACAGCCTGTAGAGCAAATGTACAGACTGAAACCCCCACACTTTTAATCTATAAAGCATTTGAAAAGCTGTTTAGCTGCATAAAACTATTATATACAGCTTTGGGATTTTCCCTTTAGCAAATGTCTCTTTTCTTTCAAGTCTGTGTTCACCTTCTAGGTGTATGCCTCACTACTCTTCAAAATGTGCTCACATTTTTCCTTGTCCTGTTTATCTTCATTTAGATTACTGATGCAAGAGACTTACTTTATTTTATATTTATTTTGGATATTATCCTTTTCATTCACATTTTAAGATGCAGGAAAGGTCAGATCAGTTCTGATTACGTGATCCCTTCATAACTTTTTATTTTAAACTTTTTTTTTTCCTGTGGCAGTGCCTCTCTAAATATAGCTTCACTCTTCCATGAGTAATGTTTTCATTTCTTCTCTATGTCTGAAACAGGGAAGAGCAGACCTATTTTAAGAGACATCCAATTTACATTGGCTTAATTGTGCCAGAGGATCTTTGTAGCAAGCCTGGCTTCTTATCTCCATCATATGTGCCTTACCATTTTCATTATCCTGCAGAAAGCCACTTTCCAAATCCCATGGACTGTGAAGGCATATTTTTGTAAGGAGCCTGGCATCCGATTTTGAAACAATGCCCGTAGACCAAATAGTCATACTTGAAGGAAAAACTTTGCCCCCAGTGTTGCTGATATCCTCACTGTAACAACTGACTCTAATCCTCACTGAGCACTAAGCCTCACTAAGTCAGTGATGATGGTACCTACTGCTTATTTCTTTTCTTCAGCAACAGAAAATTTATCTCAAATCTGGACTGTCAAAATTTTTTAAAAGTCAGACATTTACAAGAAAAAACAAACAAACAAGGTATACAAAGAACTACCACCTGTTTCTGTGAATCCTAAGAAATTTGTCCTCCTGGAATACCTGAGATCATACTTTTCTGTATTCCTAGACATTCTACAACATTATGTGTTCCCTAACATAAAGTCTTTAGCTTCAAAATTGCTTTCATCTTTTTATGAGTCTTATGTAATGTTAATTTTAGATCCCTGCTGGTTTCCAGAAATCCACAAGTATTGTAAGAGAATTGTTCAGAATCTTCCGGCTGTGTGTTCTGCTTTGCTAGGGCAGATGTAATTTCAGATATCCTGGGTTCAGACTTCTGCTAAGAAATTACGTTTTACTGTTTAGTGATTTTTATTTCTCTGAACTTTAAAATAACTGGTTAACATGTCCATGCTGTGTGTGATGTGAACCATTAAGTACATGTGTACAAACCTTTGATTAATAATGCAAAGTTACTTTCTACCAAACTGAAGAATTTCAAGATGTGTTTTCCAAGTGCACAACCACTTTCTGACTTTTTTTCTGCTTTTAGAGGTCTCTCTGAAACACCAAGAGCACTGAGAGGAACTGACAAGCAGAGAGACACTTCAACACCATAAGCACACAGTAGGGTACAAGCATACTCCATGGACATTCCTAATATAGATGTCCATCTTCAGTGCTTGCAAAGCATGCTGCAGAATGGTAAACAAACCATTTCTAAAAACCACGACTGACAAACACTCATTACTGTATAATGACTGCTAATTAATTATATTTTAATGCCCCAAAACTTTGAGTATATAGTTTTTTGTCTTGATTGGATGTATTGGGTTTGCGTGGACAGGTTTTGGTAATGGGGGTCCTACAGTGGTGGCTTCTAGAGCAGGGAAAGGGTGTGAGGAGTCCTTTTCCTAAGGAGAAAGGTAAGGCAGAGACAATGTGCAATGAACTGACACCAGTCACCATTTCCTGTTCCCCTATGTTGCTTATGTGGAGGAGGTAGAGAATTCAGGGATGATGTTAAGCCCAGGCAGAAAGGACTGGTGAGTGGACAGTGGTTTTCAGATTAAGTTTTTATTTTTCATTATCCTACTTTGATTTGATTGGTAGTAAATTCAATTAATTTTCCCCTTTGTTTAGTCTAGTTTTCCTGTGGCAGTAATGGGTGAGTGATCTCTCCCTGTCCTTACCTTGACTCATAAACCTTTTATTATATTCTTTCCTCTGTGCACCTGAGGAGGAGGAATGAGAGAGCAGCTTTGAAAGGCACCTGGCACCCAGCAGGGGTCAATCCAGCACACTGGATTACATCATTTTGTTAAGCAACTCCTTGGTTTATAAATCGCCAATAAGGAAGTAACCCCATCATATCAAAGCTTAAATAGCCTACCTTAAAAAGTATTCACTGTATTACTCATGTTGCAATATATAGACTTCCACATCCACTTTAAGTCTATTTTGTCCTGCATCCAATACCAAAAGTTTGTGACCTTTCTCCCTGTCTTCCAATACCCCTGGATTCCTCAAAAATCTATGTGCCTTTATTTATTACCGGCTTACAGTAAATAATTAATCTGGATTCCTGCTTTAAAAGGAAACAAATAAATATTATCAAACATAGTTCAACAGCTTAAGCTCATTTAATGGCAAATCTCTACCTTAGCATCGTCAGAGGACAACCTCGGCAAGTTTGCAAACCACACAAAGCTCTTTGGTGTAATCAGTGTGTTGGAGGGAAGGGATGTGGGCCTATGTGAACCTCATGAAGGTCAACAAGGTCAAGTGTAAGGCCTTGCACATGGGTCAGGGCAATCCCAAGCACAAGTAAAGGCTGGGCAGAGAATGGATTAAGAGCGGCCCTGAGGAGAAAGACTTGGAGGTCTTGAAGGATGACAAGATCAACCTGACTCAGCAATGAGTACTTGCAGTCGAGAAAGCCAACTATATTCTGGGCTGTATTAAAAAGAAGTGTGGCCAGTGGGTTAAAAGAGGTGAAATCTCCTCCTCCACTCTCCTGAGATCCCATCTGGACTGAGTTCAACTCTGGAGTTCCAAATATAAAAGGATGTGGAGAAAGTCCAGATGAGGGCCAAAAATGATAGAGCACATCTCCTGTGCAGACAGACTGAGAGCTGGGGCTGTTCAGCCTGGAGAAGAGAGTGCTCCAGGAAAACCCTATAGCAGCCTTCCAGTGCCTAAAGGGGCCCTAAAAGAAAGCTGGAGGGGGATTTGTTAAAATGGCCTGTAGTGATAGGACAAGGGGTAGTAACTTCAAACTGAAAGAATGTAAATTTATAATAGGTATAAGGAGGAAATTGTTCATTATGAGGATTTTGAGGCACTGGAACAATTTACCTAGAAAAGTGCTGGATGTCCCACCTCTGGAAGTATTCTAGGAAGTACTGGATGGGTCCCTGCGCAACCGGGTCTAATGGAAGGTGTTCCTGGCCATGGCAGGGGAGGAGAAACTAGATTATCTTTAAGATCCCTTAAAACCCTAACCACTATGATTCTATGAGAGTCAGATCCCAGAAGCCTCTATCTGAAATTTGAAAATCAATGCTTTTATAGCTAAGGCTCTGACATGGACAAAAGTAACTGTGTGCTGGTGGTTTAACATGCTATTGCCCACCAGCTGAGCTACTGCAAATGTGCATATGCATTCTATTAACAAAGCCTAATTAGCTGAAAACTCCTGCCACTACAGTTAGTTCTGGGAAGTTTATAGGAAAGGTCTCATTATATTGTACTCTTTGTAAAATGATTTTTTCGTTGATGGACTGAACACCCACAGTCATAGGCAGTGAATATAGAAAAAAATATCATTAAGTAAATATAAATGATAGAAGATTCATATTGCTTTCTTCTTTTCTTCTGAAATTTTCTTCAGTTGCTCTGAGGTCATAATTGGGAGCTGTCTTGCAAAATGGGACATAATCCTTATCATCAATGTTTTTAAGGCTGTATAATGAAATCCTACGTAACTTAGGATAATATGTTATTCACACTTATTCAGGTTTTTCTACCTAAACTCAGCCTCTACATTTCACTGTTCATATTTCATTTTAAAAGCACTTTTTCCTTCCTAAACCAGAGGATATTTCTATATTGTTATCGGGACAAAGAAATATAAGAATGGACAAAAAATACTCATTGTATTTTGGATTTTACTACTTGAATTTATCTTGTCTATAAAAAAGTCCTATTTAGTATTTGACTTTGTATATATATATAGTTAGACATGACTTTAAATCTGTGGCTGGCTTAAAACAGAGGCATAGTTTTGTTGGACTACACTTTAAGGCAAGTCATTGCTTAACTCTTTTAATGAAACTAGAACACTGGAAATAACTATCTAGCTATACTTTTACATAGCATTACAATTTATTTAATTTTTTTTTTTTCACTAAGCAAGGTTTACTTGCTTTTAGTAGCAGAACACCAAAAGGAGAAGGCCAAGTTCTGTCAAATCAGAGACATTGTGTTTTGGGGGTTTTTTCTAACTAACCATGAAGATGATAGTTTTAGACCACGAGAGCTTTATGTAGCCTTGGCAGCAACACGATAAACCTTGTGCATAAGTTAGGAGGTACACACAATACATGTAAAACAGTGTCATAAGACTGCTAGGTTAAGCACTGTAGGATTCAAGAGCAGGGAGAGGCTACGGCTTTCTAAAGGCAGCTCGAAGCAGCCTCACAGCCACAGGCACTGGTTCATGGTGGGGGATTTTAACTACCCTGACATCTTCTGCAGAAGCCACACAGGGAAACGCTAAGTCCAGGAGGTTCCTGGAAAGCATAAATGACAACTTTATGACAAAGTTAGTGGAAGACCTCACAAGGAATGGCATACTGATTGACCTCATAGAAACAAACAGGGAAAGCCTTGTTGGAGATGTGACTGGGGCAGGCTTGGCCGCAGTGAAAGCGAGATTGTGAAATTCAGTGTTGGGTGAGGAGGAGGTAGGGCAGCAAGTGAGATTACAACCATGGGCTTCAGGAGACCTGACTTTGTCCCCTTCAGGGATGTTCTTGAAAGAATCCCATCGGAACAGCTCCTGCAGGGACAAGGGGTCCAAGAGATTTAGTTGATATTCAAGAATCACTTTTATCAGGCTCAAGAATGATACATCCCAATAAGGAAAGAGATCAGGCGAAGGGGGAAAAAGTGGATGAATGAAGAACTCCTGTCATTACTGAAGCCTCAACAGGAAATATGCAGGAGATGGAAGCAGGGTTAGGCCACTTAGAATAAATATACAGCAGTCAGAATGAATAGAATTGAGGCAAGGAAGGCTAAGGCCCATCTGGAATTATATCTAGCCAAGGATGTCAAGGAAAACAAGAAAGGCTTCTTCAAATGCACCAATAACCGAAGGAAAACTAAGGAACACATGTAAGGAAATTCATTACTAAATAGAGGGAGGATCCTGGAAAAGAAGATGCAGAGATGAAAGAACTGCTAAACACCTTGCTTGCATCAGTCTTCATTAACAAGACTGGCCCTCAGAAATCTCTGACCCAGGAGACCAGGGTAAAAAAACATTAGAAAGAAGACCCCAGAACTCACTAAATGAGTCTCTTAAAAAGTCTTGTGTTCTTTTTTTTAATGTACTCTGAGTTAGATGCAAGGGAGAAATGCTAACAAGATATTCTTAAATACATGATGTCAAAACAACAAAAACTTCACTGACAAAGTTCAGAAAATCAGGTAACTTTGGCAAAAGCTTAGAACAACATTCAAGCAACATAAAGTTTCTCATAAATCATTAACTTAATCCATTCAACTTAACAAACCCCAAACCCATCTGATTTTAAGTTACTCAAAACGCTGAGAACAGGGAATTAGAAGACAAAAAGAGCAAAGGAGAGAAAAGATATAAAAAAAAGAACAACTATAGCTACCCTTCCGGATTCCAGGGGCATCCAGTTGATCTAAAATCCAAGGAGAGGTAGGGTCAAGACCTGTATGTGCCTTGTGCTCTGGCTTAAGTGCCCTTTGGCTTTCCTGGGCCCTTCCCCCAGGTGGGACTTCCTGTCATGTGGCTACTCAGGAGCTGGGTTAGGGGCTCCAGGGTCGGGTTGTGCAGCGTTGCCTCCCAGTGACTGGTGGCCACTGTGGGGCTGGGACACAGGCTTTACAGGGGGTGAGTGTGTAGAGCAGGGCATTTCCTCACCAGTCCAAGACCCAACTTGCCCATTTTCTCCACATCTGTACCTGAAGTGTTTCAAGCCAGCAGTCTCCTCCAGTCTCACACCACAATTCTTGAGGAACAGCTGTTTTGCATGTATTTTCCTCTTCTGAGCTCTACCAGTGGAAAAACTGTTTTCAGGAAACACCTTATTTTTGAATAAGAAAGGGTTACAATGGAAGTATTTTATTCAGTTTCTTTTAAAAACCTGCTTTGCATGCCAGCAGGCATTAATCCTATCTTTTTATAGCTAGAATGTCCAAGTGTTATGGTTTTATCTATGGTTCGTGCTATTCAACACTGTGCTTTGGAGAAAATTCGTGTGCGAGCAAAAGTAAAACTTCATAACATTTAAGACCGCAGATCACGTTTCAGGAGGTTCAGTTCAAAATCAGTGCCATAGTGCATGATGTTTTCAAACAGAAGATACACGCCTTGATATTTTAAATGATAAGTAAACAAAATGAGCTAATTTAAATCAGCTTATATTCTTATCTGAGAAATGTACCATAAATTTAAAGCAGTTTACTATGCAACAGGAAGATTAATTCAACATTTGTCATTCATTCAAAATGAAAATGTCCATTGTGTGACTTTATGTAAAATATGTAAACTGGAAAATTATTTGCTATTTCCATAATGTTTTAAAATATTCCAAACCACAGTTTTGTTTTGACTGAAAATAAGTAGACCAGTGGTCACTGTCATACGTTATGACTATTCTTTGATACTGTTGACAGGCAAGAAAAGAATGAAACTGAATCTTTTTAAACACAATTAGTAAAACAAAACATTTTGAGCAGTTTGTGTAGTCTACAGTGTGTCAAGAAGCCACATTCTGGAGTATAAAAGTCTTCAAATATCTGTGCAGAGTTCATGTTAGGTGGTTCAGTACACCTGTCTTTCATAAACAGCAGAAGTCTGGTTGCCCCAAATTCCAAGAATATAGGAAGACACCACTGTCACCAATAAAAAGACACAAAAAAATTAGACAGTTTAATTACCATAGCTTGCAGCACTCATAATAGAGCAGCTTGTCAAGTATTTTTAGATGACCCAGAAAAATGTCTCTTCTTCAGAATAAGAAAAAAGATAACAATGTAGAATGTAAGATTTTTATAATTTTGGTTCCTTTTGTGAGGAATTAGGCTGTTTTTCTTCAGAAACTTCCATTTGTTAACCAACAGACATAACGTTGTGGATTATACTGCGCACCTGGATATGCAACCTGTAAAAAGAATAAAACCACCAAAGTAAGGGTATATGATCTGCCAGAGCTGTGACAGGAGCTAGAAACATCTTCCTTAATTCCTTGTCAAGCAATAATAGTACTTAATTATGTAGACGTTTTTCTCAAGAGACTTTTTTCTTGTGAGGAATTTATTCTGCCAGAATTACAAGCCCATACAATAATGCAATTATTTATTATCCAAATGTTAAAAATACTCATGGTTTCCTTTGCAAAATAGATTGTTTTGAAATTATTTTAATATCCTTTCCTTATTATTGTTGCTTCCAAAGATAAAGGGTCTTATAGTTTATTCTTTTGTATTTTAAAGCTAAAATAAACATACTTTCTAATGATGTTTATAAATATTGCTGTCATCCCAAAAATGGTGGCTTAAAGTGTTGCAGTCAGACGACAAAAATTATGCATTTAAACATCCTCTTTATTCTTGAGGGGAAAATAAGGCAGAGAGATCTTCAAGTACAATTTAAGGGAAAGTATACATACAAACGAAAAAAAATTTTTACTCTTTTACTCATAAATTGCACTGTATTAAATAAGATATTCTAAGAAAGCTTTTGCTTAGATTTTCAAAAGAGGAAAGCATTAGGCATCCTTTGTTAAGTTAATTCAGTATCTATAACTTGTTCAGTATCTTCAAATGTTTCAGCTTTTCTGTTCAGCTGAATATTATTTTCTTACTTTTTCAAGGAGTTTTTTATTCTAGGAAGTAATTAATAATGAGAAAAACAAACAACTTAAACCCCACAAGAATTAACATGCATATTAGACTTTCAGCAGTATTTCATTTTCTCTGGTTATTTGCAGAATCTCTTGCTATGCATAACTCAAGAAATATTAACAGCCTTACTTTAACACCATAAGTATCGTAGACCAGGAAATCTTTACATTTTCTGCTTTCATAGCATATTTCAAAGTTGTTACTCACCTAGATAGCTGTTAGGAGTTCATCGGAAATTATAAAAGGATGGTAGTAAATTCTCTATATTTTTTTTTCCTGTTGAATTCTATTTTGTTGGAGTTTTTTCAAAGCAAAATAGAATATAGGATGATGGATTAAAAAAAAAAAAAAAGGCATAAGTGTTTCAGATGGACCACAACCCTTCTCATCAAAAATTAATTTACTTCAGTGTGACTACAACTGGAACCATCTACATATCGTAATATTGTTATTCATGTATTTATTTTAGAATATTAGCAAATTATTCCAGCTATATGTAAATAATAAGAATTCCAGATCATTTTCATTATTAATCTGCTGCATGATTTTTGCAGCATCACTTCACAACTATGTCACTTTACCTTTACCTTGTCCTGAGTTCTTAAACAGAATTTGTATCACTATCTTTGTTTCTATCATGCAACTGTTATTGGCTTTATGGCACAGAGATCTTTTTAGTCTAGTCTTTAAACAATTAGATTGACACCCACATGTATATTTTAAACTTAGGCTTGTCTATTTCACAGTATTTTACTTCCCAGATACTTGAAAAGTGACCTTGTGCCTTTTCCTGCCACAGTTCCCACCTGTTACCCTGTCACAAAAGGTTTTTCTGAAATTCAGTCATATACTTCTGCTTTATAATGTTGACCTTGCCCTGGCCAATGGGGGTTGTACTAAATGACTTTCTGAGATTGTCCTTCAACCTAAATTATTCTATGGTTCCATGGAATTGCCAAATAGGTTATTAATGCGGAAGGAGATCATCTCTGCAAATTACTGAATATTTGACCTAATGTGCAAATTGTACTTACCAAGTAATAGAACATTAAAGTCTTGACTAGACAAAGACCAGGGAAAAAAGCATATCACAGCCTTACAGAAATGAAAAATTATTAGCCGTGAGGGAAAAGAAAAAAAAACCCCTACAAACCAAGAACCAATTAGCAAACCAACCTAAAAAAACCCCGAAACAACCCCAGCATCTACTAACTAGTTAGATAAATGTGATTTTTACAATTGCCCATAGTAATGCAAGACTTTGGTGCAGAATGTTTACTGAGCAACACACATCCAAGCCCTATACTTGCTCTAGAACAAAGAGAAGTTGAGCTGATGCACTGGATCTGAACATCCTTGCACGAGAAATCCTATCTGAATACCATATTGGCACCAATGATTCTCCCTAAGAGGATTTCCTCCAATCCCTGGACTCTCAGATTCAAGCAGAAATCAGAACTCCTGAGTACCAACAGGACACCTCTAGGTGCATCTGTTCTCCAGGAATCCACAGGTGAGCCTTGAAAAGCCAGATAGCATAGGCCCAGCTCTTCATACTTCAGTAGGCTAGTGAGATTACTACAAAACAAATTCTTTGAGATACTAAAAGATTATTCACTCTTTTTCTCAACATTTCACGCTGATAGCAGGAAAATAAACTTTTTTCTTCAGAAATTTTGCGACCAGCTCTAATCTGCTAATTCAGAATGACTTAGATAAAGCAGGCACATGGCAAAGTCTTAGGCAGCACTTAGTATTTCTATGGCATTGACCACAGGTCAGATGTTACCAATCAGAAATATAAGTCCCTCTGAGTTCAGCTTTGAAGTAAGTTATTTCTCTCTAGCAGTAAAATGCACCTGCAGCATAGTCCAAAACAATGAAGAATCTCTGCCAGTCTTTAAGTGTAAACAATGAAAATACTTAGTAGCTTTAGGGTTGTTTTGTTGTCTTTTCACCTATGCCTGTGCAGCATTTGGTTGTAAGAGGTTGTTTTGTAGAATTCAGAGAGGAAGAAAGATTATCAAAAGTAAATAATTTGTACTATCTAAAACATGTATCTTGGGGTCTGACACTCTCGTTTTCCTACAGGCTTAGTAAGTTATGTTCCTTTTCTTTTTCAGAATCTATTAGTTAGTCTTCTTTTCCAAAAAGGTGTTATCTGCTAAGTAATTCTTGTATATCATCAGAAAAGTTTGAATTTCCCTTCCCCAAATGTATCCCTAACTATCAATATATCAGCAGTCAGTAACTATTCTGATGGCACAGACTAAAATCTTAAGGTCATAATTATTTCTGGTTTTAAAGCCTATGCTTTTTAACATGCACATGAAGTGCTAATCAGTCGTTATGAAATATAGTATTGAGAAAACCTGGGAAGTGTTGGTCTGAAGAAATTTTTTTAATGGACTTCGATTATTTTGAAATATCGTCTCACGAACATCGAATTTAAAACATGGTATGAAAAACCCCACCCAAAACCATAAACCCCACTTTAAATACCCTGTAAATTGTGGGAAAAGTTACTTCAGAAACGTTATCTCACTCCTTTCCCCCAAAGGAAATCATCATCAAAGCTTGTAACTGAGAGATTGAAATCCTAACCGGATTGGATGTTCCGGGCTACAGCTCTCAAAAGTACTTCAGCAAATAAAACATTCCATCTGTCTGGGCTACATTCTGTTCTGCTTCTTGAAGTCCTATTTTCAAGTGACCAAAAGTGATTAGATATAACGTATTTCCAACTTAAAGTTCCAGAATCAGGCAATTAGAATTTTTTAACGGTACATTTTTTTTCAGAAAATTTGTGATTAATGCTATCAGTAAGCAGAGCTGGGTTCAAATACATGTTTTACTATTATAACATGTGTGACTTGTACTATAGTTATGGTAGAGTTTTAAACACAAGACAATGAGGGCTGTTACGTACTTGTAGTTCAAGTTATGTATAGAATACATTAAACATCAGTTATGCAGAATTAATTTGAAATGAATAATGAAAAGGCTTCGTCTGTATTTCATTTTTCATTTAAATTAATATTTCAGCTATTTGTTTAGATAGCAGCATAATATATATTTTCATTACACAGATATTTTAAGCCCATTTGTATCCTTTATGGTTTTTCTTATATAGTCAAATTGGTTATATGTACTGAGAATAACATCATTCTAAAGTCCTCCTCTTCACTCTCACATGCAAATAACTGAGTTCCTGTTTTGCCTGTTCATTCGCTTAAATTAACCATTTTATATCTTTACTGATTATTATAGTAAGCAACTTATCAAGAAACTTGCAGATTTCTTCAACACAAAAATTACAGGATGTAAATGGCTTATAGTAATACTTTTACACACAGTTTTGCTTTCAGTAGATTTTTGAGGTTACATTTTAGCAATACTTGAATTATTTAGGTAATAGTATTTTAACAGGGAAAGTAACATAAATCTACAGTAGCATCTGTTAAAGGGTATGTATTTCCACAAAGCTTAGCCTTCTTTAGTAATGCTGTGTGGTTTCGCTAATGAACATAAATAGCAGCTAAACAAAATAAGGCTGATTAGGTAAACAATAACTATCTTAATGTGTATTCTGGTGGATATGATGAGCTAAGGTTGCATGACGAACTTTTGGGGTTTAACTTTCTAATGATTGGTATTATAGCATGGTCAGTTTCTAATGCAGCTGGATTTGGGGCTTGGGTTGGGGTGTGGTGGGAGTGTTGTTATAAATACAGCAGATTGAAACAGAAACCTTGCAAACACCAGGCCTTCTCTTAACATCTGAGTCAGAAACTAATCAAGTAAGATGAATCAGTTACAAGTTGTAATATGGAGACAGTATTACAGGTGGTCATAATGAACAGTATTGTATTTTTGTAAGTCTTTGAATTTAGAGAAACTCAAATACTGTAAAAAGTGATTGATCCATGGACAGCAGATGAAGTTCAATAGTTTAATGCTTATTTTGCAGCTATCTCACCTCTCTTTCTTCTGTACAATGCCTGTGCATAATGATCACTTTCTTACCTGTGACTATAAGTCTAGTATTACCATAAAAAATGAGTTCTTAGCAGTTACTTGGCATGAATGACAATAATTGATAATTAAGAAATAACAAGATATTACACTACTTAACTCATAACTCCAGGTGTTTGCTGCACTGTCTTTTCAATGAGTTCATGCACTAAGAATGTCTCTTAAAGCAGCTGGAGATATGTTGCATAGCTTTCATTTATAAGTCTATTTCTTTCTTTTCTTGTCTACAATTGTTCTCATTTTTTGTCTCCATATATAGTTGAATTGTAGAAGATTGCTGCTAAGAAGATAGAGAATTCATTTGCATCACACAAAGTACAAGAATAAAATTTACAGCATAACTAAAAAAGGATTTGGTTTAGGGTTTTTGTTCAAGAAAACAGAAGCCCTGATACAGGAAGATAGCGTTTTCAGCAAGCATTTAGAAACATTGTTCTCCAAAGAAGCCTCTGGGCTTCAGAACTAAAGCCTGTGTGATTAATGTTCACATCTCCCAGATTTAAAATAGTTGGGTTTTCCTTTATATTGATTTTTTCCCCTTCTTTCAAGTTGTTGCCGATCCTATTTCTATTAGACCACTGCTTAGACATATTTAATGACTAGTAGACATTTTTCTGATTTGTGATTCAAATGTTTCCACAGCCAACATATAATCTCTACCACTGAGTCAGTATTGGCTTGTGGCTTTAACAGTATTTTTTTCTTTTCTGATGCTTTTAACCTTGATCAGTTTTTAAAGAGGTATTGTTCTCCTTCTCTATCTTTTTGCTAGATTGCTTCTGATACAAAGAACTTCACTGCCTAGGTTCTAGCAAAATAGTAGTTCCTTGGCTAATGTAAACATTTATGGGAAGCCCATATGTTTCATATGTATAGCAAGCTGCTTCTAACACTGAAATTCTGACTCCTGGCAGTATATTAGAAATACTATGCTAGACTGAACAAGCCATGTTTTTTCCATTTCCTCTTCGAAGATTAGCTCCCTACTCACTTTATCATTGTCATTGCTTTTGTCAGCAGCTTTTGTAGTTTGATGCTATCAGTCTTGAGCATGAGGAAAGAGAATCATATTCAGCGTTTCGGAATGTAATGAAAGCTGAATCACTGGGGTTTTTTATGGAGAAAGTTTTAGCTGAAGTACCTTGGAATTTATTTTGTGTCCACTGATCCACACTGATAGTTCATTATAATTCCACGATCAGTTTATATACTCAGGCTTTTCTTGTCCTCAGCTGCTTTCAGTCAGTAAGCTTGTGGAAAAGGTGTCTAGCTAAGAGATACCTCTAGTGAGGAATTCATTGTGATGTAAATGTCCAAGATAAAAGGCACCTTCTTGAGGTGGATATTCATTTATTTACTTACATTAATGATGGAGATTCAGCAGGACTAGCTTTACCTGCAAAGCTAATTTTCAGATAACTTAAGTGAAATGCAGTGAGAAAGCTTGGTCTTGCATTTTCCTAAATTTAAACACGTATGTAATGCATAATTTTAAAATTAGTTACTTTTATGTTTCAGTTTGAGGTATATTTTAGACCAGTGGCAGTCATATCTAACTAGACATTATGTCCATATAGGACTCCGAAAAATTTTTAAAAAATTGGTATTTTTCAAATTTAAAAAAAGTCTAGTTTCTCAATATGTATGTGCATATATCTGAGTATATAGAAAATAGTTCTTATTTCCAAGAACATCTTGGAAGAGACATCAAAAAATTAGTGCTTTCCTAAGGTTTGTGCTTTCAAAAATTTATTTATTTTGAGAAAAGTAATAAAATTGATAAAGTTAACTGACATCTTCAAATCACTAAATCGTGTGTAAAATTCTAAGTTTTCACATTAGTTAACTGGTGCATTAAACAGGAAAAAATTAAATTTCTCACAAACCTATAGAATAATATGAACACTACATATAAGTTCCTCTAAATAGCTAGCAAGCATTTTAAAATAAATTATATCACTATTCAAGCATTTTACTGACAAAAAATCATTGACACTTGATGCTGAAAGGAAGAGTTGAAGTCTAGGGTGTAAGGATTTTAAGCCTGGTAGACAGTTTGTTGATTATTATCACATTATCAAGAAACAACTGGAATCCTTATGACTTTGATATCTTGAGGCGTTTCTTAAGATTTTTAAGTTAGGGTGCTGACACATCTAATAATTAAAACTTGTTCAATCATGTTTCAGAAAAACCATGCTAATATTTTATATGTGAGACAGGTTTCCCATAAAAATTTCCATGGATTACTTGGGTTCTTATTGCTTGCTTCTGTCTGTATAAAAGGGACTCAGTGGTTCCATATTCAGGATCACTGAAAACAGACACAACTGTTAAAAATATTCTTGCAACACAAGAAGAAGGATCATCTCTCTTTTATTAAGAGTTTGAAGATTAAGCCTCATTCAAATTCATTATATTCCCAGCCCCAGTGTCTTCTTTCGGGATCTCCAGGACTGAGACGTTAACCTTTTGCCCACAGAATATAATCTATTTATGTCTCTCTTGCAGTCTTAATATCAAGTTTAAGTTCCCTGGCAGTACTTACCTTTCAGTCAGTAATGTGGGTTTCTTGACTTAGCAGATTCCCTTCCCAAATATCCTGATGGTATGAGAAATAGTGTGGCCAGAGAACTAGGGAAATGATTGTCCCTCTTTACTTGTCACTGGTGAGGTCACGTCTTGAATGCTGTGTCCGGTTCTGGGCTTTTCGCTGCAGGAAGGACATTGAGGGGCTGGCGTGTGTCCAGAGAAGGGCAGTGGAGCTGGTGAAGGGTCTGGAGCACAAGTCCTCTGAGGAGCAGCTGAGGGAGCTTGGGTTGTTCAGCCTGGAGAAAAGGAGGCTCAGGGGAGACCTTATCCCTCTCTAAAACTGCCTGAAAGGAGGGTGTAGCCAGGTGGGGGTTGGTATCTTCTCCCAGGCAACCAGTGGCAGGACAAGCGGACACAGTTTTAAGCTGCACCAGAGGAGGTTAGGTTGGATATTCATTAGAAAGAATCTCTTCACAGAAAGGATGATTAGACATTGGAATGGACTGCCCAGGGAGGTGGTAGAATCACTGTCTCTAGAGGTGTTATTGAAAGACTGGACAGGGCGCTTAGTGCCATGGAGTAAATGACGTGGTGGTGTTCAGTCATGGATTGGACTTGATGATCTCAGAGGTCTTTTCCAAACTAATTGATTCTCTGATTCAGTGATTATCTTTTAATAGATATTACAAATGATTAGCAATTTAGCCACTATTTTAATCTATCTTCTATTAATTTAATTTATACATTACTAGTAGATCCTTACAACTAGGATTCTAACTCTTATTGCTCAATCCCATATATGTTTTCTAGTCTATACTAAACTACTGGTTTTCAAACACCTGTCGTGTTAAACTTAATTTTGTTTTCTGTGACAGCTGGATACTTACTACAACAAGTGACATGATACTTTTAGGTAAAAATGGGAATTGACTTACGTCATATCATACTATTAAAAAAGACCACACATATATAAAATGAAAAAACACCCCAGAACTTTGATTACAACTTTTTTTTTAAAAATGTCAAAGCAATGCTGTAACAAGAGAATATCTCGAGGTACGTGACAGTGTAGTTCAAAACAGTTTTCTATGCAAAATATTACCTGAAACAGTTTAGTTTTGCTCTGGTTTATTCTATTTTACCCTATTCAGTAGAGAATAGATAGCTTGACAAGTACATAGTCACTTTCATTATTTCAAATTCCTTTCTCCAAAACCAATTTTTCAGGGAGACATATTGTTTTAATGATATAGACACATAGGGACTAAGACAAGCTCAAGAAACAGAATTTAATTTGCGAACTGATGAGGGTTTGAATTTAAGCCTCCAGTGACAAAAGTGTGTATTTCTGACACCCCCTATTAGTCTTTATGCTGGATAGCAGTATATCGTAATCAACATGTTGCTACATGATATTATGATCTAGGTAGTATTTGAAGTGCTGGCTATATATATGTGTGTAGGTATGTATGCATATATTTCTGAAAAGACAAGAGTTTAAGTTTCACATTGCTGGAAAATTATTAATGTGGTAAATGGATTTTTTTACACTTGTGTAGGGCTAACTACTTTCATTTTTCTTGCTGGGGCAAACATTGCAGGTCGTGTTTATACAAAAAGTATATAGAATTAATTTCCTTTTTAATAAAGGACCAGTTAGCCATTAGATTATATGTTTCCTTCAGTTAATATATCTGAATTTAGTTAAAGTCACTGGTTCTTTTTGTACCTTTCTCTAAACTCGGAAGCGCTTTAGAATTTGTTTGGTTTTATTTGTTTTTTCTGGTGAAATGTATTAAAAACTATGATTAATTTGTATTTTTTTCTTACTGAAATAGTTGAATTCATTTAAGTCTTTTGATATATGTTTTCTTTTTTGCTTTTATATGTTTTGTGCTTCTACTTGCAGTCTTTCCTGAATTTTATTATCTGAAAGATGTAGTCATAAAAAGTTAGTGAAAACTTAAAAGTGGAAAATCACTTCACTCTCTGTCCGTGCTATTTTATGTAAAGTTATTCTGACTTGTTTCTGTATTCTGACTTGATTTCCAAAGTCAATACATTTTATAAATGCAATATTTGTAAATATAATCTTCATTTCTTGTTCTGAAGTCTACTTATCTGATTTAGCTTTCAGTTTAATTGGCACTAGCTAATCGTATGTTATAGACACTTTATAATTCATCTATCCTTCTAATTCTTTAAATCCCAGAAGCTTTTATATGATGTATACAATTTATCCACAGTGGTTAATTAAATACAGTTAATTTGCATAGTAGAGGCTTACTGTTTATAGCATCATTTACCTATTATACCAGCTTACTCACTGAACATCTTAAATAACGTAATTACATTTTGTGAGGAAGTACAACACATTTTCTAGTTCCATGTGTAATTGAATCTGAAATCTGTCTTGGAGAAAAACAAAGGGAAAAAGTGGAAAAACCTTCACTCTCCATAGGCAGAAATTTATTCCGTTTATTTATTCCGGTTCTTTTGAGCAGTGGAGAATACATGGCATAAAACACAGCAGTATGCTATTAAAAATTTCCTGGAGGTCAATATCTTAATTCCTGTGTGCTGTTATCCAGTTTAACAGAAACTTCATCTTCCACGTTGCCATGTCACCATTTAATGTATATTAGCAAAATTTTCCATTGCATTTGAAGTCAGTCTATGAAACATTGCCATTTAAAATATTTGTATGGATGCAACTTTTTAGTTAATGGACTGTGCAGAGGGTATTCTAAATATATTCCATAGAGACTAAAAACTCACTTTATCCTGAAATATGCACATATCAGCAAAAGTGGAACCTTCCCCAGTGTACTGTGTGAAACAGGCTTCATCTCATCTGGAAGGGAGAAAAATTGAATGTCATTCATCAACAAAGCTCAGCAGGTAGGCAGAAGCAGAAACAGTTTCCCCCTTTTCTTGAGCAAGTAACACACTGTCATGGTGGAAAGAAGATTTTAGTTTGGGCAGAAATTAATGTATGCAATTGCACTGATAGGTTTGTTACTTTAAATAATTGTTGTATCTAACTCTAATGGGTTTCAGAAAAGTTGAAAATAAAAGCTACCTTGTTTTGGACATAGAGTCCAGAGGGTAGGATTTTCTCTTCATGGCCAAGGTATATCAGTCCTGATGGTGTGACAGTGGGTCAGGATAAGGAACTAATAGTGTATTGATTTTGCATTGTACAAATTCTATCTATTTTCTCAGATGTTTAAGGAGACATGTATAGGTCACTGATGTGAGCAGAGGCTGATGTTGTTAATCTTGTATAGGGCTGTGTGGCTGAGGTTTGTGTTTATGTGAGTTTATTAGTATTTCTTTTCAAACTGCTGTGTTCTCTTTGTAAATACTAAAGGTTGTGGCACTTCAGGCAGTGAGCTGTCATTTTGTAACAGAAAATAAATAGAAACAAAATTAAGAGGTCGGAATTATCTGAGACTTGAACTAATTAAAAATTATCTAATCTGTAACATATCTACATTTGATATATTCGATAAGTCTGTTGATATGGGTATGCAAAATTAAGGATATAGTGTCTTCTTTTATTGCATTGCAAGCAGTTTGTTCTAGTAATTATTTTTTCTATACATATATTATAGAATTAATTTACATTCTCAGTTAAGTCTGCACATACACTAAGCAATGTTACGATACTGAAAAAATATTAGTAACCTAAAGAAATGTATAGAGGTAATTCCAAGTTGTCAAGCCCTTATAAAAAATATTAGTATGTCTATGTCACTTCCAATGAAAGGATAAAAGCTTGGTGTTCTCCAAATTGCTCCTGATTGCAGTAAAATGGAGATTTTAATAAAAACAACATTCCCTGAAATTTCTTTGGCAATGACCTTCTTTTCTTTTTTTTCTTATTCATAATGAAATGAAACAATACTTAATTCCCATAAATTGTGAATGCACATTACATCATTAAAAAAAGGTTCAAATTAAATTAATCTTCTGTACTAGGTTGACCTTGGCTGGATGCCAGATGCCAAACAAGGCTACTCTGTCACTTCACCTTCTTAGATGGACAGAGGAGAGAAAAATAAAATGGAAAACAACTTTTGGGTTGAGACAAGGCAGTTTAATAAAGCAAAAGCAAAGAAACCAGCTAAGGACTTTATTCTCTACTTCCCATCAGCAGGCAGTGTTCTGCTACTTCCCAAAAAGCAGGGCTTCAGCATGTGTAGCAGTTCCTCTGGAAAGCAAAACTTACAAATAATGAGTGCTCCCCTGTCCTTCTCCTTTTCTTAGATTTTATGTGTGAGCAGACATCCTATGGGAATACCCCTTTGGTCAGTTTGGGTCAGCTGTCCTAGTCCTGTCCCCTCCCAAGACCTTGGCCACCCCCAGCCTACTGAGGGTGGTGGAATGATGGAGAGACAGTGCTGATGCTGTGCCACGACGGCTCAGCAGTACCCAAACCACTGGTGAGTTATCAACACCTTTCTAGCCACCAATGCAGAGCACTGCACTGCTATGGAGAAAATGAACTCCTTCTCAGCCAGACTCAGTACATCTCCAAACTAAATACTGTTGCTAATATTTGAGTATTTGAGTATTTTAACTGAATATATAGAACTTTTTTTTCAAAGTCAGGCGTATTAAACATGTACGCTCTGAAAGACTCTTAATAGTTTCATTTATTTATTTGTAAATTTGTTATTTGTGATCTATTTCCTTTCACATTAATATAAGTTTTGGGTCTATCTTAGGTAGTCATCACAATTCAAACGTAAATATTCAAGAAGTTGCCTATCTAATCTAAATAAAGAACATTTTCCCCAATTCTACTAACTTTACTATTTTAGTGATGCTAAAAATTTCAAGTGAGCCTTCAGACTTTTATGTGCTTGGCTGTACTTCAAGACTTATGTAGAATTCAGTCGGATTTTTTTTTTTCCAAAATGAAACATAAAGATATTTGATGTCTTTATTTTTGCATGTAATGAACAATTAACTTCTGGTCACTCTTCAGTCGTTCTGTGTTAAACCCATGTAATCTGAAGATCTCTGATGTCCTCTAAGCATTTTAGAAATCCAGAGAGTACATTGTTTGTAAAGGTGCCACTGATTTAAAGTTTATGGAAGACAAAACCTAAACTTTACAATGCAAAGAAAGTAGTAACATGTGTCTGGGAAAACGCAATAAAGACTCTCTCACACCTGCTAGGTTCAGCAGAAAGGAGGGAAAAGGCAACTTTATTTACATATGTCACATCTTATACAATTCTCAACTCCTCAAGGGATTGGAGGACATGTCACTTCCTTTTCAATCCCACTGGAGAAAAAGGTGCTCATTAAACTTCTCTTATCACAAAAGGAATGAAAACCAGAAAATACCATTAAATAAACATTGTCTATTATTTACATGAACCTGTGAGAAAGAATTCTGACCCTAAAGTTAAAACAGAAGGCTTTAGCAAAAACCAGGGCAACAGTAACACATTGGCAGGGATTAGGAAACCAGCACTTAGGAATTTTGTATATGGAAATCCCTATTCATTTATCAATCTGTATTATGGGTTCTGCTTTATTATTTGAGAACATCATACATCCTTATTTAGCAAGGTGTGGTAAAAGCTTAAAGTTATAAAATATTATACACAGTATAATATACATATGTATACATATATGTACATATACGTATTGTACATAGTGCTGGCTACACAGAATTACAGTTAAATATACATATATGTAACTGTAGAATATAGTTGCTTATGACAAAAACCCTTTAAGTCACACGTCTAAGACATTAAAATAATATGTCGGTATAGACCTGAAAAGCACAGCACAGAGCCATAGATTTTTGAAATAACTTTCACTGGCACAAAAAGGGCAAATATTTTATTACTAATCATATCCTTTTCCATGTACATAGTCTTTAATTACTTCATTCCCTGAGTTTCCATTTTAAGATGATTTAACATTCTTGCTTTAAAAGTCTTGTGACAATAGCAAGAAATAATTCACACAACTTAATAGGATTCCCTTGTGTCATATTGTCTTACCATCATGAGCCTCATAAAAGGGTATTTTAATGAACACTTACTGAAATATTAATTCCTCTCTATATAGCCTACAGTTCAAAATAACTTATCTGGGAAGTATATTTCAGTGAAAAAAAAAATCCAATAAACATATTTTCCACAGCACACTTTTTTTATACAATAGATATATTTTTCAAACGTAAACTGAATACAGTAAAATAAATCTATGCTTTTTGTCTTTGAAGTGATGTTTCATTGTGATCAAATACAGAGAACTTTTAATATTTCTTTTCTAGGTATCACGTTCAGTTACCTGTCTAAGAACACCTTTTGGTTTTTATAAAAGTAATGTGATATCAGAACTACTGAGGCTGTGAGACTTCTGACTGCTTCTAATTCATGCACTCTCCTAGAACTGTATTTTGGTTTTTGAATCACCTTCAAACTGACTTGAAGAAGTCTGTCCAAACATATATCTGAGCTGTGTCATTTAAAAATACTTTATTCACTCCTATTTTTGGTATTATGATCATTCTGTAAATATTCTAAGCAGTATAAACAGTCATCATTTTATGTATTTGTTAACCTGCTCAGTTATGTTTCAGATACCCTTTTGAAATTAAATTAAATTGAATAGGACATTCAAACTTTCTTAGCGATACTAGTTACAGGCATCTTTAATTTGCTTCCTGCAATGTTCCTGCTTATCCTTTATATTGTATATAAAATTAAATATAAATTATGTCTTTTAGACTAGAAGTACATACTTTCTATGTAGCCTAAGGGATGAATAGTTATGAATAGTTTCAGGCTGGCTGTAATGCCTAACATTATATTTGCCTGACTGTCATTGTTTAACTCCAGTAGGCATCTCAGACACACACAGCTGCGGTGTTCAGTAGCCCCAGGGTGATGGTGAAGAGGCTGGAAAGGATAAAAATGAGAAAATTCCTGGGTTGAGATGAAGTCAGTTTTATGGAGAAAGCAAAAGCCATGTGCACAAGTGAAGCAAAGGAGAAGAAATTCATTCACCACTTCCAGGTGGCAAGCAAGTGCTCAGTCGTCCCCACAGAAGCAGGGCTCCATCGTTTCCAACAGTGACTTGGGAAGGCAATCATCATCAGTCCAAATATCTCCTCTTCCTCCTTCTCCCCCCCCTTGCCCCACCTCCATATGACATTTCTGTTCTTTCAGAAATTTGAACTTGTCTTAAGAGAGCTAATATGGATGCCAGATGGGAGATGGAGGTTTTCACTGAACATCTGACACTTTCCTTTTGAAATAATTATTCATTCCAACTGATAATTAATTTTAAAAATGCATTTCTCTGTAGAGAGAAGATCCCAAATTAATGGAAATAAAAAGCGTCCACCTGAAGCGAAATGTTGTATTGGACCTGTGACAGGGTTTTTTTAGTTTAGGGATGGACAGAACTTACTTGACTTCTCTGAAACATCATTAGGGCTCGTGGCTGCTGTACCATTATCCACCTTCTTTCTGATTACAGAATCTCTCCTTCTGGCAGCTAGAATAATTTTCCTGAGTCTTTAAATGATATATTATTGATTGGTTTAGGATGAGGACAGTTCAGCACATTACAGTTGCTCTTATATATTTTTTAATATTTTTAGTATCATCTGCAATGCAGTTCTCCATTGTATCTTTTCATTTTTCAGATGTTCATTGTTCACCCTTGGGTTAATTTTACTTGAAACAATCCTTGGGCTTTTTTCATCATGGGTTTGGTGCTGTGCATAGTTTAAAAGTTTATGGTCAATATGAAACTCAGAAAAGATCCACCGAGATAATAGATTTTAAAATAGATTTTTGGATAAATATATAGAAAGAAATTCCACTGAATTGTAAAGAAAATGGTGGGGTCAATTACTGCACATAGAAAACTGGCAAAATTTCCACTTGTTTTTAGAATCTAATCTAAAGCTTTAATGTTGAAGTTATCAGAAATCCTTCCCTAGTGTGATGGATTTATCTATTTCCTCGTGAATGCTTAGCAAACTCTATATTTATAGGAAATACCAATTCAAACTGTCAAATACAAGAGACTAGGTAAGAGTCCTTCAAAACTTCTTAATAAAGATGATGCACTATTGAAATCTGAATAAGATAGAATTTTTATCTTTAAAAAGAACTGCATACAAAGTGACCTAAAAGACCATGTTGGGAGCACTCCATACATATCAGAAATTGAGGACTAAAGACAAGATCATCTTGTTTTCTCTACTTATACCTCTGATACAGCTCCAGCATTAATGAGAAGTTGCATAAGATGTAATGCTGCTTTCCCAATAACAAAACTGAGAAATATAAAACCAGGAGAAATCTCATCCAGCTGCATCTTCTAATCTAATGAAGATGTCAGCTCCACCATACACCTGTTGAGTTTTCTTCTATTGTGCTGGTAAGGCTGTCCCCTTAATTCTCTTAATTTTTTTTTTTTAATTTTGCTTCAATATTTTTATAGTACATGTATATCTATTTCCAGCATCAACTTAATCTTGCCTAATATTTACCTTCATGCCTATAAACATCTATCATATCTCTTTCAGCTTTTATTTTCCTAAGTTAAAACTAACAAACTAACCTCGATTTTCCATTCATGCTTCAGTTTCCTGTGTCCTTGATTACAGCTGTGAATTCTGTGTTAAGTTTTCCTGGTTTATTTCTTCATTACTGAGGAAATATGCCAGCTGAGGTCTTGCACAATGACATTATTACTTATCCATTTCTTTTGGAGATGCTACCCTGCGCATCAAAAAATTAGATTTTTTTTTTCTGTCATATTGTATAGTTGGCTCTTAAACATCCTATGACACATTAATCTAGCTATTTTGTCTTTCTCTTCTGACATTTTATTTTTAAGAACCCCTAGCTTATAATAGAAATTAGCAGTAATAAATTCTTAGTAAACCACTAAATTACCTAGCGCAATAGAATTTATCAAATGTTAGATATATATGATAGAACAAGCATCTGCAATTAACTTACAGGACAAAATAAGACCTTAAAATATTAATTGCTGGTATTTTTTCTACCTTTTGTGGGGGTTTTTGTTAATAGATAGATAGATATAGAGATAGATACTTCACTTTTCTCCTTTCATCATTCCAGGGTTTTGAAATACTTAGATATTAAAGAAAATATGTTACTCCTGTAATTTGAACCACTGAGAGCCTTAGTGGGAAAGGGTGAATCAGCATTGTGGGATTTCACAAAAAGTTTTAATTGCATCATTAGTTGGAATACAGAAACTGCTTCAGGGAGGAGGAGGAGAAGGATGGACAGGAGGGAACGCAGGAATGTCTTGGTTCCAATCCATTTTCTAGTCTTGATAAAAATGTTGGAAGCAGAATAATGTTTCACAGAAATTTAATCCCTTTAAAACTAGAAACCAGAGCTTAAAGTGTGAAGATACAAACTATGAAAAAAAAGTTGAGGTCACTAAGCCACAGACCTAAGTAAAATTGAACAACACACAGTTCATCATCCCAAAAGCCTAAAAAAACCCTCCACAATGAGAAGGCACTAACAGTCTTCAGGATTATGAATTTTTCAACAAATATTTCAGATAGTGGATTATCCTGTTTGCCCATATCTTAAATAGCTTTTTTTCTGAGATACTGGTTCCTTTTTTTGTCTCTATTGTTACCATTTGTAAAAATGTCTAAATGTAATCTGTAGGATTAAGCAAGTTTTTCACCCTTGGAAAAATAACAATGTACTGACCTGGCTACATTAAGGATTAATGGTGAGTATTGGGCCAGGGAATCCTTTGTGCTTCAGATAAACTAGAAATACAGTTAGCACTGCTATTGGAGGCCTGTTATTCTGTAGTTCAATCTGTGTAAACATGGGGAAAAATTACCTTGACTTTGAGAGTTGATTTATTCTGGCATAGAAAAACTTAATCTGGTTACTGGTGAGTTTTATTTTAACTTTTTAATAGGGACTCTCTCTAAATGATCTGAATGACATTGTTGCTTAACTTCATTGCCATTATATTTGCCTTAACATCAGCATTAGAATCGCTGATAGAGATGGCTTGTGTAACTCATTTGTTTTGTCAGTTTGACTTATTCTACAAGCTGTCATTTATTCTTATTTTTCACTTCTATCCACAATTTAAGTAGAAGTTAGTAAAAAGTTCATTATCTGAGCATAAATAAAAAAAAAACGGAATCGGAACATTTTGGATATGTTTTTTTTTTCCATTCTGTATTGGCTGATGTACAAGGAAAGCAGGAATTTTATGAAGCTCAGAGGACTAAACTGTGAAGTTTTTGGAGATGAAAAGATGAAGTTTTGTATTCCCACTTCAAAAACTGTTACTGTTGCCTACCGCCTACGAAGTTAATATATTTTCTTTTGGGAAGTAAGAATTTTAGGCTTTGCTGACATCAGAAACTTGAGTTACAATACACTCTTTTCAATTTAGTATTACCTGCACTGAAGTAACAAATCTTATTCCCCTCATTAAAATCATATAATATGCAATCACCTTAAAATACTTGCACAGGAGTTGGGAAAAAAATGTGTTCAAAGGCTCTACATGAATCTATTCAAAATCTCCTTAGCTGAAGGTTCCCATTGTCTTCTATCATTTATGCCTCTCCTTTTCTCCCACCAATAATTCCCTCTGAATTTCATCTGGGAGATAAAATGGTTTAGCTGTATCCTGTCAAGAGTAAACAATCTGTTACAACTAAAGGTGAGGAAGCTGTCCTCACAGGCTCACCTACCTTTCTAAATTCACCTCCAGGACAGTAAGTGAAGTAGGTAACCAGACAGTGATTGTTAAAAATAATGCCAAGTACTTTAAAATGTCACATTTATCAAGCTACTATTGTATAATTTGGATGATTTCCATGGTACAATGCAATGTTAAAAGAAAAAAAAGTAAAAAATTTTTACATGTTAATGATACCTACATTCGCACAGCATTCTCCAGAGTGGGAGATGGTGAACCTTTCAAGTAGATGCAAAATATTTCATAGAAATTATTCATAGAATCTGGAGGCATGTCAGGAGCAGGAAGCCTGTGAAAATGCAAAGATATTTATGTCAACATAGATTTTCTTCCTTTTGAAGCTACAACCTTCCACCATCTCCCAGAAAGACTGGGTTGTTTTTACTCATCAAGCTCCTAATCTGAGTGCATAAAAACCCCCAAACAACAAAACAAAAAACCAAACAGAAACAAGAAACAAACAAACAAACAAAAAAGAAAATAATCACATGGTATGTTCTACCAGCAGTGATGGTGGAATGACTGATACCGTTTCGCAGGCAATGTCAAGACACTTAAGTGCTCCAGCTAAATGCAGAAGAAATTTCTATGAAAATGTTCTGAGTTTCCAAGATTTTACTTAACCCTTGTCATTTTGAGTCTCTGAATACCAGCACTGCCTCTACCACTTACCTATTTTTGCATTGCGCATTTGAATACACATTTCATAGGAAATAGCTTTTGAAGTTTCATAAATAATTCTCTTTGCAGTGACATTCTGCATCTTTTGCACCAACAAATAGGTAAGTTTAGCTGGCTGTAAAACAGATTAAGGTAAGGTAAGGTAAGATAAGGGAAGGGAAGGTAAGGTACAGGATGTAAAGCTAAAAAGCTGAATTTTGGGAAGGTTGCAGTCTGTTTGATAATACTGTTTGATAATACTATAACTGTTTGATAATGCTGGAACTGTTTGATAATACTGTAGCTGTTTGATAATACTGTTTGATAACACTGTAACTAAAAAAAAAAGTCATTGAAGGAGAAAAAATTTCAACCACTCCACATTTCATGTCCAGGAGAAAAAAATTAAACAGACAATCATATTGAAATTAAGTTCCTAAAAAGCAAAGCTTAAATTTTGTGTGTTTAAATACTGTTTGAGGTAGAGGTTATTTTATACCTCTTTTAAACTCCTTCTCAGGTACAGCTGGGCTTCAAAATGATACTCTTTCTAAAGGTATGATAACCTTGTACATAGAAGCCATCTAGGAGGTTCAGGTCATCCATCTTGCTGAAGAATGCATTGCTGTTAGACTCAAAAGATTCACAAGAGTCTAATTATCAGTTCTCAAGCTGTTGTCAGCAATAAGCAACCATGTTATTTCCTGCCTTTCCCATAAAAACCATATAAAATCTAAAATGTAGCAACCAATTGGTGTTGAAAGGTTAGTTAGGAACTATAAAACTTTGGAGTGCTGACAGCAATTTATTGATTGACAGACTCCAGTTTGTATAAACACTTCTGTCCTAGTCTTCAGTATTTAGATTAAGTAGCAGAAATTAACAGTAAATACATGAAAATACTACCCTCTTCTTTAGCTTTAACTAAGACATCTTCTGTAAAAGAAAGGAAATCTATTAGGATAAGTAGATGGACAGTCACATCCCAAAACAGATTCAAAGTACGAAGTTGTGCTATCAATATGACACTTGTATCAAAGGTCTAGGTGGGTTTTGTTGCATCATTTTAAGAAAAAAAAACACCTCAACCTTAGCAAAGAAAAACTGCTAAAAGATAGAAAAAGTCTTTAAGATCTTACATACGTTCTAAATGTTCTAAGCTTCATGTTTTAACTGATTAGTTAAATATATGTAACCTTTGTGACTTAAACATTTCATAATTAAAGGAGTTTGAATATGATGTAGAGTCTGGGAATGCAGGTGTCAGAAGTGCATTGTCAGTAAGGAAGCTGAAAAAGAAAAAAAGCAAGTTTTCACATGTATGCAGTGTTTAATAAAAAACCAAAAGATACTTCATTTGTCATGACATCAACAAACATGATTTAACTTCGTTATTTATACTGCTAAGTTGGTAAAATGGTAGGACTTTATTTATTTGTTACTGCAGGTTAGAGATTGCTTCAGGATCCCTGACCTCATGAAATAGAGATGTAGCTAAATCGCTTTGACAGCAAAAGGGTAAAATCTTTGGATATGACTGCAGTAAAAGCTTTACTAATGGTGGACAAAACTGAGCTCCAGCTCTTTCCAAAAAATCCTGGTTCAATTCCATGTACCTTTAAAACTGTTGTGCTTCAGTAAAATTAATTACAATTTTCACGTAGGCTTGCAAGCTTATTTAGAAAAAAAATAATAATGTGCAACTATTGAAGCAGCTATCAAACAAATGCACTTGACAGGAAAGAACAGTACCCTTCCTCAAAAAGAAAGTGCTTGGGAATATATCTAGATCAAAGGATTTTCAGTAATTTCTCTATAGATAACCTTATAATTGCACAGCATAAATCAGCTTTATCTACTTTTACCAAGAACTATATTTTCTCTTTGTATTGAGCCCCAGATTTTTTTGTGCATTTTCATAATTCACGATCTAAGGATGAGAAATAAGGAGTAGTATGTAGGCATGCAATGCCATGAAAAAACATAGTTCATGTGTGAATTCCATTTTAAAATTAAAAAAAAACAAAACAGAAAAAGATCTGTCAAAAAAATTAAAACTAAAACCAAAACAACTGAAGAAATTTCTGAGGTGAGAGGGCTTGTATTAGCTTCAGCATGATAAAGATCCCAGTACAGATTGGGCTTATTGTTCTACTTTCATTATGTTCAAATAGAGGGGAATGACAAGCCACACAATTTTATTGAGGGAAATTTTGTTTTTTACTGAATTATCTGAATTTTACACTTTGTATAGGAAATATGTACAGATAAAAATAATTTCCCAGGTCCTTTGTGGATGATTAGTTTGATTACTAGACTTGATGTTTCTGGACGAAAGGACTGAGGTTTTCATTTTAATAAAACAAAATCAAAAATTCTAAAATTTAATTAAGATTAAAATTTTTCACTATAAACCTAACTCGAGGCTCAGTTCAAAGTATTTTTTACAGTGTGATAGACCATGCAGAAGGGACATAAAAAAGAGAGCACCGATAACTTAAAAATAATACTCCTCTCAAAATCTTGGACTCAGGAAACCATTTACTTGAAATCTCTCCTGATTTACAGTAGATAAGAACCCAGCCCTCGAACCGGATGACTAATGGAACAGATAAAGAAAAAATATGCCCCAAAAGCCAAACTCTAAATTCCTTTTTCTCTACTTATGATGTTAAAGGCCATAAATTTGGATTTTTAAACAAGATACTAAAGAATAAAAATACAGTGTACAAGGATAGAAACGTTTTGAAATATTTTAATGGAATATCTGCACTTCAGTGTTTATTCATTGCAAAGACATTTTCCTTTAAATTATTTAAACAGAGTGGGAATAAAGAAACTGAAGCAATTGCAAATGTTGGCAAGTCTTTAAGTAGCTGAGATAGAATCTGACAACTGCTACAGCTACTGGTAGAGTGGCTTGATTCATGAGTGTTAATAACTCTGCTTTGATATCTTTGTTTGTACAAATTGAATAAATTTTTAAAATTTTGAATGTAGAGTTCAAGCTGTTTGTTTTCAGTCAAAGACAACTGAAGAAATCTGACTAAAATGTAAACCGTGCTTCAAAAATACATAATGATAAAATCTTGCTTTTACTTTTTTGATTCTCTAGAAGCATCATATATAAAATCCATCAAATATAATTTTTTTCCAAAATTACTGATCATAATAAAGACACTTGTTCTTTCTTCCTCATTTCCTTTTTTAAAAAATTATATTTATAAGTGAAAGTTTTCAAGCTTTTTATCCTATGTCCAATGCTAGAAATTGGACATAGGATAAATAAAAATATGCTCAACATTTTATTCTCTTGTGACTCACTTATCACTGCAATCTTTTGAACATAGGCTTTTTGAAATCTTTGTCCTGTGTGGGTGGTTCATTCAGGAGCTACTCAGGCAAAATATGTCTGTGATTGTGTTAATTTTGATGGGTCATCAAAGATCTGCATCATCCTCAAACCACCCACATCTGCTTTAATTGCTTTGGAAAGTTTGTTAAGCCAATTAACATCAAGTTTCTATAAACTTTCAGTCTTCTGACTACTCCATGCAGTTTATTCTTGTATTCACATCAGAGTGTGTTTAACTGTTACAAAAGGAAAATATTGAAAATTATTTTAACAACGAACAAGTAAATAATTTGGATATTTTCTTTTTCAATGTTCTCCTGCCTTGATTCTGTTCAGCTAATTAATCATGTAATTTAATGGGAATTATTTATGCAGTTCTAATATACATTCTATTAGGAAGAATGTTTAAAAAGTAGGATTAACTTTTTTAAGAGAAGGACTATCAAGCATCCTATAAAGAATGCCAAGAGAACATTATACCCCTAGCCATTAATTAGTATTTTTGAGAAATGTGGGGAGAAGTCAGGTGAAAACTTTCATGTTCCCCGGAACTAATTAAAATTCTACATGCTTTTATCTAGATGATTCTTTGGTTGTTTGGCCGACATTGTTTGGAATATTTTTTTGTGAAAATCTTTCTCTTAAGTTTTTTGTGTGATTTAAGCATATGTCACAATGCACTTGGTCACACACAGAGTAGAAGCTGCTGGTACTTTTTTGAAGAAACTGACTTTTGCCATTTAAGACATTCTCTTTTCTTGAAAAGTGATTTTATATGACATTAAAAAAATACATGAAGAAAGATAAAACTACATAACTAACAAACATTTTTTATTTTTAGAATAATTTATATTTTTAGGGTCAAAAGCTGTTCTCTAATACCAACATTAAATTTAACACAGAATTTGCTGGATTATAAAAAGTAAAAAGGCCTTTGATCCTTATTTTTTCTACATTGTTTTTGACCATGCTTCTGGTCTCTTGTCATTTTTATTACAGCATTTACTTCATGCTCCAGCTATGCTTTCTGTCTTTGCTAATTCCTTGCTGAAGTGTTAATGTTTTATAGGTATTATTTTTGTTTGCTATTAGTAATTGACGCTTCTCTCTTTTCACATTACGTTGTTGCTAGTTCGCCGATAGTTGGGAGGAGAAGAGAGACTCAGCAGACATGATTTCAGCAGCAGAATTGAATTATTTTATTATTTTACAACTCTTCTTATAGACTTTTTGCTTCATGGTGTAATTGGTCAGGGATCAGCCACACCCCTAGGGTGATTGGCTGAAATCCGACAACATCCATTTTCAAAATATTTCTCTACTGTACTATAAACAAATGCTAGCAAGGTTGCAGGTGTTCATAGCTTACAAAACTGTACTGATAGCTCCTGTGAGAGAGAAAAGTCTCCCAGTGGACTAGAAAGAAGCAAGAGAAATTCTTGCTAGCAGCATTTTTGCATCCATATTACATCTCCCTCAGCATCCTCAGGCAAATAATAGAGATTAATACTCCAAAATATAAACAAATTAATCCATTCCAGATTGGGGCATCCAATAAAAATGAAAAATAAAATCCCCTTCAGATTCACTACAAGGGAATCATTTTACTACAACATCTTTGAGAATGCTTGAGAATGCTGGGGTGCATAAGATATTGTCTTTTTCCTTCTCACAGTAACAAAAGCAGACTATGCTCTACAACTATATAGGTGAGAAAAAAGGTTTGTCTGGATCTTCAATTCATAGACTATTTGCATAGTATGAGCAAGATCTACAGCCTTATTGTCTTTCTTTACTGAACATCACTTGCCATCTGCTGGCTGAGTTGCAATTAAAGTGCTTTTGAATACAATTTCATATTTATTGTTTCTCTTCCTAACTTTACTGTAATTTAATTTAAAAAAAACCCAGCATATCTTGTCATTATCTATTTCTGAATTTTATGTTTATATACATATTGAGCATATATACATATATATGTATATGTTTATGTATATACATATATATATGTACATATATATACGTTTATATACATATGAGCAACAATAAATATTGTCAATATTGGAAAATAAATTCAAACGTTTGTGGAAAAGAAAACATCTGACAGAAAGCGTGTAAGGAAATTGGAAACTAAATGGTCAAGTAAAACAACACTTTACTGGGAACCGTTAAATAAGGAAGAGTAGCCTACGGTTAGTTGGGATATTTGTAAAATGGTGGGTTCCTCCACTGTTCTTTGACTAACCTGTGCCTTGTCGCAGTGTGCAGGTATTTACCGCCTATAATGGATTTGTTCACACAGGTCCCATTAAAAGCCTGAGGTTATTTCACAGAACAACAGAAAAGTGATTCTCTGATCATTTACGGAAGAGCAGGAGACTAAAGAGAAATCTCCTTGTCCATGTGTATTTTCCTAAATTCTTTTTTACTGAAGTCAACAAGCTAAATTCAATTGAAATCAAGGTGACTGAAGAGGATGAAAATTAACACAGTCTCAGTCCATAAGATAGACGCAGATACTTGTTAATCTGGAGTTTGGGAAAGAAAAGTTAGTCAATTAAAGGCCAGTTGAATTGACGCATGAGATACCAAGTCCAAAATACTATTAAATACAAAATTTTGTCAAATATAACAAGAAAAGTAGGTTACAGCACTCTGTAGCTTATATACAGGTTGGTAATTTTGGGCGTAGGATAATTAACAGCATGTTACTGATGAATGAATATCACCAGTAATAGCATAATAAATCTAATGAATAGTACTCATGCTTCTTAACTGAATCTTTTAGCTTGAAAAATTGTACATATTATTTGAAAGTCAACACTTTGACAAATGGTAATGGGACAGGCCGGAATGGTATACTTACAAATGCAGAATACAGATTTTAAGATTAAATTAATGAATTTTAAGAAATAATCATGGCCAAAGCAGTACATTTAGTCATAAAAATACGACTTCTGCTTTGTTTAGGTACACAAAAAGCTCCTAAACACTACAAAAAATTGACTTTTGTACTTCTTACTCATACAATCCTAAACATGACCAATCTGTTAGTCTCCTGAAAGAGCTACAAATAAAGAAGAAGTGGAAGCCAAGTAAAGGTCAAAGCTGCACATACAATTGATCTTTTTTAATCAAATCAGCTGAGGCAGGAACAGTATTTGGTTTTTGGGTTTTAATAGAAATGAAAATATAAAAATGTTTTTTGTTTTAGTGGACTCAACTGGCTAAGAAATTTTATCTTGCCCAGAAAAGCAAAGGCAAACTGGGACTAGATTCAGAAATCTGTTAGTGGTTGCTCTGCCATTGAATTATATGTGTCTAAGTACTCACCTGAAAAGTAGAACTTTTTTTTTTCTTTTTTAAAAATCTGAGATTTTTAAACCACCTTTCTTTCCAAGACTACTTTGTACACCCATTTTGGATTACTGGGAGAATAAAGCCTGATGGGTATAACTGCATATAAACATTTGAACACTTACTGAACCCCATGAAAAAGAGATTCCTTCAAAACCCTACCTTTATTTTCCAGTTCAGCAGTTATCGGAGAATTATCTGTATATCAGATCAGCTGCTCAAGGTCATCACTGCCAATAAACACATGAACACACTCACACACATACTGTAAGTTTCTTAGTTTATAAGCTATATATAAGCTCTAATAGTGAAATAATATTGAACAACTGAACTGCACACAGCTGTCAAGCAGTTAAAGCAAAACTCCTGTGCTGGAGCAGTGTGTAACCAGCAATGAAGCTTGTTTTGGCAGGGGGTTGTTAGACTGAGTACTTAGTCATGGAAAACAGCAAATTAACAGGGACTGCTGAGGCTGATACAGCTTTGTTGCAGCAGGACTGAGCAGTATACCCACTCTGGCTGATTATTTGGTGTCTGAAACCTATTCTTGCTTCTCTTTTCTTCATAATTCTCCAAGATGCATTGTTTTCAGCTATGCAAATATTTATACCTGGTTACAGAGAAAGCTTAGGTATGTCAAGTAGGATCAAAAATGACATTCTCCTTTCCTAGAAATTTTTTTGTGTTGCATCCTTCAACTTTCATGACTGAAATAATACTAATACTGATATAACTAATGCCTACTTAATAGTAACACATGACTTTGATGAATGTTGCTAATATGGGGAAACACAGTCATAATGCTTTTTCACATGTTTATTTTATAAACTTTACAATTTTAAAATTATGCATAATTGCACCATTATAATATAAGATCTGGACCCTGTTGGTTTTTAATTTCACTTTGATTTCTTCTAGACTCTCCTAAGCACACATTTCCTAGAGTAGTGTATGTAAAAGAAATTTATTTTTTAAAAAGTACCTTCAGTGCTTTCTTCTGAATAGCTGTGGTTTGCAGCCTTTCTGGCAGTCCAAACTATCGAGCAACATCACAATTATCAGGTACAAACTGTGTTTCTCATAACATCTTGAAAGAATAGTAGAAGGTAGTCTCAGAATGAGAAAATGAATGATTTATGATGTAGCAAGAGCATTGAGATGGCATGCTAAGTTGTTGGGCTCCTTTTTTCATATAGATCTGTGTTTTGACTGAAAGAATGGGACTATTTATGTCAACAGGTGGTAGTGGTTAACTCCTAATATCCATAAAGGTAAATTAAAACTATTTAGTTACTATGATTTTTCATGAAAATTCTCTTCATTGTCGTTTTAATAAGATGATTAAGTAATAGTAATAATTAAAATAATAATTAAAAATAATCTAATACTACTCTTACATATGTCAACCATTTATTAGCTGAAAATAAGTATTTTCATTTTACCTCCTTGGAATGACAAAGGGTATTGTGGAAGTTTCTATATGACTAGGAAAGAAAAATCAGCCTTGTGTAAATTCATTTATCTCGAAATACTGCAAATGGGAAATTATAAGAATTATATTAGCTAAAAATATGTCATGAACTTAAAAAAGACAGTTCTCCACTACTCTTAACAAAATAAATGTGAAAATCATTCAGTGTCTTATAGGTTTAGTCTCTCTTATTCTGGAAGGAGTTGTACATTTCTACATGTCACTGAACCCAGTCCCCTGGTAATGTAAGCAACCATATTGTAAATTGATTCACCCTTCTAATAAAATTAGCAATATATTTTTGTCCCACTTACTCTACTGACCATTGGCAGATTGAATGTTAGAAATATCTGGTTTTTTCTCCTAAATTTATTTCTGCTGCATTTATATCAATTTGTTCTTGTGCCAACTTTGCACTTTAGCTCTGTAATATATTTATAAGAAATTATAAACCTGTAGAGCCTTCATTTCACCAGGATAAGCAAGTCAATCTGTTTTAGTATTTTTGACTATTTTCATGATAACTCCTTTTCTGCATCTGAATAAATCTGTTTAAAACAATGACCCATACTGTATACAGCAAAGTATTGCCCATATTATTTGTTTAAGGAATGTAAAATAGTTTCCTCATTTGATAAAACTGTAAAGCAGACCATTTAGAATGAGAATTCAGAGTACTGTCGACATAGTCTGGAGCTTATTTGTTTCTGTTAATTGCATAGGCAGACTTTTCTTATAATAATGGTGTTCCAGCTGGAAACCTAAAATTAGTTCATAGAAATTCTTCCCAGTATTCCAGGTGAAATTTCTCTTGTGTTTTGGCCCACCTCCTTACCTATTGCAAGTAGATGGCCTGATCAGCCCTACAAAACTCAATGACTTTTTCATGTCTCCATTATACTGCTAGCTGATGAATAAATATAGACAGGATTTTGTCCTCCATTGCCCTTTTCAACTCAGAATCACCATGCATAAAAACTTTTATTATAAGCAATCATGCACTTTATACTAATATAGTTCATTTTCCGTTTCCATTTCCATTCCCTCAGAGTTAGTTCTTCCTGTTCTGATTCTTTCTCTATGAGTGATGCTTTCCATATTTTGAGTTAGGGAAATGTTATTAACACTTTGCTACATTTTTGTTCTTACTAGTGAGATCCCTGGCATAAGAATTTACTTTTCATCCTGGTGTCTTCCCTTTGCATACTGTTATTCTCAGTCTGAAGCAAAACTCCTTACAACTGCAGCCCTCATTCTCCAACTTTTGCATAATTCGCTTTGTGACACTGTGTTAAATGCTTTGCATCATATCTCTAGATTTTATGGAAAAATATCCAGTGCATTCCAACTTTTCTGGGAAAAGCAACTTTATAGAAATGAGCACTACATTCACAAGCAGGATAAGCACCTAATTTTTGACAATAGTAGAAGTCATTTATGTGAAATAGCTTCAACAGTGCCATCTGATATGTATATGCAAGTTTTTTCCTTGAATTGGGCGTCTTTTATTTTTGTGAGCATGAATTGTAATGTCCCAAATAGTACTTTATTTCTTAATCTCAATTTCATATAAATAGGATTAGTTAAATGTAGTTCTTGATTAAATGCGATTTCTTGAGAAATGGGTGCAGACAGAATTTTTAAGGTTTCAGTATAAACTATCTCCCAAATACAGAGTAATTAAAATCTGCTAGGTATGCTTTTTGCATATGAGATATATAATCCATGAAATTGTTCCTACAAAAAATACACTGGAACCCATTTGTTACTTTTATGACCTGATCCACATTAATCTCACTGCAAGAACAGTTAATCCAGTTACTTGTCTTTTGAGGATTTTAAAATGCAAGAGCTTGTTACTTATTACTTAATTTAGGACATGGTAAAAGTTCTCATCCATATGAGAAAAGCTGCTGCTTTTATATTATTGACTCTGAGGATATTGAAAGAGGTTTAAAAAACCAACCTCTCAGTTGTGGAACAGTGCCAGTTTTTCTGAACTGCATATAGTGTTCAGTGTGACAGTCTGTTAACTGGAACAGTCTGTGAGTGACAGTTCTTCAGGAACTGTAGGTTAAATTACTTCTCAAAAGGAAAAAGAAAAAGAAAAAAAAAATCTGTGCTTTCCTGTTTCTGATTTAATTGTTCTATATTATCTTAATTTTACATTTTTACTTAGAATATGTTTTACTTATTGTGTTTTTATTTATATCTCTTAAGGAAAAAATATTTTAAGAGGTTAAAAATCTGAAGAATTATAAGAATTGGTTTTAATTTTTACCCCCAAAAGTCCTATTATCAAGGAAATCTAGGCTGATTTATTCATAAATGTACAGCAAGTATGCATTTGGTATTACTTCTAACAATGTGATATAATTTAGCAGGGGTAGCAAAACTAGCTCTGAGAGCAGATTTTACGTGCCCTATTCAATAGAGATACTTTTTCTTTTTTTTTTTTTTTTGCCCATAGATGCAGAAATTTTTCTTGAAGGGAGAGAGCAGAATATGTAACTGCTAGATAGAATGTTGCTTCCATGCAAAGATTAAGTGTATAATATGAATTCCAGTGCCAAAGCAAGAGTGGAAAAACAAAGTGTTTTAAAGATTTGAGGATCAGACTTTGAAGAACTGAGAAAATATTTTTTCTACTCTTGTTAATAGTAAATCTCGGATATAATTTTTATAAAGTTCCTAAGATCCTCTGTCCAGAATATTCTGGACAATAATTGGCAAATGTTTCTGTAGACATTTTTATAGTTTTTAGTAGTACATTTGCAATCCTGAACAGACCACAGACTTCATTTTTGAGGTTAAAATTACTACATTTTTATCATACAGAACTGTAGTATAGAAGCATAATAATGACCTTTAGAGATGTTCTAGCGGTAGCAGCTCTTTTTTTTTTTTTTTTTTTGTTAGTGGAAATTGATAGTATGTCCTCTTCAAGGACCATATGGAGTCAAGTCATGGGTGGGACCTGTCCCTCAAGCACCCCCTGAGTAAATGTGAGGTTTCCAAAGGGGATTACACTATGTAATTAATCCATCAACCCTATGTTATCCTAAATAAATCTGATCCAAAATCTTCATTGTATAGCAGGAGCTACCTTAACAGGTTGAGACATGCCTTCAATGTAAGCAATATCATCAGATAAGTTAACTTGCTGGCTCTGAATTCTGGGTGTCATGATGTCCTTTAAAACCTTTAACCCTACAGCAGCAACCTTCTGATTTCTAAGATCGGTTGGCTTTCTAGGCACACACTGCTGGTTCATGTTGAGTTTTTCATGAACCATCACACCCAAGTCTTTCTCTGCATGGCTGCTTTCAATCATTTCATTGCCCAACCTGGGGGGGTATCTGGGACTACCATGACCCAGGTGCAGGACCTTGCACTTCATTTTATTGAACTTCATGAGGTTTGCATTGGCCCATCTTTCAAACCTGTCAAGGTCCCTCTGGGTGGCATCCCTTCCCTTCACTGTGTCCACTGCACCACACAGCCTCGTGTTGTCAGTGAGCTTGTTGAGGGTGTCCTTGATCACACTGTCCATGTTGCCAGCAAAGATCCTGTATGGTATCGGCCCCAGTACTGAGCCCCCCAGGACAGCACTCATTACTGGTCTCCGTGCGGACAGTGAGCTGTTGACCACAACTCTGCATGCAGCCACCCAGTCAGTTCTTTATTCACAAAGTGATCCATCCATCCACGTCTCTCCAATTCAGTGACAAGGATGTTGTGTGGGACAGTGTCAAATGCTTTGCATAAATCCAGGTAGAAAATGTCCATTTCTCTGCCCTTATTCACCATTGCTGTAGCCCCATCACAGAAGGTCACCAAATTCATCAGGCATGATTTCTGCTTTGTAAAGCCATGTTGGCTAGTACCATTCACCTCTTCATTTTCATGCATCTTAGCGTAGTTTCCAGGAGAATCTGCTCCATGATCTTGCCGGGCAAAGAGGTGAAACTGACTGGTCTGTAATTCCCTGAGTCTTATGCTTTCTCCTTTTTAAAATGGAGGTCATGTTTCCCTTTTCCCAGTCACTGGAGACTTAACCTGACTGCCATGATTTTTCAAAAATTGTGGATAATAGCTTAGCAACTTCATCTGCCAGCTGCCTCAGGATGAATCTCAACAAGTACCATAGAATGGCACTATTCTTTCAAGACTGCTGATCAACCATTGTAGGCTACGCTTTTCACAGAAATACAGATAATAGTAAGTTTGATTTGTTTCTCCTAAAACTTCAATGAACATAAATAAAACTTCGGTGTAAACAGACATATATTTATTTTACAGTGAAAAGCTGGATCTGGACAAGGGAAAATGATATAAATTGCTTTAAATGTTGTAATTGACTAAGGCACAGTAGAAAGTTACACAATAATGCTCAGAATTTCATGTTTATTTTTTGCAGACTTTGTTGATCACACTTCAGTGACAGTTTTGGTTATATGTCATGGACTGTTCAGGATCATATGTTTTTCTGTAATCAAATTTCTCCTAGGGAAACTACTGTCCTAGAACAGCTGCTCTACCTGTCACACTGAGCAGAGAAAACGTCTATTTTGAGGTGTAGAAGCAGCTGGTTTTCCTTAGTAGGTGCTAAAGCGAATCTCAGTCAGTGTCTAATGAGTTTACACCAAGTTCTGATCCCTAGTGTCTTCCTATTTAAACAACTCCTTTTCCAGTTACAGTCTTTTTCAAAGTGAGCACTATTAAAATCTAAATTTCAAATATTTCATCTGTTTTAGCTATCTGTGTGGAAAGATTGTAATTTTCACTGTTGGCTTTAGGGAATGTTCTACATAGACTTCTGATGTTGTTGTGGTTTCACCTCAGCCAACAACCAAGCCCCATGCAGTCTCTCACTCACTCCCCCACCGACGGGATCAGGAAGAGAATCAGAAGGGTAAAAACTAGGAAACTTATGGGTTGCAATAAAGACAGTTTAATGGGCAAAAAAAAGCCTTGCACACAAGCATAGCAAAACAGGGAATTAATTCAGGGCTGCCCATGGACAGGCAGGTGTTCAGCCATCCCCAGGAGAGCAGGGCCCCATTCCAGGTAACAATGACTTTGAAAGACAAGTGCCACCACTCAAAATGACACCTTTTCTCCTTCTTCCCCTTCAGTTTATATACTGAGCATGAGGTTATGTGATATGGAATATCCCTTTGGACAGTTTGGGTCACCTGTCCTGGCTGTGTCTCCTCCCAGCCTCCCTTGCACCTCCAAATTCCTCTCCAGTGTGGCCGTACAAAAAGCAAGAAAGGCCTTGGCTCTATGTAAGCCCTGCCCAATAGTAACAAAAATATCTCTATGTTATCAACCCTGTGTTCAGCACAATTCCAAAACACAGATCCATACTGGCCACTGTGAAGACAATTTATTCTACTCCAGCCAAAATGAGCTGGACAAGAATTCCTGTCAAATACTTTTATGAGAAAATGACTTTTTATATCTATTTTTAAAAAAGAATCCCAAAATTACACTGTGTTCCAGGCCTGTACATATGAGGCTTACCTGTCAAATAATTTATAAGGTAATATGATGATGAAAAAAAATTTTCAAGCCTCGGTGCTTAGATCCAAATGCGAAATCAAATCTGTTTCAAGCTTGCAAAAACAAATAACTAAAATTTTCTTCTCATTATTCAAAGCAGAATCTAGGATTGCAAGTTTATTCTCATGTGCATAATACGTGTTCAAATTGTGTCAAATGCTTATCAAATGGCATGCATTCTTTTAAAGTAGCTGAACAACCTAATACAGAAAATAAAAGTAGCATAGCAAACTATTAGCAAATCAGACAAATAATATCACCATTAATTAATTAACACTAATTCCTATTCCACTCTGGTTCAAGTACTTATAAAGCTATGAAAAACAAAAATATGTTAGTCACAGTTTTCTCCAATATTTATTTATTCAGATAACTTTTTGTAACAATGTTATTTATGACAAACATGTATAAGAACTTCTAGATCCTGTCAGTTTATTTATGTTTGTTTCATTGCAAAGTTTATTTTTGTTCAGCCATGTGTAAAGAGTGTCCATCTTCAGTTCTAAGATTGTCACCCTAGACTACCCGTTTGTCAGCTCCTCACAGAATCTCCCCATGCTTTCACTCACTCGGTTCTTTACGAGTTGCACCTGATCCTGTGGCTTGTTGTGCAAGGCCCCTAGTCTGATCTTGTTCCAGGCTTTCTAAGGAGCCATTTCTTTCATTCTGTAAGCTTGAAGGCATGCAGTCTAGTACACTTATATTTCTTCTTGATCCTGTTTGGGAATTTTAGCCTGTAATTTCCCTCTTAATTTCTCCTTCTCTGTCATTAGAATGTAAATGCCTTCATGACAATGACCATCTTACAAGTGAAAGAGTGCAACTTTAAGAAATGTTCTTGCTATAGAGTATGGGTATGAACAGAATATGCAACATTTTGGGAATGCTGCAGCTTTTCATTTTGGAGCAAACTATGATAACATTAGGTATCCAGTTACCCTGTAAAAACGAGAAATTTAGAAGTAGTCTCTGGACAAGATATAAAATAACTGAATGACACTCATTGCTAGCCAGGCACACTAGCTTAACATGGTAGGAAAAAGAAAAGTGGGTTTGTTCAGAAACACAGGAAATCAATACCTCTGGATTCGTGATAACGTGAAAGAAAAAAGGCACTTTATCTCTCAAGTTTGAGCTTCTTTGTATGTTAATCAGGCCTTGGATACAATTGTTAGTTGCTATGCTGCTTTGACTAATCAGGCCAATTTCCTTTCCACATACCGATTTAAAGAATTCTTTTTTTGGCAATCTCTTCAGAATCTGGCTCCTTATCTTTTTGTTACTTTGTCAAGCAAACTTTCAAGCACACCCTCTTTTAAACACTAGACTTTCATCAGCTCCACGGTTATAGGAATCAGAAAGCTCGTGACTGAAAAATAATAAAATGTTGGTTTAAAATCCTCTTTATTCAGTTTAGCTCCATAAACACAGAGTATAAATAAACAGTTATTAAAATTTGTGAAATTTTTGAACAGCCACAAGAGTCTTATCAATGAGTCTGGCTTACCCAAGAATTCAGAATTATTCTGAAATCACAGTACATCGAAACCTGTATTCTATTAACATAAATAATTAAACTCCTGCAATAATTTTTTGCTTGGATAGGAAAAGATTGTAGAATAACAGAATGATCTGAGTTGAAAGGACCCACAAGGATCAATGAGTCCAAAACTTAAATGAATGGCTCCTTGCGACCGAACACATGACCTTGATATTATAAGTAGATACATATTTTTAAGACAAAAAATTATAAAACCAGTAATTTTTGTTTGGTTTTTTCTTTTTAAATTTTTGTAATATATTTTTGTATTTATTGTACAGCAACTTATGTGAACCCTTCTGATAATTAGTTTAATTGACTCTCCTTTTGCTATGCCTTACCACAACTGCTTCTGCAAATCAGTATCATTACCTCCCAGCCACTAGGAGCTTGTCTCAGGAGAGTTAACAGCTTTTTTCAAGTTCATTAACTGTTCTCATGATCATCACCTGAAATGCTTGAATGATCAAATGTCATTTTCCCAAAGCCTATAACTTACCTCTGTAAACTTATCTTTTACAGCGATCTCCTGTATGTGTGAGGCATCATTAGCACTCCTTCAGACACTCATGAGAAAGTGAGTTCTGTAAAGGTTATGCTTGCTACCCCAGTAGTTTACTCAGATAAAGGCTGGAATACACAGTTTTGAAACAGTATAAATCTTTCTCTCTCTCTCTTTTTCCAGTTATGTGCTGAGATGTTGACAGACAGACACTGGTGCTACAAGATTTGTAAATGGGAGACCTGACCAGTGAACACATAGTCCTAAATATTGCACACTACAAAATGCATTTACCTGAGCAAGATTTTTCTTAAAGGGCATTTTCTCTTCCTATTAATTTTATAACTATTCTACATCTAAGTTTACAGCTTTTCCCTCTCCAGACAAAAATCTCCTATGTTGCAAATTTCCGTGTTTACTTTCAGAGTTTCATTCATGCAGGCTTCATTTGCTGCACTCTTTAGCAAAATGTAGGAAAAACTAGCACAACACTGATATATTCCTGCAGAAATTTACTAGCTCTACACCAAGTTCCTAACTGTTGGAATTTCTTTTTAAGCACAGGAAGGATAGGGATTCTAGATGGTAAATGTCTCTAAGTAGCTACTGTGGTTGCTCTTATGCAATATCTATTCCATACCACAAACCAGCTCTCAACTTAATCAGAATTTTAAAATAGGTTGTAAGTTTATGCTTGACTACTTCACTCAAAAAAGAAGAACAGCAAGATAGAATATAATATACTGGCTTGTCCTGTAACAACAGTTACTGTCAAACAGATAATGTTTAATCGAACTATCTTATGAGGAAATGCTACTATTTTGAAGTACTTTATTCTGACAGTTAGCTAGCAGCACACTTGTATATAGTAGTCTTTGGGTTTTTTCTATAAAATTTTTAATGGTTCATTGATTGCCAACTATGTTCTAAAATTATTTATGTAGAAAAATAGAAATTTTTGGGATTTTTTCCCCTACTGTCACTGAAGAATATGCTGTCTACATTACTTAAAAAAATTATTCTTTAAGAAAAATCCATGGAATTTCAATAATAGGAAAAATTTAAATTGTATACTTTTGTGTTGTCAAAATATGAACTGCCACAAATAGTTCCATACCATTATTACTGTTATTAATCAAGTTAAAACTTCTGTCTGGTATGACAATGCAGTGTTACATCTGTTCAGTAAGCCCAAATGAAAAGGTTACAGGGTTATTTGAGTGCATTAAATGTTCAGTCTAAGATAATGAGCATCAGTTTAAGATTATTTCCAAATGCAACATATGCCTACATATAATTCTACTACAAAGCTTTATTTGAGAGAAGCTGCCTGGCTTAGTTAATGTGCTCCATAGATACCGAGCTCTATGGCACATACTGGAATGATAGTATAAAAAGAAAATGAAACAAAACTGAATATAAGAGTAGTATGACTTGAAAAAAATACCCATCTCAAAAATTTGTTATAGAACCTCAAAAAACCTCTCACAAGTCTGTTTATTTTTGAAATAGAGGAAGGTTAAAAAAAGACAACAGGGCAAGGGAGAATACAACACAATGCAGAAGTCAGCAAGATATTTATGATACAGGAAATTTAGGAGACTCATTTTTTACTAAACCACGAAATTGAATGATTACAAGAGACTGGGTGGTTTGGTTTTTTTGTTTGGCTGGGGTTTTTTTGTTTTGTTTTGGGGGTTTTCTGTGTATTTTTTTCTGTTTGGTTGGCTGGTTTGCCTTGTTTGAATATTAAATAACCTTGCACGCCTTTCAAGGTAAGGGTAGCTCATTTACTTCTAAAACAGTTACCTGTTTGCTAATGTGCAGAGATGGTGCATTGTGTCAAGGCAAAGTACAGTAAGCTCTGGCAAAAAGGAAATGAGAAGCCATATGAATTGTTTCTCTGCTCAAATATTCAAAAAACAAAGAACTAATAGGAAATTTTGCTATATAATTAAAAAAACTAGATAGACATTCAATACAAAAATTGATAAATACATCAAATGTTGCAAAGAAAAAAGTAGAAATACATTACTTCTCAATTAATTCAGTTTCACACTGATTGTGTGGTGGTGAGATGATGGTTAGAACCCCATGACAATTTTGGGACCGAGACAGTAGAAAACAAATGCATCCAAAGTACTGTTGGAAGTATGTAATGATTTGTAATTAACAAAAATGGAATTTGGAGGGGGAGTTTACTGTCATTTCAATAATAGATGAAAATTAAATGTATAGAAAACCAAAAATATTTTCGTTTTTTCATATACTTTTCTTTTTTCCCCCCTTTTAAAGTGACAAGAAGACAAATGGTCAAAGAAATACAAAAAACTAAAAACGAAACAACTATTTGAAAAAGGAAAATACTATGAAATGGTATACTTTAAGAATTTTTTTATATTTTTTTTTCAAAAGTTTTCATTTTTTATGCAAAAAAAAAATGTTACCAATATTTATTGAAGAAGATTCTCCTCCAAATGTCTTAAAATAATTTAAAAAAAAATTTTGATCGACCCTGCTTATAAATCAGAAGAATATATGTTACTAACCATGACTTACCAAAATTTTTGGACTGTTGTCTCTAAGAAGTCCATTTGTTTCTATTTCATTCTAGAGAGTGTCAGTACTGCTCTAAATATTCTATCCTGCAGTCAACCTATGACAAAAAAATTGAGGTGGCTCTGTAATAAATGACCAGGTGGTTTCCCTTGCTTCTCTTATCCTGTATATCTGCATATTTTCACTATAAATTTGAAAGAATTGAATTTAATGTACTTCTACTGCTTAAAGGATTAAAATAATTTTCTATTTGAACTACAAGTATGATCATGGAAAAAGGAACTATTTAAGAAGATTACTTGTGTGACTGGATTTATTCTAAGAGGCCAGTGTCAGGCCAGAGTTTCAGCCTTAATTCTGTCAGGTCTTGGTTTCTTGGCTTTGGAAGTCAAACTGTCAAGAGTTTTAGATGTGTGCCTTTGTAATGACATCCACATCCACAAAGGAAGTTGAAGGATGGATCTGCAAGGCAAGGCCTATGAAGAGAGTAATAGCAAATGTACAACTCCAAAAAAAAAAACCAAAACAAAACAAAACAAAAAAAAAACCTCACTCTCTGAAAGCCTATTACAACTATAAATGGGGGAAACCAGTAAGACATAGTAAGGAAATTAGGAGGCTTTCAAGCACCATTCTCAACCATGGTGAGAATACAGAAATCTTTTGAGAATAAGATGTGCCAAATGAAAAAATATGAAGAAATAATATTGGGGGAGGGTGAAGAGGGAAGACACTGAAGGTCTGCAGGTAAATACATTTTTAATGACTTTCTAGAAAACTCAGTAACTTTCTGACTCTGGTATAAATATTTTCTGTAACATTTTTTAATTTACAGACTGAGTGAAGATACATGGCAATAGGTATTTTTCCTACACTTGTGCAAGTCAGTGTGCTAGAATCATCTTATATGATCTCCTATAGGGTTAACATGCCTCATACTTAATGAATAGAGATTAATAGATGTAATGACACAGAGAAGACACATACTAAGTTAGAAAAAAATTTTTAAATGTAAAAACTAAAGTAAAAAACTGCATGAGATTTACATCATGTTTTTCTGTTCAAAATTAGAATGTTAATTTAGTTATTTTCAAGAATTTCGGTGAAATAAAATTCTTTAACATCCATAACATTCTTTTCATAAGGCAGAGAAAAATGAGACATCTGTATTTAAATCATACTGAATGATATAGATGAGGGCAGATATTCACCAAGCTGCTCTATCACTCACCGTCCTCAGCTGAATGGAGGAGAGAAATATGATTTTCTCTACATCCTCCCCTAAGTAACATAGGGCTATGGGAAATGGGGGTTCTTATCAGTTCACCACAAATTGTCTCTGATGCTCCCTCACACTCTTTCCCTAGCCCTGCATGGCGCGTCACCCAGAGGAAATAATCCTCCATTTACTTCTCCACCATGGGCTACAAGGGCACAGCTGCCTCACCATGGTCTTCACCATAGGCTGCAGGGGAATCTCAGCTCCAGTACCTGGGGCACCTCTTCCTCTCCTTCACTGACCTTGGTGTCTGCAGAGTTGTTTCTGTCATATATTCTCACTCCTCTCTTCTCCAGCTGCTGTTGTACAGCAGTTTTCTTCCTCCTTCCTTTTGGGATGAGGCACTACCACTGTTGCTGATGGGCTTGACCGTGGCCAATGGCAGGTCCAGCTTGGAGCCAGCATTGACCCTGACACAGGGAAAACTTCTAGAAGCTTTTCACAGAAGTGATTGCTGCATTCCCCTGATACCAAAACCTTGAAACGTAACCCCAAAACTAAAAGAGGTCTCATCTACAGAAAGCTCACGCCTGGAATACTGTATATTTATTTAAGGAATACCATTTTTATAAATTGCTTTCCCCAGTGTAGGCTAATACAATATTAACAATGTCAGTGAGGCTTGTTTTAATGTGTTTCAGTTGGCTGATGATCCCTCTAGTCCGGTCAGTGGGGACTACTGGGAAGAACCTATCTCCTACTTCTTCATTCTCTCTCATCAGGTGTTTTTACAACTAGATAAGAACATCCATGACCCTTCTTGCTTCCAGGCTGTAGATCCCCAGCTCTCAGCTTAACCTGCTCCAGTCCCTTAAACATCCTAGTGGCCCTTTTCTGCTCCAGTCCTGTATTTCCATATCCTTTTTGTACTGAGGAGCCCAGAAATAGACACAGATTTCCAGTTGTGGCTTCGCCAGTCCTCAGTGGAAACAATCTAAACAAAAGAAAACCCTTTCTTACTGTGAGTGTGGTCAAATACTCAGGGGACTTGCCCCGGGAGACTGTGAAAGTCCTCTATGTGTGTACATATTCAAAACCTAACTTGGTACAGTCCTGGCAACCTGCTCTGCTTGAGCAGAAGTTTTGGACAGGATCGTCTCCAGAGGCTCCTTGAAATCATTCTGAGATTCTTTGAAAGCCAAATGTAGGACTCAAAATTTAAATGACAGTTCTATAGCTGGAACTGCATATTGTCAACAACCTACAACTGTAGGTTGACGTAAGTATCACTTCCTTGACTGTAATACTTCAACTTCTATCTTTGATTCCCTATATTAGGTGTGATTTTTATAGCTGGTCTTTTCCACAGGAGCCAAGCTCAGGTGCTACAGATCTTGATTTGCAGTGAAATAATTCATCTGTTCTAACACTTCTATCTTCCAGATGACCCAAGAGCCAATAAAAATTACGCTATCATTTCACAAAATAAAATTGTCTAAATATGCTTAGGAATGATTTATTAATTAAAAATCTAAGTTTACGTCAGAATTTTTCTGTCTGCATTTACCTGACACATGACAGTAGACTATGCAAAGGATTAATAAAATAATAGGCAACTTCTAGACTAAGCATACTGAAATGTCACATTTTCTAGATTTGAGAAATATATATGCTGGCATTACTTGTATAATGCAGAACTTCAGCTTTATTTTATATAAAATAACTTGCAAAGCCAGTACTTTTTTGAGAGAGCAGATAAGAAATATTGTTCAGATGTGCAGATTTTAAGAGACAGTGATGCTTAATTCTGATAAAGGACCATAAGAAGTGAAAACAATTTGGGACAATTGAATTTCACAGATGGAAAAGTAGAGTAATGCTATTGCAAAATGCAAGATCATGAATTAAATCATACATAAAATAAAAGTAATTGCAAATGCCTCAAACGGATATTCAAATCTCCAAGTATAGCTCATGAATTGCAATGTATTATGAAATTTAACAGACAAAACATTTTAAACAGATCCTGCCTTTTGAATAAGAATGCTTATGCACAAAACAAGCTGACAAAGTACCAGAAAACTTACAAGATGCAGAAGTGAGAATAAAAAGGAATTAGATTGTAAATCTCAATTATGTGAGGTGAATTTCCTGATGAGTTGGTCAATATATCTTATACTAATACCTTTTTCATTACATAACTGTGGAAAAGAAATTACTGTGAATTACATATATTTCATAGCTTCTAGAATGTTGATACAAAATTCTAAAAAGCTTTGGAAGACATTTTACCTACAGTAAGTTTAATTAATTTTTAGATAATATTTACATAATTGTTAATACAATATTCCAAATTTGCTCTATGTTAAACATTGGTTTTAAGTATTCTTAAAGACTTTATATGCTAAAGGAACCACCATGACTGATGCTATTACTAACTTAGGCTAAAAAATATAGACTTTAAGAAAAAAATTTCCAATGTTGTCATTACAAATATTGCATAATATTTTTAATGCCAAAATAAGTATGATAAAACTTGAAAACACAGAAACTTTTACGCTAGTACTTAAATTATACAGTTTGGAATAAACATTTTCTTCTAATCACTCTTATCAAGAGGTGGACAATATATCATCTGGTTTGCTTTTAGGACTTACACAGTTCTCAGCTTGACCAATTCAATTTATAAGTTTCTACTTCCGCCTCCCTCAGCTTCTGAAAGATGATGCAAATTTTATTTTTTTCCTTGTGTTTTGTTTTGTTTTACATAACATGTAAAAATAAGTGTGGCCAGGCAGCAGAGAAGAGAGGTATATGCTTTCCCTGCCCTAATGGATGCACACAGATATGTCTGTGCAAAGAGGAAAAGATGCTGCTCTGTTTAATTGCATCTCTGAGCTTTGAAGAAGTTCTTACAATGCAGGTGGTGAGCAAGAACCTCAGTAGCAAGGACTGTCAAGCATGAACAGAGCCAGGAAGGTCCTGGAAAGAATACAGAGGAAGTTTCAGAGGCTACAAGAAATACAGACTGATTTTTAAACTTATCTAGAGACAATAGTGTAGTTTTTCAATCCAAAAGACCTCTGAAAAGTGCTGGACCACAGGAAAGAGATTGCACAGGAGTATTAGTGATGCTGCTTAAAAATACTTCTCTTCTTGTCTGATTACCTCTAAGTATCCTGTTCTAGCAATGCTAGAAACTCAAGACCATTTCACTCCTGAAAAAAACCCTGAAAAGTTGTATCTGCTCCAAGGCTGCAAGTGCATTGCGGTCAGCAGCCATCCATCAGCTTTTAGTTTTACAATTTGTGGAAAGATTTTTTTTTCATCTTTGTCAGGTGTTCTCAGAGTTTTGTTTTGCTCTTTTTCTTCT
>VYXC01001154.1:0-142979 GCA_013397175.1 Platysteira castanea | reverse complement strand
CTGCCTATTCACCATGATGCTCGATGTGTTTACAGGGATATTGTGCCTGTTTACATGGATTTTGTATTTCGCTATATTTTTCCTCACATGGGGAACTATTTGTCAGTCATAATGCTCCTTTTGAGGCCAGGGAATGGGTATGAAAATTGCTCAGTTAGTTTATTATGTCTATTGCATTATGACTTCAGAGGTAATGAATGTCATTCGGAATATATATTCAGTTTTGTTCACCTCTCCTGGTCTGGGCTGCTACCTCTGGGGCCCCATTAATAATCATACCCAGCCCATGGGGGGAAGAATAGAGAATGGTTTTTTCCAGACTTTCAGGCCTGAGACAGCATATTTTGAAAATACTGAATTCCCTCTGGATGTTAAAAGATGGCATAATCTTGTTAGTTTTGCTTTGTGTTCTCTGTATGGCCTGCGCTGTCTACACCATACTTGGAGTCGGGACAGTGCTTGGTGTGGTACAGCATCCTCAGGAGGAGGAGAAAAGAAGCAAATCAGCAGGCACCATGTCCACACTAAGTGCCACTGAGCTAGGACAGCCTAACTCAGTAGCAGTTGCCCTCATTCAGAAAAGGAAATCGAAGAGCAAATCAGTCTGCATGGTGACTGATGAGGAGGTGGCTGGACCTTGGCACCCAGCAGAAGAGAGGGAGCCGGAGATCATCACTTGCTCTCTCTCGCTGGGTGAGCTGCAGAGGGAGTCCACCTGCCAGGCGAACGAGTCCATCCTGACCTGGCTGCTCCACATCTGGGACACTGCAGCCAACGACACCATCCTGGATGGAAGTGAGGCCAGGCAACTGGGATCCCTGTCCCGGGATGTGGTCATTGACCAGAGGATTGGGAGAAGCCAGGAAACTCTCAGCCTCTGGTGGCGACTTCTGGCGAGTGTTAAAGGACAGATACCTTTGCAAAGAAGACCTCCAGGTGCACCAAGGAAAATGGAGCACAATGGAACAGGGTATCCGATGCCTGAGGGAATTGGCTGTGCTGGAGATCATTTTCTCAGAAGACGAGAGATTCCCCAAGAGCCCAGATGGTGTCCAGTGAACGTCGCAAATGTGGTTGAGATGCGCATGGCTTGGATCAGAGACGTACTCCCATTACCTAGCGATGCTGCAATGGAGGGAAGGAGAGGACAAGGTGGGCGCGCTGGTCAACAAGCTAAGAATTTATGAGGACACTCACTGCCCTATTACGTACCCATGTCTCATCTGTGGAAACAAAGCTGGCTGAGCATGCCCAGAGCTTGGAAGAGAAAATTGAAGAGGGCCACCAGAAACTGAGAAAGGAGCTTGAGGAAGGAATTTACCACATCTTGCCAGCACCAACAAGACTCTCTGCCACTAGGAGCAGGCATCCCCCAGCCAACAAGAGAGGATACACTCTGTGAGGTAACTTATGGTTTTTCCTTCAGGAACATGGAGAAGACATGAGGAATTGGGATGGAAAACCCACCTCCTCCTTAGCAGCCTGAGTACATGAATTGAAAAGAGGAACATCTACCACAAGAAGTTCATCCAGGGTCAATGTTGCTCGAGTCTCTCATGGACAAGACTCCAGGCAGTACAGGAATGATATGACTGATCCTCTTGAAAGGACCTCAAAGTCAAAATTACAGGAAGAGAGCAATGTGTACCATGACCAGGACTAGAGGGTACACATGCTCCTGCCTCTAGCCAGGTAGAGGAAAGGGACAATTGGAGCTATTGGTCTGTGTGGATCTGATGGCCTGACATGTCTGACCCACAAAGATAAATGGCTTTGGTTGACACCGGCGCCCAATATACTCTGATGCCATCAAGGTATGTGGGAGCAGAACCCATTTCTATTTCTGGGGTGACAGGAGGACCCCAGCAGCTGACCGTACGGGAAGCTGAAGTGAGTTTAGCTGGGAATGAGTGGCAGAAACACCCCATCGTGACCAGCCCAGAGGCCCCATGCATCCTTGGCATAGACTATCTCAGAAATGGGTATTTCCAAGACCCGAAAGGACATCGCTGGGCTTTTGGGATAGCTGCTGTAGAGACAGAAGACATCAGACAACTGAATATCCTGCCTGGTTTCTCAAGACGACCCCTCTGCTGTGGGACTGTTGAGGGTTGAAGAACAACAGGTACCGATCGCCACAGCAACAGTGCACCATCGGCAATACCGCACCGACAGAGACTCTGTGATTCCCATTCGTAAGATGATTTGTGAACTAGACAGCCAAGGGGTGATCAGCAAGGCTCGTTCATCTTTGAACAGCCTTATATGGCCAGTGCGTAAGTCCAGTGGAGAATGGAGACTGATGGTGGATTACCGTGGCCTGAATGAAGTCACACCACCTCTCAGTGCTGCTGTGCCAGACATGCTGGAGCTTCCATACAAGCTGGAATCCAAGGCAGCAAAGTGGTACACGACCACTGATATTGCCAATGCATTTTTCTCCATTCCCCTGGCAGAAGAGTGCAGGCCTCAGTTTGCCTTCACCTGGAGGGGCGGGCAGTACACCTGGAACCGACTGCCCCAGGGGTGGAAGCACAGTCCCACCATCTGCCATGGACTGATCCAGACTGCACTGGAAAAGGGTGAGGCTTTGGAACATCTACAGTATCTAGATGACATCATTGTGTGGGGGAATGCAGCAGGGGAAGTCTTCGAGAAAGGAGAGAAGATCATCCAGATTCTCCTGAAAGCTGCTTTTGCCATGAAGCAAAGTAAGGTTAAGGGACCTGCTCAAGAAATTCAGTTTCTAAGAGTGAAGTGGGAAGATGGATGTCACCAGATCCCAATGGAAGTGATTAACAATATAGCAGGTATGTTCCCACCGACTAAGAAACACAGGCTTTCCTAGGAGCCGTGGGCTTTTGGAGGATGCATATCCCAGAGTACAGCAAGATTGTAAGCCCCTTCTATCTCACGACACAAAAGGAAAATGATTTCTGATGGGGCCCTGAGCAACAACAAGCTTTTGAACAAATTAAGCAGGAGATTGCCCATGCAGGAGTCCTTGGGCCAGTCAGGACAGGGTAGGATGTAAAAAATGTACTCTATACTGCAGCCGAGGAGAATGGTCCTTCCTGAAGCCTCTGACAGAAGGGACCTGGGGAGACCTGAGGACAATTGCTGGGGTCCTGGAGTCAGGGATACAAAGGATCTGAGGCCAGCTATACCCCAACTGCGAAGGAGATTCTCACAGCTTATGAAGGGGTTTGAGCCGCCTCAGAAGTGACTGGTACTGAAGAAGAGCTGCTTCTGGCACCCTGACTGCCAGTGCTGGGCTGCATGTTGAAGTGTTCAAGTGTTCAGTGCTTCCTTCCTGTTCAAGGAAAAGGTTCCTTCCACACATCATGCCACTGAGGCCACATGGAGCAAGTGGATTGCACTGATCACACAGCGACCCCGGAGAGGAAATCGTAATTGCCCTGGGATTCTGGAAATCGTAACAAACTGGTCTGAAGGTGAGAGTTTTGGACCATCTTCTGAAGAAGAAGAGAAGCAGGTGACATGTCCTGAGGAGGCCCCACCATATAACCAACTACCAGAGAATGAAAGGCAATATGCCGTCTTCACTGATGGTTCCTGTTGAATTGTAGGAACAAAACAGAAATGGAAAGCTGCTGTATGGAGCCCCACATGACAAGTTGCACAAGCTACCGAGGGACAAGGTGGATTGAGTCAGGTTGCAGAGCTTAAAGCCGTCCAGCTGGCTTTGGATATTGCGGAAAGAGAGAAGTGGCCAAGGCTCTATCTCTACACCGACTCGTGGATGGTAGCTAATGCTCTGTGGGGATGGCTGGATCGCTGGAGAAAGGCCAACTGGCAGCGCAGAGGGAAACCCATCCGGGCCGCTGAGATTTGGCAGGACATCGCCGCTCGGGTAGAGAGGCTGACCGTGAAGGTTTGACACGTGGATGCACACATACCCAAGAGTCGGGCTGATGAAGAGCATTGTAACAACAAGCAGGTGGACTGAGCTGCCAAGGTGAAAGTATCTCAGGTGGATCTGGACTGGCAGCACAAGGGAGAATTATTTTTAGCTTGCTCGGCCCATGATGCCTCTGGTCATCAGGGACAAGATGCAACGTACCGATGGGCTCTTGACCAAGGGGTGGACTTTACCATGGACAGTATCCACAGCTGCGAGACGTGAGTGGCAATCAAACGGGCCAAGCGGGTGAAGCCTCTGTGGTATGGTGGACAATGATCAAAGTACAGGTACAGGGAAGCCTGGCAAATTGACTACAACACCCTTCCCCAAACCCGCCAAGGCAAGCGCTATGTGCTGACCATGGTGGAAACAACCACTGGATGGCTGGAGACCTACCCTGTGCCCCACGCTACTGCCCAGAACACCATCCTGGGCCTGGAAAAGCAAGTCCGGTGGAGACACGGCAACGCCAAAAAAATTGAGTTGGACAATGGGACTTATTTCAAGAATAGCCTCATAGACACCTGGGCTAGGGAACATGGTATCGAGTGGGTGTACCACATTCCCTACCATGCACCAGCCACTGGGAAAGTTGAATGGTGCAATGGCCTGCTTAAAACCACCTTGAAGGCACTGGGTGGGGAGACTTTCAAAAACTGAGAGCTGCATTTGGCAAAGGCCACTGTCTGGTCAACACCCGAGGCTCCATTAATCAAGCTGGTCCTGCCCAGTCAGAACCCCTGCATACTTTAGATGGAGATAAAGTCCTTGTGGTACATATGAGAGGTATGTTAGGAAAGACTGCTTGGATTAGTCCCACTTCAGGCAAAAGCAGACGCATATGTGGGATTGTTTTTGCTCAAGGACCTGGTTACAATTGATGGCTAATGCAGAAAGGTGGGGAAACCCCTTGTGTACCTCAAGGGGACATAATTCTGGATGGGAACTGTCTGTAATGTTTCGTTGTATAGATACATATGAATATAAAGATGTATATTAATTTGGGCATGATGTAGATGCTGTAGAATAAGGGGTGGATAATGTGATTACAGGAGAAAGTACCAGTATGGGTGTAACCAAACTATGTATTCCACATCCATCTACACTGTTCCTGATGAACTGTTAGTGGTGGGTCGTTTGTAACAGCTGTGAGCTGGGTACAGTGTTCTCCTTGTCTTCACAAAGTGACAACTACACCCAGCTGAAGAAGGGGGGTCATCTCTGCCAATGGGCCATCAAGGACTCCCCAAAATACCCTATGACTCATAGGATTACATCATTCCATTGTGAAACTCCCCGCCCTGGGGGAGGGACTGAACATTCCTGCCTGCACTTGGAGGGTATAGAAACTGGGGGTTTGGGGACTTGGACACAACCACCACCACTGGACATCCAGAGAAGGACTAGGCCTTTCCACAGGACCACTGCTTTTGACAAGACCACATCCATCACTCCAACAGGACTGCAACCACTGTTTAATTGGGACTGCTACCACCACCCCTGACCAACAGGGTGTCAGGTTGTACTCTGTTGGTTTTTAGCCAGACTTCCTGTATTCATTGCATTTATTGTAATCTTTCTATTAAATCATAACTCCGACTTGAAATCTCTCGCAAGGTATTTGTGTGGGGGTTAATTTCTCCAGCTGGTTTACCTTCAAACCAGCACAGGTTCACATACAGGGGAGACGAGAGACAAAAGCTGAACTTCTGTACAGTAAAAAGGCATTGTTTGAAATCCTTTTCCTCTTACCCTTTTTGGGCACTTCACTGATTCAGTCGAGATGAGAGGTCCAGTTCTGAAAAGATACTCAGGGCAGCCATCCCACAGCTCTCCTCTAAGAGACCTCAAATCATACCACAAGGGTTGGAACCACAGTAGCTGGCAGGACACAGCTGTGCCCAAACCACCATCTGGTTGAAATGCAAATCACACATATACATATATATATATAAAATACATATATATGTGCACACATAGAGATGTATTTAAAAAGCTGGAATCATCACTGTGAGCGATACAAAGGAAATACATGATACAAATCAAATGAAAAAATAAATATACTCTGTGCACAGAAAAGCTTCTGCGCAAAGGTGGCATCTTGCAGGTCAAGTACTTTTTTTTGAAGCTCTCTGTAAATAAGGCCAAAGCAATGTTTTCTGTATCACTTTTTCTCTTTCACCCACCAAACAGCTGCCACATCCACTACTCCCACAGCAGGAAGGAAAGCAGGAATCCCACCTCCTGGCCAGACTCCCAGTACAGAGTGTAGGCTCTACAACAGCATCCTTTACGCTACAATATCTATTACAGTTTGGTTTATTCAAAAAATGTAGAATTATTTAGAAAAAATACGGACATAAGTAACACTTCTACTTTTGTCCAGTGGTTCCCTGGAGTCTGACAACATGGTCTCCCGCTGGGCACACTCTCACAGAAGTCCATTTTTATAATTCCATAGAAAGAGTTCACCGGCAAAGGGTTACATTGGATCTAGACTGTGAATACTAGAGCTGCAAAGAGGTCCAGTGTCAACAAGTCTCTTCAGTTTTTCTAGGAATGAGAAGCCAGGGGACTCCCTACCTCTGGAAGCTTACCATATATGGGATTCACAGTGTGTCATTTTGATAACCCCCACGCCTCCGCCCAGCCGCCGGTAGTTCATCCCGCCGTACAACCTGCGGAAACAACATTCCAGGGTCACACACTGGATCACATCATCCATGGGGACACCAACCCTTGGGAGCATGCTTGGCAGCTGCCATGGGAAAGGCTGAACCAGCCCATGTAAGCACAACTACACCATCATTAATGTCTGCTCAAAGTGGGCTGTGAAGAAGAAGTTGTGTAGCACCCATCTCACACACTTCAAAAGTAAACAGCTGTATTTGCTCATGCCTTTCAGAAGAAACTGCTGCTTGTTTCAACACCAAATTTCTGTTACTCAAATAAATACTTCCTTCTCCCTCTCTGGTAATGTGCAAGATAAAAAAAAACTTTGTAGGCTGTAGCTGACCTTAGGCTACATTTTGGGTAACACAGAACTAGGCTTAGTCTTCACAATTCAACTAATTTGATTTATATTTCTAAACCCCTGCATTCAGCTCATCCAACCAAGATATAACAAATCCCAAGCACCATCTGCTGACTGCAATGGTGTCTGCATTTCATAGCGATATCGGATCCCTACAGATTCCAGCTGCGTATTTCCCTCTGTGCCACTGGAGTCTGCTAGCAGAAACAGGAGAAGCAAGTTCTCCAAACAGATTCTACCAGTGCAATTTGTTAAAGCCAAATTGTGTTGGAATTGTTTCTCAGTCAAGCTGCACAAATAAAAAGTATCTTCATGGGGCAAGAAACAAAGGAAAGGGAAGACCACAGAAGCTGGTCAGCTATACTGAATTCAGTGGAGAAAAAAACCACAAGCTAACAATACCTTGAATAATCTCCCAAACTGTATGAACACCTGCCAGGCAGTAACGCCTAACTCTGGACATCCCATTACTGTCACAGGGAGTAGCTGAAACCATTGCACTAAGGAATCTGATGTATGTACTACTCTCTACTCAACTGGTTTCCTCAGCAGTTCAAAAAATCCTGTGGATCCATGGCTCACCAAACCAAGCAAGAAATTCCTCCACTGCTGTTCATGACAGCTTTTCTCATCAGTGAAGGGTTAAACTACTACTATCACTAGTAAGAATAAGGACATTAATTTCTTTCTATTCCCCACCCTTGCCAGATTACCACAGCAGCAAGAATAGCCACAGGAGCTTGATACTTTATGCTAATTACATTTGGGAATAAATACACAAGCAATTGTTTTTAAGTATAGTTATGACCAGAAAGGCTCTTTTTACTCTTTCTTTTCTACTCAGTATGTATTTTGACCAGCAATTTCATATTATTTGTCTCAGCTTGGACATTCTTACAGTGGCTGAATCTGCTGATTTTAAGGGGATAACATCATATGCTTGAAGTGTTTCAGCTCCTCCAAAAGGATTCAGAAATCATTGCCTCAGCTTGAAAGCAAGAAATGAACAGGCCAAATTCTACATGGTGGCTCGGAGTTCCTTCTGCTAAGAACAAGCTCAGTTTTATTGGGAAGGAGGAGAGACTCAGCCCAAAATGAACAGAAGTGGCATACTGGGGTATTTTTCAAAATGTAATTCTTCCTTACACTTTCATGCAAGGCAACAAGCCACAAAGTGAGTGTTGTGATGGTTTTACTCCACTGGAGTTCTCTGTTATGGTGTGTGCCACATTCCTAATTTGCCCGGGACAGCTCCAGCTGGATTTCACTATTTGATTGTCTCCCAAATTCAAGTTACCTCCATGTGTTAGCATCTGGATCAAACACCTCAATGGTCTTCAGGTACGTTGTGCCATCAAAGCCCCCCACAGCCATCAGCTGTCCATTCACTACAGCCAGGCCAACCTGCAAAATAGCCATCAGACAGCAGCTCCTTAGCTGGGATGTCCTGAAAAAAAGGCTTACAATGAAAATATTAATAAAAGAATTTAATAACCATGTTTGGTGAAAGGCAGTCTGCAGGAGAGGGTTGGGGTTTTTTTCTTTAGGGCGTGGCACAAATAAAATACCCTAAAAAATGAGACATGGAAAGTTAAATATGTATCTCAGAACAGAGAATCTCTCAAAGAAAAAGCAGAAGGTTCCCCTTATTGCCAGCTACAAGAAGTTGAACCATTTGAACTACGATAAATACATGAGAATCTAAACTTTTTTCATACAAAAACTTATGTTCTGGACTGAAATTCTTCCACAAGTGTGACATGTATGCACCAGAATATCTACCAGCCCACACTACTTGGCTAAAGTAGCAGAACCACAGGTAAGCCCCCGGTTCCAAACCTCTCAGGCTGGGGCTTGGACAATCTGTAAACATCTTGACCTCCAGACTTTCTATTTAACCTTTCTGCAGAAGCACGAAAACACTGGAACATCAAAAAATCTATTACTTCCAGTGGAAAACATGGAGTATAACAGAGAAAAGAGAAGGTACACAATGTAAAATGGTCCTTGTTTTGGCTTTGAGGAAGTCAGAAGACTCGAAAGAGCTGCACATACAGCTGTATGTGTTTAGCAGTTTCTACAGAAAGCAAATATAGAAACAGCTGATAAAAAGTCAATGTCTAATCAGAAACTAAAGTGGACAGTGTTGGAGAGCATGGTCTGTGCTTGGAGAACAGAAATAAATATGTGCTCTCTGCCTCCAAAAGCAGTAGTTGCTCAAACTGTGATTCATACGTGCCTCACCAGACACTGCAACATTAACACACAGATAGGATGAGTCCTCTATTTACTATATAATCCAATATCAAATGATAAACATTCATAAAATTTGCATCTGCCCAAACATGATACCTGAAAACACTGCAGTAATCTGCTGTTCACAAGAAACCACCACAATCAGCAGCTGATGGGAACATGCTGTCACTCACAGGATTCATTGAGGAGAGACGGCAGCCTAAGTGAAAGCCGAGGAACCCTGTTCCCACACACACCTCAAGGCAATGACAGTCTGCTGGAAATAGGTATCTAAAAGCGCTTACCGAGTTTCCCAGCTTTTTCCTCTGAGCAAGTGGGTGTTTTCACCTCCTAATTCATCCAGAGAGATCCAGGTACTAACTTTGATAGCATTCTTTAATGGTATCTCACATCAAATATGGCCATGTCACCTAAAAGCTCCTCTGCTTCAGGCTTAGTTGACTGCATATAAGAGGCCAAAAATATTTAAAAAGAACCTCAGATGATCCATTTCCCCATCCTAAACAGCTGTCTATGGCATGGCTTGACTATCTCTTCATCCTCTAGTCTTGCTAGAGAGTTTTTGCCAACTTTTTACCTCACAGAAAAGAGGTGAAGATGCAGAGAAAGCAGGAGAGCCTCATGAGAAGACTGACACTTCACCCTGTGCTCTCCCCACAAGACTGACAATGACACCCTGCCCTGTGCCTTCCCCACAGGAAGACTGACACTCCACCCTGTGATCTCCCCACATGGTGACGTGTGGCACGGACAAGCCCACCAAGCCCCACTCACTCCGCTCCGCCGAGACGTCATGGCCACCACGGGAGACCACTGGTTGGTGCGTGGATTGTACCTCTCAGCACTGCTGAGCTCTGTGGTGTCATCCCTGCCTCCCACAGCGTAGATCATGTCCTGGTACACGGCACAGCCCAGGTGCTTCCTCCTCGTGCCCATGGGGGCAATCGTGTGCCAGCGGTTCTCCTGGGGGTTGTAGCGTTCCACTGTAGAGGAAAGGAAGGTCTTTGGTCAACAGGGTTGGCAGGCAGTGGGTGCAGCACTTTTGGACCCAATTTCCACACACCAAAAATGCCACGAACCTGTTTGTTCTCTCTTTTCTTCCAAAGAACTCTTGCTAGTCTCTCTCTGTCGTCAGCCCTACACAACCAATCACATTCAGATCTACACTCAAGAGGGAGCTGGCAATGCTACAAATTGACCTGCGGCAGTTTTACCTTTGGCACCTTCCTTCCTACAGCAGAAAATGCTGCAGGAATTAAAAAAAAAAGTGCTTGCAACTGCAATGCAAATGATCAAAGCCTTGTAATTTAGGACACACTGCCAAATGCAGCACTGAGAAAGTAAAAATATGACACACAAACAACTAATAGGGGCTCACAAGCCTGGAGAGTGAATTACTGTATGGCAAAATAATATTTAAAGAAGAAATAAACTTCACAAACTGATCACTAAGATATTCAACAGCCATCTGGGGACTTGAGGGGCTCCCAGCACCAGGACAAGTGTTGACTGGGATTAAGGGACAGCAAAAGGCATACCAGTATTGAGAGGAGATGTTCCATCAGAGCCTCCCACAGCATAGAGGAAGCCTCCCAGCACAGCCACTGCCACTCCCAGGCGCCTGGTGCTCATGGAAGCCACTCGAGTCCATTTGTTTTCTTTCGGATCATACCTGGCAAAAGAATTAACACCGGAGCTTGTTGAAGTGCTGACATCTTCACGAAGCGGCAGGAAGACTGACTTTATTCTCTCCAAACAAAAATCCCTATAAGATTTGTACAGTTCCTATCTTCTCTTCAGCTTGTCTGCATCAGCTGCACCCTTTAAGAGAACCTTTTTATCACTGTACCCTACTTTTTTTTTTCTTTTTGTAATTAAAAAGTACCTTTCCACGATGTTGAGACAAGAGACACCATCCTGGCCACCCACAGCATAGAGGTAACCTCCAAGAACTGCTACCCCAACACTGGTCCTGCAGGTGCTGGTGGGAGCCACATCACTGCTCCACTGATTGGTCTTTGGATCATACCTAGAAAAACACATCAAACAGCACAAATTATCTGCCTAGGTCTGCTTCAGACTCTCCCATGTTTGGGAGGTACTAAGGCTATGAAACTTGCCTATCCTGAGCTTCAACTGCAACACAGCTCTTAGTAAGTTGGATAAAAGCCCTGAAGTGATATAATGCATCCAGTATATGTTATTCCAGGGATGTTCAAACTGCAGGTTGGGATGAATCAAGCTGAAGATCAAAGGTTCAGGTTCCAGAGAGAGACTGGCTGGCATGTGGTAACTTGCAGCAAAGAGCAGCAGCCACAGTTAACTCTGCTCTGTTCTCTGCAGTTCACGCAGGAACTCAGCCAGCACTGGGACCCACACTTCCTGATAAAATATGAAGGAACCAGATGGACTTGGGAATCCAGAGACAAAGAAATACGTGCAGAGCAAGGAAATGCTGGACATGGGAGATACAAGGCTAGGGTCATGATTTGTGAAGTTGGGAGCATTCAAGGAGGTAGGTGGGAAGAAGAGGAGGCTCGAGGTGGGAGGAGGTATTTGTACAGTTCACTGGATTTGTTACAAGGCCAGGATTTAGAGTAGTAGGAGAGCTTGTGTCATGTGGCTTTCAGGCATGGGAATTGTCCTATGCAGCTCCCAGAAACTGGAAGCTTGGTAAAACTTGTATAACTAATCTTTCACAGGCCTAAAACTGACCTGTTTTCCTTCTTCTGTCTATGTGCCAAGGTTCCTTAATTCTCCAGTTGCCACTTCACAATAAAATTCCAGGATCTTTCCCTCAACATCTTAAGAAATGCTCATTGTAACCTCACCTTCCTCAACAACGCTAAAAACAAACCCGCAATTGCAAAGAAGGTTAACCAGGATCACCATTCCTCCCAGCAATTACAGCCAGACCCATCTCCTAGAGATTCCTCCCTTATACCAGAGGCTTTGGCTTGTCCCATTAAGCTGGGGATAACGTGACACAACGTGTTTTCCACCAGGGGTGTGCAAGGCAGGAGGAAATGAGAACACACTTGGCAAAATGAACTCATTCCTAAGAGGCTGCATCCAGGTTTAAACATTCAGAGATAAAATTCTGTACAGGGGCATTATGGAGACCTACCTTTCTACACTGTTAAGATAAGAGGAGCCGTCATGGCCTCCCACAGCATAGAGGAGGTCATCCAGGACGCTGACCCCAACACCACAGCGCCTCTTGCTCATGGAAGCCACCATCCTCCACTCGTTGGTTTGGGGGTCGTAGCGCTCCACGCTGGAAATTGCATCCCCGCTGCACCAGCCCCCCACTACAGCGAAACAGAAAAAACAGGGTCACAAAAACACTCACCAAGTTCACCAACTGCACATGCTCCTGGCACAAATCACCCCTTCAGACTCTGCCAGCCTTAACCCATCTCTAAGTCACTCCTTCTGAGTTTGTAATTACAAAACAGAATGAGATTTTCAAGAGCATTAACTGAAGTTTGGAAATATTGTGGCATTCACAGCACCAAAGAAATCATGCAAGTAAGGAAGTGTAAGTTAACTCAAACTTTCAAATATTAATGCACAGGTCACATCAGAAATAGGTTGTGAAGATTGGCTTACAGGAACACCACCACCAGAAAATCCTGCTTGGAGTTTCCTGGCCTAAGCCAGCGAGAAAAATACATAGGATCAGAATATCCTGAGTTGGAAGGATCAAAGTCCAACACAGCATAGCCCCAAGAATCCCACCATGTGCATGGGAGTTTTGTCCAAATGCTTCTAGAGCTCTGTTAGGCCTGGTGCTGTGACCGCTGCCCTGGGGAGTGAGTTCCAGTGCCAGACTCTGTTCTGGTTGAAGAACCTTTACCTAATATCTAACTTAAGCCTCCCCTGACACAGCTTCAGGCCATTCCCTGGGGTTCTATTGCTGGTTACCAGAGAGCCGTGATCAGTGTCAGGCCCTCCTCTTCCCAGCGCGAGGAAGTTGTGAACTGCGATGAGCTCTCCTCTCAGTCTCCTCTTCAGGCAGAACAGACCAAGTGACCTCAGTCACTACTCATATGGCCCCTCTAGACCCTCCACCATCTCCTGTTGACACCCCATACACCTGCAGAGACACATACCTGCAAAGAGCACCTCTCCACAGCGGATGGGTTTGCGCGGCCTCGTTCGTGGTCCCTGCATCAGTGGCCGCTCTTGAGGCAGCAGCAGGTAGTTTTTGGCTTCATCCACCAGATCCCTGTGCAAGACAGGAAAATATTAACTCCCAGAGGTCATTCTGAGGAGAAGGGGCAGATCCGAACTGATGGGAAGAGCAGCCAGCACTAGTCATGCACCTCAGGTATTCACAAGTCACATGCGAACAGCATGAACAGCTCTGGTTAAATGCACACCGTCACCTATATACTCATCAGTTGTTTACAAGGCACTGACACAGTGACAGCAGCAAATCAGTATCAGTACTTGGCCAGAGTTAATAATAGATATAGCTTGCTATAAAAAGACTGATAAAAAAAACTGTGACAAGAGATTTGTCAGGCTTACTGCGCAGAAAAGAAAAACCCAGTCTGCCTCAAGGTAGAACTTAACAGTCGGTGGTTTTGCCTCACAACAGAACAGGAGTTGGAAAGCACACAAATACATAATACACACATGACCAATAGATGGAGATAGTACCCTTCTGATGAAAATTTTCTCCATCAGTTCTGGCCAGCTCACACTGTCCATCCATTCATGACTTGCCACCTGGACTAATTCTAATATTCCAAACCCTTGAATAAAACAAAAAAGAACAAAAAAGTCCTCCTTCCCTCTACGAATGTGAAATTCCCCCAGTATGAATGCTTATTCAGGAAGAGAACAACTTAGCCTATGCCCTAAACTTCTTTACAATATGCACAAGATAAATCATGTGCTTTGTGGATGATACAGAACTCCGTAAAACCAGAAAGGTGAGACTCATACCATAAGAGGAGGAAATGACAACTTCCCTGCATTATCCTTGTGGGAAAGAGTAGGCTCTAATCCCAGAGTCCAATTCAGTTATCAAAGCGCAGACATTCTACATAGAAAAACTACTTTAGATCCAACTGAGATCATCATGAAAGCCATGCAAGAGCTAAGCTGCAATAAAAGGCCATGACTAGAGGGTGGGGGGGGAAAAGGCAAAATGAAAATCAATACACTGAAAGGTCTTTTACCAACAGGCAAACTGCACACTCAAAGTTTGCTATTTCACTGAAAACTTCAAAGAACAAAACCACTTCTAGGGCACACCAATGACTATTATGCAAAAAGAAAACTTTTTTCTTGCTTCTCCTGTCCTCCCAGTTGCCAAAGATGAAACTGTGAGGCATCACCCATTTACCAGTGACATATGAGCACAGTTTCAGAGGACAACATAATACAATTCTGTAAACGGCTGAGGAGATTTACCTGCATTCCTCATCGCTCTTAATGAGTGGATCAGAACCCACTGTACCCACAAGAAACTTGGGACTCAGCAGAGGCAGACGGACATGCTGCAGGACCTAAAACACAAACCAGAACACCTATGGTAAACCACAGATACCCACAGAGATGCAAGAAGTCAAATGGAAAACAACAGAATTTTAGTTAAACCCAGCTTGTCTCACAGAACATTTGCCTTTTCAATATTCCAGTTTAGATATCCAGCAGAAAATCAGTCTTTGAAAAGGGACAATCCACTGGATCTATTAACAGCTGAAAACAAGGTCGTAAGTGGAAACCTTCAGAAAATGACAGATGTCAACGCATCTGCCTGAACACCAATTAAATTAGTGGTTTTATCAACCATTTCACTCTCTTAAACCTGAGTGGTATTGCAGAGTAAATGAACAATAAGAAACAACACGTCTTTCACAAGGGTTTAGAATTTGAAAGCCTAAGCATGTATAGAAAGATGCAAACTGTTATAAAAGCTTAAAAGCTGCCTTGAGAAGAGCAGGTTTTTGCAGTTTGGTTTGTTTACTTAAAACCATTTTCAAAAGCTTTCCAGTAAATAAAGTTGCATTTAATGTCTCTTTCCAAAGCAGAAACACAGAGGCAGGCAGACGCTCACCTCTTTTGATCAGCCAGCCCGAGACTTCAGAGGCTTTGGGGCCGACAGCTTTGTCACAATGGGTTCTGCTCTGTGAAATGCCTTAGATGGAGCATCACATTACAACAAAACCAATCTGACAAGCTCCACTGTAAGATCATGAGGGCTGAGGCACAAATCAAGCAGCAGAGCTTAAAGAAGCACTGCAACGCAAGACAAGCTTTTTCTTCTCCACTGCGGTTTTGATACGACTCTCAAAGCAGGGCAGGCAGGTTTGTCTGGACAGACTGCTGGAGTGAGCTCATTTGGCTCACCGATGTCTGGGAACAAGTCCGACCTGGGAACAATCCAACAAAGCCCCTAATGAAGGCTCTGGCCAGTGCAGCTTTCAGCCTAGATGAAGGGACAGTGCAAGCCACCTAGTACAGGTGGGAGTCAGAGAGAATTTCAGTGGCTTTACACCATTCAGAAGTGCTGTGGCACTGCCCTACCATCCCTCATTCCTCTCCCCCTGGATACAGCGCCTGGAATGTCACTGTGCCCAAGATTACCTGTGGCAGCTGGGGTCTTCTCTCCTGAATGCTGTATTTCACCCAGGCCATCACGGCGTTGAACACCTGCTCTTCACTGCGCACATTTAACTCGTCACTGGATATGATATCTATGAGCTGGTTGGCTGGAAGCAGCATGAACTCCTCACTCTCCATCACCTGGGAAAGGCAAAGGAAAAAGGAAGAGAGTAAGGACAAAACATCAGAGCCATTCACTCCAGCACTTCATGGACTGACCTGGTAAAAAGCCAAATCCCCATCAGTTCCAACCCAACACACCTGAAGGGTTTGCTGCACAGGGCAGAACACAGCCCCCAGCAACACAACAAGACATTTCTAGATGGGCATGCAAGTGACAGGAAATTTTACATCCTTAAACACTTTTAAAGGGTGTAAATCAAGCAGCACAAAGGGTGTAAATCAAGCAGTCTTCTGTAACACCACAGAAGACACAGGTGTCAAAATTCAGGAAAAACAAAGCCTTTCTTTAAAATGAGTCTCCTCATTTGCCGTGTCTAATATATAAACCAGAAATAAAACCACAATAAACACCTGACTAAAAAGCAGCACTGGAGTACAGAGATTCACAAGAAACCAAAACAGAGCACAAAAACAAGAGTCTCAAACAAGTGACCAGAGGCATTGCAGACAATACAGAAAGCCTGATTTGTGGCAGAACAGAAAATATTTCAGGACACTCATCTGATCCTTCCTCTTGCATTTGTGCTCTAAATATATACATGGAGTATGCAATAGTTGAGACGCACTAAAGAGGGAATCAGAGCCTCCAGAGCCCCTAAGGACTGATCTCCTGTGAAACTCAAGCCACTGACAAAAACACTAATTCCTTCAGCATCCAAGATAGCAACCAAGTTTCTCAGGAGGCCTTGGCTGCTGCTGGAGGACTGCTCACACAGCATGAGTCAGTCAGACTGCCCTGGGAGCTCACACACCACCTCCACACAGCTCCTGCACAGATAACAGGTAAGATGGGAAAGGTGCAAGAATCAAAACTGCAGAAATGGCCTGACTGATAACCGTCAGCTCGCCTTCCCTACAAGCATCCCCAGTCTGTAACCTGCAATTTCCAAAAGGTTCAGGGACAGAAAATAACTGAATGTTGGCTTGTTCTTATCATCTGCGACCACTTTAGAATTCCATGACTTATTTGCTGCATAAATTAAAGAAAAACACTGTTTGACATGATCATCTCAACAGCAGTCAGCTGTGCAGTCCTTTAAATTACCTGAAGAAGTTATCTAAGAGCACTGAACAAATATGTAGGGATTGCAAAGTTACTGATAACAGAAAATATTGTTAAAAAAGAACAGAGCAGACAATGAGATCAGTTATCAGACTTGGTTCTTGGGTCCCCTGAGCTTTTGGGGACAGTAAAGGCCACAACAAGGTTGGCCCACACACTCCTTCAGCCTTCAAGTAGGAACTGGGTTGGTCATTGAAGATATTCATCAGCTTTTTTTCCGTAGTCTCCCTCCCTCCTACAAAGACAAGCTTATGTGTAAACTTTAGTCTGACAGTTTGTAAATGCAGCTTCAGAGTCTGAAAACAATTGTGGAAATTCCTGTGTTAAAGATGCTCATTCAGTCTCTCCCTTTGATCCTCAGGACACCCAGCTGCATTGATGGCCTCACAAAATTCAAAGCACTCAAAGCACTTCTTTAAACCAAATTATTACTACTTTGCAACTTGTTAGTTTACATAGTAAAACAAATCATTATTTTAAATGCTTTGGCTTATTTTGGCTTAATTATCAGGACACTCCTAATTACCTGACTAATATTAATGATCTATTCAACTGACTTGCTTAGTGGACAAGAATTGGCTAGATTTCATTTCCTTTGCAGCATTCCTGCACATTAGTGCTTTTCCAAACAGAGAGAATAATGTCAGACTATGCAATATGGAGTGCAATTTTCGTCTGTTGATAAAAGCACAAGTTGTCCCCCGATAAATATAATTTTTCCCTTCACACAAATGTCAAGAGACAAAAAAAAAACCCAAACAAAGGCCGCTCTTGTACAGTGGAGTTGTTAATAGTACCACTTCACATTACACGTACAAGATCCACTTGGGGTTTTAGGCAACAAATTAAATTGGGAGGAATGGAAAAAAATGGAAAAACATTTTACCAAGAAGTTAATGATGTAATGCAGCAATACACATAAAAATCCTTAGAAGTGGAGGTTAGCACAGCAGAAGACATGAAGCAATTCAAACTGCATTCAAAGTAACTGCACGGGTTGGCCTGCTGCCTACTGCTTAATACTTCATGTTGCCATCCAGGAAATTTCCAGCTCATGTTCCTTTCTGCCAGCTTGGAGGAACAATGACCACACAGCCTCAGCACAGGAAGGCAAATTTTTAATGAGTTTTCAACCTCCACAGTGGAGGATGGTTAAATAGAAAAGTCCCTGGCTTCCCCCAGGGATCACCAATCCACTCTCCAGACGGAAAATACTGCCCGAATGGAATACAATCCCAACCAGCAGCACCACTGACATCTGAACAGAAACAGTGGAAGCAAAAGAAGTTATTATTAAGGATGAAGAGCTGCAAAACTCCTGGGGCACTGAAATGGACACCAAAACCTGCCCAGGTCAAAGAAATAGTTCTCTAATCTGTTTTCCAGAGCCTGTGATTAAGTTAAGTCAACTATAATTTGCTTCATCTTTGAGGAGTGTTCTCTCTTGCCTTAATGTGCTTTTACAGGGATAAGATAGACAGAAAGTTGTCTTAAAGGGACTGCAAAAGAAAAGAAGCCCATAGCAAGCAGCTCTTAACAGTCAGCTGCATGTATTAATGCTAAAACATTTTAAAACAAAACTGTCAAGCTGTTAAAATGTTATTAAGAGGTTTGTAAGCACACCCTACTCATGTAATAACAAGATCTAATAACTAGTAAAACAATCAAGCACTGAAATAAACAACTATCTGAATAGCATCTTGCTCCCCCAAAAAAACCCAGAAGTGCAGAGCAAGCACAGAGCACATGAAGTGGCCAGCTAAAATGTAGGGGTTTGGGAAACCACCAAGTTCTACAAAAAACAAACTCATCTTAAACAGCAAATTCTATTTGGTTAGAAAAAATGTATTTAATTGCACCTTTTGGTGTAAACTGGTGGTGTGTCCACAGTTAGACACCAAGAATTCTCTTCACTGTGTCCAACAGTCATGTTCTGTTGTGTTGCTTTCGCTCAGATTTTTCTTAAGTACTACCTGACTGAAATGAATACAATGCTAATCTGCTTCTTGCATGTCAGAAGAAAAAAAAAGAGACAAGCTGCCATCACTTACAGCACTTCCATACTGCTGCTTCTTTGGGAAACTAAATTAGCACCAGGAGTTCCTCCCCTAGGAAAGGATCTCCCTATGAAGCTGGTGGGATGAAGAGACTTCTCTCTGCAGTAGGCTACCTGTTCCAAGGGAGAGCAGAGTGCAGTTTCTGCAAGATGCAAGGGAAGAATCTCTCTAGCAGGGGACCAGACCTTCACACTGAGCATGCTCCTACACAGCTCCCACACAGCAGGTGCTTCCAAAATACACACAAATTCTGGCCCTTCCAAGCAGGGCTCAGGAAAGACACTGCTTAAAAGGGTTGAGCTCCTTCCTGAAATAGCTCAGGAAAGACCCACTCTTCTCTGACTATTGCTCACACAATCCTTAATTATTATGCTGATCCTCCTCTGAACCAGCTGCTGGCATTTTTTTCCCCCCAAAATCATCTAGGCAGAATTAACAAAGGATGAGAAACTTGAGTTTATAAAGGTCAGCTACAATATTACAATCTGAATTACTTTCAGACAACTTCTGCTGAATAATAGATGCAAAACCCTAGTTCTGCTACAAGGAGGGATTTGAAGACTCCCTTGAGCCTCGTGCTCCCCCAAACACCCGCTTTTCCAATACGAGAGCTCAGCATTAAATTTTTGGGTTCTATTGGTGTGCCGTCCTTACTTTTAACACCTGCCTCCCCTCCAACCATCCAGAGTCCAGAATATTTCTGAAAGAGGAGTGGCATGTCATACCATTGTCCAGGCACAACAGATTCAATGCCAAATCCAACTGCACCTTGCCTCCCATGTAGCACTCACCACACATCTTTCAGGGAAGAAATGCTGTGGATCATATACAAACCACTGGTACAACACAGTCCTGCCAGTACCTCCTTCCTCTCTTCCCCACTTAACATCTGGCATCCATCACTTATCAGGGCACAAAGCAAGCGTAAAGGCAGGATTTGGAAAGAAGGACAAAATGAGAGTTGTTCTAAGCTCTCACAGGCCACATTGACACATTTTACATCCCAATTCCAGCACACCAGCTCCTTACCTCCTGGAAGTTGTGCTGTGTGAATTTGTCTGCAATCCTCAGCAGTTCACGGCAAGAATGAGTGTCAGCAAAAGCCCGGATGCCCAGGCAATTGGAAGGGTCCAACTGTCTCTTGAGGAACTCGCAGCAGGCCTCCTGGATCTCGGCCAGCTGGAGAAGGCAAGCAGCTGGCAACAAGGTCTGGACATTTCCCTCTTCCACAGTGATCTGTGAGGTGTAGGCGAAGTCAATGAGCAGCTCCATGGCCCGTTCGTCGATGTCTCTGATCACAACCTCTGTCTGCCGCGACTCCGCCAGCTCCCCGGTGAACATGGCTCGGAAGTAGGGGCTGCAGGCTGACAGGATCACCCTGTGGGCATAGATCTTTTTGGCCCCCACTACCAGCACCACATCGCAGAGCTCCCGGTGCTTCCGCAGCAGGTTGATGACCTCCAGGGTCTGCCGCGGGTGCTTGTCGGAGATGTAGGGCATGCGCGCGGGCTGCGGCACCCCTTCGGGCAGCTTGTTGGGATCTCCGAGGGTGCAGCGGCTGGTCACGTCCATTCCGGTCTCTCCTGGGCGAGTGTTGGTACACCTGCGGTGCAGGAGATAATAATACAGGACCATGGTCAGGGATCCCACTGTCAGCTGCGCTCCAAAGCTCTGCAGCTCGCACTGAGGACGAGTGCAAGTAGTGCCCGTAAGTCCATGCCAGGATGTGAAAGCAAGCACGTGACCACATGAAAGAGGAATCCATCTCCAACCAAGCTTGCTTAGAAGTAAACAAATGCCAACTTGCAGCAGGCTTCTATTTATTGCTATTTTTATATGCTTTCTGTGACACACGGCTGTAATATCCAGCTACACATACATATTTATGAGCTGAACCTCACTGTAGCCTTGTGTGGTAAAGGCACATTATCCCCATTTCACAGAGTGACTCAAAGCACAGATTAGCTGACTTGCCCGCTGTCAAGTGCTGGAGTTTTCTTTGACAGAGCTGGAGATGGATTTCCACTGCAAAGAATTCCAGCTCCATAATTTAACCAAATGTCTTTGTTCTTCTACCTATGTTTTTAATGGGGTCACTCAACACTGTAATGTCTGAACACACTAAACTGTCACACAGACTTCAGGAGCTCAAGATGGCCTGCAGACTACCATAAGCATCTTCCAGGTTCACAGAATACCTATTTAATTATCACCTCTTCAGTATTTTTGAGTTATGGAGGCTCCTGACTCAATCCGCCCTTCCTGACACATGTCCAAAGAAGGTTAATCTTCCCCAAGAAAGGCTTATTAAGGACTGAAGAAGGCAAGTGAAACCAAATCAAACCAAACAGGAAAAAGTTAAAACAATACAAGTATCCACCACTATCAACCTACCAAAAAAGGAAGAACATAAAGTCAAGACAGTAACTTTAGAGGTAAAGAATCTCTTCAGAACACATAAACTAAGTTACTGGCACAGAGAGGAAACATAGTATCTTCCCAGTTCCATATGCAATTAAAGAAAAATCAGGAAACTGCTGCCTCTTCCCACATGAAAGGAAAACCATCACTTAGAGCAGTCAAAGCATATTGAGCAAAATATCAGAATATTGATGATTTATGACCATTGGAGATGTATTCAAAGACCCAAAACATACTGCCCACTACCAGTTTTTCCCTGGTGCACTGGAATTTGTGAGCTGTCACTACCTCTCTATTCATTTTAAGAGTTAAAAAGAAATCAAGCTTGGCTTTGCCACGGCTCAATGTAATTTGCAGCAGGCTTGAAGAAAAGAATTAGAAAAAAAATAACTCACATCTTTTCCCCTCATTATTATGTCAAATGCACTTTCTAAGCACTGAGAAACCAGTCTCTTTGCAGTAGTTCAAATTACTCACTTGCATCTTAGCCTGCTTTCCCATTCCCTCCACACCCTCTGCTTGATCATCATGTTCAGATGTTTTAGACCATTACCTCTTCCTCCTATCTTAGTTACACAGATCCAGCTGGGGCTTCACTCTGGGTTTTGCTGCTTGCTCCTGCTCAGCCTCTGCACCTTAAACACCTTGGTTTTTATCCCTACTCCATCTTTTTCACATCCATCACCATTCTGCTTTCCTGACACCTCTGATAAATCCTTCTGCTGTTACACTGCCTCTCACTCTCCTCCACCCACTCCTGTCCCTCACAACCCAAATTCACCTTTGCGGGGGGTTTGACAATCATTCTCAAAGCTTAGTTTATGCCAAACAATGCATAAACTAAGCTCCCCTTGCACCAATACACACGAACCACAATTAATGGTACACCTTCAAAAACCTCAAGAAACCTTGGCTGAAGATTAATTTACCTAATTGGCTTATTTTCATAGTCCTTAGCAGCCAAGGCCAGAAGGTAAGTAATTTAATCCCTCTATCAAAAGATGGAGAAAGGTGGTGACAAACATTCCCCTGCTGAGTTTGGCTCTTGACAAGCAAGCTAAGTTGATTTTATTGTGCATTAAGTGTTTTGAACTATGTCAAACCAACCCTTGGAAGGAAAAAAAGAACACAATAAGAGCTCTTTTAAGACACATACTACTACAATTCTGGACAGTTTGTCTTGACCAGGCTGTCAGTCAAAGCACAGAAGAAGCATTCTTCAAATAAAAACCCATTTCACATACGTAGAGATCAGAAGAGATGGTGCACATCTAGGACAGGACATCCTTTTGGAAAGGACACAACCCCAGTGTCACACCTGTAGGTTTTCCTCAAAGACATCTACCACTAAAAGCTGCCCTAAAGCAGATTGCAGAGTGGCAAGGGTCCTAAATACAGAGAGATTAGATTAAGGCTATGCTGCCAGAAGGAACACACAATATTCCTGCCAACCCCACCACCCAAGACTCCCTACCAACACAGGGCAATGGGATGTACCATTTTATGCCATGGGATTACTTGGCCAGATTTAGGCAGTAGCCCTAGTCTTCCCTAGCCAGGGCAGAACAGGATTTTTCAAATGAGGCACTGCTGAACACATCTTTAATTCACTGAAAAGGAGTCTGGTTAGCAAGAACTGGAGTAATCCCTGCATTGTTCCCATCAGCATTTATCTGAGAACCTGCATTGTACCCAGCCTCCTTCCTCCTGGAGAGAAAGTGCTGGTTAATGACTAAAGAATACTGAATGGATGGAAAAAGGAGTAACAACCAAATGAGCGTTCCTGATTCATAGAAAACTTATCTCTGGGTGATGCAGAAGCCAGTGATCAATTGGCTTAGGAATTTCTACCCAGATGCTTGATGTGAAGCTTGGTGTGTTGCTGCTACACACAGGCACAGAAGCATGAATTTAAAGGACATGTCTGATGGCTTGTGTCTCCATGAGGATTGTAATTCCACTGCATTATGTGTGCATTATGCATATATATGCGTAGAGAATGAAATGATGAGTCAGTAGCTTAGAGGTGTGAAAGACATAAGGCAGCATTTGATTCTTACATGGCAGGGGAGCTGCCTCCCTCCACACAAAACTCAGAGTTGCTCCTGAATATCCGGGGTGATTAAGGAGGGCTGAGGATCCAGAGGAAATGTGTGTGCGAGGATAAAACATTCACACCCAGCTATGCAGATATTCCAGGATTAGCTTCCATCAAAATGCAGGGCTGGGGAAATCAGCAAATACAATGGGATTAAGAAAGGGCTGACAAAGGATCAGTTTTTGTGGCACACTGCTGAGAAGTACAAACGGGAACACAGGCAGTCTGCAACACTAAGTCAGCTTAACAAACAGGCTGTTCTGCCTCCATTTTATTCTGCTATGCCAGTGGCCAAAACTTCATTCATTAACAGGGGCATCTACAAGACACTCATCCTTACAGCAGCTCTTTCCAAAGTTCAAAAAAATACCTAATAACACACACCTAAGGAAATTTCTCTCCCATAGGGCTGTCATAGGGCACCTTAACTTTCAAATCCGAATTTTTTAAAGATAATGTGTGTTTCAGCACGAGTTTACAAACAGGCTTTAACACAGTTCAGCAGAAAACAACAGGCTGACCTAAGGCTTACGAAACACAAGTCTCAGGCTAAAAACATCAGCTGAAATCCTAAAATCATATATTGCTGGAGTGGATTTCATTAGCAAGAGATTTTAGTAGCAAATAAAAGTAACAAATCAAATTGGTAGTGATTTCTGTCAGTGCCTTGATTTGAAACTAAGAAATACTTCCTATACTCATTATAGACCTGCAAGAAAAAGGGCTGTTGATTTGGCAACAGCAGTCACCACCACAATATGCCAACCAAGTAAATGGAAATACTTTATTGTGGCAATCAGTACTCTAGGAATTACGTTACTGAAAGTCTGATTATCAGGAAGAATACCACTGATTCATTTTCTTGCCTAGCAAGCAAGGTTTCAGTAAGCTTTCCCAACAAAGTTGAGTTATGGAAACAAGCAGATAAACCTGACTGAAATACTATTTTACGTTACACAAAATGAAAACAGCAAGGATCTGGTGTATTTGCCCCTATTTACATTGTTTCGTTTGATTTTCACTGACCAAGCCCAGAAAACTCAGTTTTACTCAAGAGGATGCCCATACTCTGAAAGAGGAGGTCATTACCAGAGCCTTCCAAAACCTTCCTGAGCATTCTGTAGTTTGTTTTGGGCAAGAGGTATGTCCAAGTAGTTGGATAAGCTCCCGCATCCACAATCAGGATCTGAAGCCTCCTTCCTCCAGTGGGGTCTGGCTGCTCAAGCCTGCTCTGATACAGTACTGCTGTAACCTGGGAAAAGGCTGCCAGGAAAAGCTGGGTCAAAAAGAGCTGGGAGAGCTTTGCAGGATTGTTTGGGAGCTGCTCAAGCCCTCATGTCTGAGCTATGTTAAAGATATGTCTGCATCTGACTGTGCACCTACTGATTCTGAGCTGCTGAGCTGACTTCCCTGCTTCCTTCCTCACCCCTACAGACCTGCCTGAGGAGTGCAGGACTCCTGACTGGTCCTGGCCGTAAGATCTTCTCTGCCCTCCTTGTCTGGGTGCTGTGGGACCACGCCCTTCACTGAGAGATCTCTGCTGCCTTGTTTTTACTTTCAGCAAAGCCACATTCTCCTGCTTCTCCCTGACAGTGAGCAAGAACAGCCTGCCTCAACTACCCCTTCATTCCTAATGCAGAGTAAATCCTGTTTGCAGCAGGATACAGCAATGCATATTTCCTACTATAATCTTGACAGGAATAGCTGGAATTCCTTGTATTCCTTGTCTGTTCAAGCTGTTCCTCCTCCCCTCTGAATGCTGTACACATTTGATACCATCTCACTGCGTTTATTAACCCACTACTGGCCAAGCCCCACTCCCCTCTTCGTGCAGGACCTATCACAACCATCACGTGGGGCGTCAAATTGGCTTCAGAGGCCTGAGTAAAAGGATAAAAGAAAGTGCTCTGCCATCTGCTTAGCTGGAGTTCATAGGAAGATCTGTGCCCAAAATCCAATCAGGAACCTTTTATCATTTTCTGCTAAGAGAGGCAGTAGGAGAACAAACAAAAATTTTAACAGCCCACACTGAGGGCCCTAAAACAGGCATGTGTATGCAAGAACTGAAATCCACAGCTCACAGCAGAGATGTGCTTATCAGGCTAGGCTGCAGCAATAATAAAAAGCCTCTACTTCTTCAGCTCTGTGCTGCTGCCCACCGCTAAAACTAAAACTGAGTGGCAGACAGAACTTCCACAATAGCAAGTCCAAGGCCACAAACAGAAACATGAACTCCAGCACGTGAATTCTCTGCCTCAGCACGACACACAGAAAACAGCAAGCATAGAAACATTTAGAACCTCAATTTCCCCACTAGGAACACAAAGAGTAGAGAAGAAACAAGAACACAAGCCAAGCTAGTCACCGATTTTATGTCATTTTGAAAAAACGTCTTGATAAATGGAGCACAACACCAAAACCTGAAAAGTTGTGGGTTTATGTTGGTTAAGATTTAAACAACCTCCACTGAAGAAGATTAAAGTGAAAGAGAGTTCATCTGCTATTTAATCCATCTTGGAGGAAAAGGAATTCACTGTAAAAGTCACATCCAGCTCCTCATTGACCAAACAACATTTCTTATCTTGGCAAAAATGCAGCACAATACCCAGGCTGAGCAATGCCCCTATCATGTCCCAGGTTTACTCACCACTGAACTGCAGCAGCAGCACTGGCCTTTTTTGCTGTGCTTGAGAAGTTCATTTAATTAAAACAACATCGTGCCATTCTTCAAGGGTTTAAGTGACTATTCTCGCCTCCTTACGCAGAACCGAGGCTCATGGTTTCTGTAGCCAAAAATGCTCTATATATTCATCTATGGTTAAAAGCCTTGCCTTCTCTTACATGAGTGTTTACAGAATTACCCACAATAAATTTTTTTTTCCTTCTTTCAACATCCCAAAGAGCACAAACAGACCAAGTAAGCTGCAGGAGTTCTCTTCAATTCATTTAGAGGTGAAGAACTTCATGTAATTTTGCTTCCACACAACCTGTATCATGTACAGAAATATATCTGCTGTTAAATTTTGCCATGGGATTGCCCATGAAACAGGGAAAATTAACAAGAACTAGCAGGAAACCCTGTTTGCAAACCTGTCATCGTGCTGAATTACTGTGACAACTTCTTCTCTATACGAGAGAGAATGTTTTTGACACAACCACAGCAAGAACTCCCTTGAATTATACATCAGCTGCATCTGCAGCTCATATGAACTGAGGCAGCTAGCATCCATAATTAGAAAAGGAAATCTCCTTTTCACCCAGGACTTCACCAAATTCCTTTCTTTAAGAGAAAAATAATACCCCTTGGAATCAAGTTTAAATTTATTCCCAAGCACTCTGTTTTACACAATTTGAACACCTAGGTAATTAAATATTGAATTTTAAACATGTAAATGGAGGAAGTGGAAAAGGGGATAGAGAGTTACAGTAACTTACCTTCCATACTCCTCCTGAAAGACATCTGGTCTTGTAAATATTGCAAACTACATACATTTAAGAAAGCACTAAAGAGGAATGATTTATTTCCCAATTCCCCATAGCCAGGCTTTTAAAATCCAAAATCCAAAAGCACACATCTTACAGTCCAGGCACGTACAAAACCAACTCACATGATTTATCCTATTTGGGGAAGAGAAGAACAACTGGTTTTGTGTCTTACCTGCGCATTGGCTTTCCGTCCATGCACTGTGAAGAGAAACCTTCACCCTACACTTCAAGACCTGATCCAACAGAAAAAAAAAAACAAGAAAAAAAGGTGATTTCTGAAGCAAGAGAGCCTTCTTTCCCCTCTTCAGTCTTCCTCTAAGAGAACAGAGCTGCCCACAACCATGTACTAATATGCCTTCAAGCTCCCACCCAGTTATAAATTCACAGCCCAGATTAACAACACCTGGATTGCAGAGAATAAAGCAGAAGAAAACATCAACATAAAAAATATTTTCACTACAGCTACACACAGATTCCTTACCAAACAGAACACACACACTATAAAGTCAGCAAACTGCCTGCCTTCCTGAATCCTTAAAACTATTCTACCAAAGGAAAAAATATCTGAAGTAATAGGGTACTCACTCTTGCTCCTTGCTTGGAGCCAGGAGGTATCTCTCCCTCCCACATTTAGCAGAGATTTAAGGCAGGCTGGCACCTAATAAACAGCACAGCACTGCTCACCAGCTACACTGCAGAGCCAGAATTTGATAGAAGATAAAACTTGTGTCTGGAAATTGAAGATAACTGTGCCCAAGAGGTAAGAGGGACGTTAATAATGCTACTACATTTGCACAGATGAATGATGCTGCCTGATGCTCACTACACTTCCACCCCAAATATTCATTTTCTGAGAGCAATAACAGTAGCAAACTGCACAGGCCTTTCATATTCAACCACTAACTTCTAATTCTAATGTAAATTAACGCTTTTTACAAGGGCATCGCTTGCTAAATTTTATTTTCAACAGTTATTCACTTAGGATTACATTTAATTCAATTATTATTCAAAGCAATAAGCCTAACCTTTCATTAAAAAAAAAATCTATTAAAAGAACAGAAAGGTGTTCTGCTTCCACACTGATAGTCACAGGCTTCTACCCCTCCAGAAACGGGGTGAGAAACAGGAAACCACTGAATTATGGGAAAAGCAATGACAGAATGAGAATGAATTAAATCTTAACATAAACACACACAGCATTTAAAAGAGAAAAAAATTAAATTTAGGAAGAATAAGATCATTTTTGGAAGACTGAGACGGTCAGATTGGAGCCCTGCATCCAACAAGAAGCAAATTTTTTTTGCATAATTTAAATTAAACTACAGAATGGTTATAGCTCTATTTGACTACGTGAAGAAGAGCCTTATTTTACATGCAACACTCTCTAGGAGCATTATCCCAGACACACAAGTGGAGCACTTCGCCAGTTAATGAAAAATACGATCAGACTTGCTGTCTGCCACAATTGCAAATTACTCAGGTTCACAGCTCCCTGCAAATAAAGAAAGGTAATTCCTCCCGGTTAGGGCACCGCATACCAATTCCAATGCGAGCTCCGGCTGCCCAGCCTCCTCCCGGCTCCCGGGAAACGGCGCATCCCCGCATCCCGCCGCGGGCACCGCCGGCTGTCCCGCTGCAAGCGGCAGGGCCACCGCCGCCCGTGTGCCAGCAGCAGAGAGCAGCCAGCCCCTCAGAGCACTTTGCACATGCAAGGGAACGTGGACAAGGCTATTCTTAGGCCCCTGATTGCATCAGATTTAATCCCCTTAAACTCACATTAAAAGCCGGGGGGGTGGGGCGGGGGGAGGAACACACACACACATTCACACACATAAAATAAAGACATTTAAGCCGCGGTGCTCTGCGCTGTCCGCGAGGCAGCAACAGGNCCGGAGCGCCGCCCGAGCGCGTCCTCAGCCGCAGGAAGCGGCCCGGCCCCCGCCAACCGCCACCGAGCCGCGCCCGCCCCTTCCGCCCCCGGAGCCGCTCCTCCGCCGCAGCACGGCCCAGCCCCGCCGCGCCGCCCGAGCGCCACTGCTGCGCACCGCGGGACGCGGATGCCCGTCCCAGCCGGTGACCAGTGGTGTGGCCGTGTCCTGGAGCCCGTGTCCCAGCGAGGGGGCATAGCCGCCGCATGCACGGGGCCCCGTGGGTCCTGTCATAGAATCATAGAATTGTCAAGGTTGGAGGAGACTTTTAAGATGATACAAAGTCAAATCGNTGGACAAGGCTATTCTTAGGCCCCTGATTGCATCAGATTTAATCCCCTTAACCTCACATTAAAAGCCGGGGGGGTGGGGCGGGGGGAGGAACACACACACACATTCACACACATAAAATAAAGACATTTAAGCCGCGGTGCTCTGCGCTGTCCGCGAGGCAGCAACAGGCTGAGGCACGGCTCTCCCGGCAAAGCGTGGCCCTGGAGCCCGAGGCACAACTCGGCTCTCCCGGCGGCAGCTCCTGTGGGACGGGCACCGCTTCCCGAGCGCCGGGCCCGGCCTGGCCCAAGGGCCACCCCGAGCCGAGCCGAGCNAGGTTGGAGGAGACTTTTAAGATGATACCAAGTCAAATCGTCCACTCAGCACTGCCACTGGAACCACTAAACCACATCACCCAGCGCCAGATCCAGACGCCTCTTAAACACCTCCGGGGATGGTGACTCCAACACCTCCCTGGGCATCCCTGGCATTCCAGTGCCTGGCCACTCTTGACAGTAGATTTTTTTTCTAGTATCTAATCTGAATCTCCGCTGTCTCAGCTGGGCCATTTCCTCTTGTCCTCCCACTACAGGCCGGCAGAAGAGACCGATCCCAGCCTGGCTACAGCTTCCGGTCAGGTGGCTGCAGACAGCGATGAGAGCCCCCCGGAGCCTCCTGTTCTGCGGGCTAAACACCCCCTGCTACCTCAGCTGTTCCTCACGTGTTTTTTAGACCTTTCACAAGCCTTGTTGCCTTTCGCTGGACACGCTTCAGCACCTCAATGTCCTTTTTTAAGTGAGGGGCCCAGAACTCAATGCAGCATCTGAGGTGCAGCCTCACCAATGCTGAGAACAAAGGGGTGATCACTTCCCTAGTCCCCGTATCCCTCCATAATTCCAGATTAATGGCACTTCTCATTCTCAAGGGGCAATGCATTTCTCAATGTGCCTGGACTTGGCACATGGTGTGACTCTTGGGCTGTCCTGTGCATGAGACCTCATTTATCTGTATAAATATCTACAGGGGAGATGCCAAGATGATGGAGCCAGGCTCTTCTCAGTGGTGCCAACTACTGGGATGAGATACATGGGAAGTTCCACCTGAACACAAGGAAGAACTTTACTGTGCAGTGACCAAGCACTGGAACAGACTGCCCAGAGACATTGTGGAGTCTCCCTCACGGGAGATATCCCAGACCTGCCTGGATACAATGCAATGCCATCTTCTGGGACGGCCCTGCTTGAGCAGGGAGGTGGGAGCAGATGACCTGCTGTGCTCCCTTCCAACCTGACCCACTCTGTGATTCGGTGCAGGGCCCGAAGTTGGATTTGGATGATCCTTGTGCATCCATTCCAACTCAGGATATTCTATGATTCTATGAACTTCTGGCTTTCCTCTTAACATAGGTGACCATTTTGCTCATGTGTCCCCGTAAGGTGGCAGTGCCCAGTGCCTGCCCATGGCCCACTGGGTTCCTTAGTCCTTAGAACCTCCAAGTTTGGTGTGATTGCAACATTGCACCTAGAAGAGGACCAGGTATTTGAAGTGGCTGGATAACAATGCCAGCTGGAGTGTTTTCAACCAGACAGCAGCGAATTCCCTCCAGGATGATAACCAGTCACAAGGTGCCTCAGCCCACCAAAGGTTTCTGTGGTAGGGGCTCCTCCACTGCCTATGCCCTCTTCCTCTTGCCTGTCCCCTTTGCCACCCTCCCAAAGGTGTTCCCAGAGCCCACAGGCATCCCAGAGGCCAGGGCTCCATCTTCCCAAATATGACAGCCAGAGCATGCCTGTGCATCAGACATGTCTGTGAAATTCAGCAAAACTCTTGCTGGGAGCAGCCGACTTTCGAAGTCTTCTTGCAAGGTTGATATCAATAAAGTTTATTGTTCCTGTGGCACATGTCCTTTTGCTACCAAGGGCATCCAGGGAAGGGGCAACACGGAAGGCAGGGGTGTCAGCCAGGCTGCTGTCTGTGAGCTTCCAGAATGTGTGCTGTGGGAGACATGGGAGATTAGGGTGGGAGAGAGCAGGCATCTGTGGTTGGGAGGGACCCCACAGGTGCCACGTTGCAGAAGGAGGCCGTCACTCCTGAGGAACAAAAACCCCACCCCTTGTCATGGAGAGCGTGGCCTCTGACCTGTCCTACCCTCTGGGCCAGCTTTGGGACTACCTTGCCCAGGTGGACATGTTCTGGCTGCTCTGCATGGCAAACCATGGGCATGCTGGGCCTGGCTCCTATTGCCCTCAGCATCTGGAGAAATGTGCAGAAAAAACAGAGGTGGGCAAGCAATCAAAACCAGTCACATAGGAAGGGACAGGTTTGTGGGGTGCAGGTAAGGCCTGGCCCTATCATTTCAAGGGATGAGGACACACTGCTAGGCAAAGTGCACCTTCCTATGTTCCCAACTGTACAAGATGAGGACCAAAACCATGCTGATGCTTGGGGCCACCAGGTTTTTGCATCACCTTTACCTGCAAGAGTTCCAGCACCAGCACTACCAGAGGAAGGTGGCAGAAAGAGTTTAGAAGTCCCCTTGAGGAGGAACATGGCTTAGAGCCAAGCTCAGGAGAAGGAATAAAGCTGGCACCAGCTTTCTCCCAGATGAACCATGAGATTTAAAAATCTTTCAAATTCAGACTGGCTGAGGCTGGAAGGCTCCTGGCAGCTCAGTTTGTCCAAGCGCATGCTCAGGTAGGGTTGTCTCAAACCAGTTGCCTGTGAACTTCTGCAGTTTTAGTATCTCCAGAAAGACTCCACAGTACCACTGAACAAGCTGTGCCAGTGCTCTGTTACTCTTCCAGCAGATGTTTCCTGATGTTCAGAGGGAACCCCTTCTTTTTCAGGTTGTGTCCATGTCCAACCACTGCCTCTGTCTTTTCACCCTCTCTCCTATTATTTATATACATTAATAAGATTCCCCCTCAGCCTCCTCCAGTTCGAACAATCCCACATCTTTTAATCTTTCCCCACAGGAGAGATGTTCCAATCCCTACATCCTCTTCATGACCCTTCAACAGACTCTCACCAGCATCTCCTGTACTGGAGAGCCCAGAACTGGACACAGCATTCAGGTGTGGCCTCACCTGAGCAGAGGGGAAGGATCACCCTAACCCAAGACTTCCCCTAAAGCAGCCCAGGATACCAGTAGCCCTCTGCTCTCTGGCTCCTGGACAACCAGGACCCCCACAGCCTTCTCTGTGCATTCCAGATGTCCCAGCATGTCCTGGCACAGGAGATCATTCTTCCCCAAGTGCAGGACTTTACAATTCCCTTTGCTGAACATCAAAACGTTTCTATCAGCCCATTTCTCCATCATGCAGATCTTCAGTGAAGATGTCAGAGGGGCTGGATCTAGTCACACAAGTTACTGGCCTTCAACCAGACCTCAAACTACTAATCACCACACTCTGGGACCAGTCATTCAGCCAGTTTTCCATCTACCTCTGGTTTTATCCAGCCCATACATCAACACTATGAGGACGTTACAGGAGATCCTATCAAATGCCTGACTCGTGCCAGGGGAGACAACATGCCCTGCTCTTCCCTCACCTACCAAGCCACTCATTTCTTCACAGGGTTATCAGGTTGTTTAAGCCTGACTTCCTCCTCGTGCATCCATGCTGACATCAAGTGTTTTGCCACAAACTGATTTATCCCTCTGGTAAAAGCAGTCCCCCCCCCCGCCTTGCCTGACAGCCCACTGGTGCTAATGCCACCCTGCCTCTGAGGTCTTTTGATGAAACCCACTCGACTGTCATTTATTCAAGATACTGGCAAGGGCTGAACTTCTCCACCTCTGCTGTTCTGAGAGGGGTTTCACAACAGCACCCCAAACCACATGTGCATCAGGACTTGCTGACAGTGGGTGTGAAAATTTGATGTCTTGAGACATTTTGGGGTGCATGTGTGTGGGGGAAGGGCCAGGTCAGGCCTTGTCCTGGTGAGGCAATGCCTTGCTGTGCACATCCCCCATCCCTAGTTTGTATCTCAGCACTGCAGTGGCTGCCAATCCTTGGCACACCAGAGGCAATGCTCCACACCTGCCCCTGGAGCCCCTAACCAAGCTCCAGAGTGGCCAAATGACTGGGGCAAGAGCCCAGGAAAACTAAGGAGTAGTAAAAACTGAACTCAAGGTGAAGCACAGGTCTTCACCCTACCTCCTCTTGGAGATTCTAACAGATGAAACACCCCTGGAACTCAGGAGGGGGAAGCTATAGATGTCCTTTTCTGTATCTTTTTTTTTTTTTTTTTCTTCTTCCTATTATTCCCTCGTCTCAGAATTCATGAATAACTTAAAATGAAATGGGCCTAAAGTTTACAAAGTTGAATGGGCCAATTTAATGCTCTGGTAAGTGTTTTATGTTGACTGAATGCTGCTCTAAACCTTTTGCCTAAGTTCTTTGATTTTCTAAATTTGCCAGTAAGGTCTTTTTGGTTTTGACCTCTTGAGAGCATCTTGTCAGTATTTCTCCAGTGCATCTAACACAGAGCACATGAACAACCAACAGCCCTTTTTAAAAGCCTCGTCAAGTGAGTTTTTTGGGCCTTACAGTGGGGGGGACCAGCCAAAAGCCAGAGCTGCTGCCTCCTTCCTCACCAAAGCACTGATCTCTGCCAGCAGCTTTGCTCCAGGTCTGGCTTAGACTTACAGAACTAAGACAAGGTTGGCCAAGTCTGCTTCCATCCTGGGACTGCAATCAGCACCATGCAGCACCAAACAGGAGACAACACCAGCATCCATTTATTCTGTCTTTATTCACTGGGGAGAGGAGGTCAGAGTTTTATCTTGTCTTCTGCATAAGCCCTGAGAAGCCTCAACAGTTCTGCAGGGCTTTGGTCCCTCTTACCTACACAGAATTAGGCAATGCCAGCCCTTGGTCATGGCAGAGTCGATGTGCCTGGAGGAGTGTTGGCAGACAGGGAGGGGGATAAAAGGCTGCCTCATCACAGAGCAAGAAGGAGTGAGTCTGCCCCAGCAGCAGTCACTGTGGGGAGGTGTTTCCTTTCTTGTTCTTTTAAACACCAAAGCTTGTCCCAGCCTCACATGAGACTGGAGAGCAATGGAGCATGGTCCGTTAAACTCTTAACCACAGAACAAAACCAGTGCTCTGGAAAGACTGGAAAAACAACGAGGGAGCAAGGCTAAGGGTCCCTGCTCCAGGCTTTTTGGGATGTTTGTGAAATTTTGGGTTTGGTAGTGCAAGTCAGTCTTAGAAGCACTGGCCAAAGGATCTTTCCTGGCTACCATCCCACCAAACCCCCTCCACTGCTCCCACCAAGCCCCTGCCCCAGCCAAACTGCCCCACCTTGCAGGGGGCCTCTCCAGGCATCCCTAATCCCACCAGGCCTCTCTGGACACAGCTGTTGTAGCACTACCAGGTTAGGGGAAACTAAGTCTCATCCTAGGCAAGGAGGGCCACTGCCTGGACAGCCCTTGGGACACTGTCTTCCCCCAGGACAGTGAAAGGGACACAGCACAGGCAAGAGCATGCTCTGAAAACTGAAAGCAGAGGACTGCTGGGCACCCAGTTTCACACTACCCAGATGGGACCTGTGGATGTCCCACACAGGGATGTGAGGCAGCTCAGGGACCACTGCTGAGCCCTTCAGACAGGCAGCTCAGCAGCTGATGCCATTGCCCATTTCTTTTAGTAAAGGCTGGTTCTCCCTTAACCATACCTCATAAATCCCAAAATCCCACATACAAGAGCAAAACTGACCCAAGTGAGGAATGAGACATACCTCTGACCTGCAAGCCAACCTCCAAGCAGGTCAGCCCAGGGTCAACTAACAGTGCCACCAGACATGGCCACCAAGCTCCAGAGGGGCTGAAGGTATCCATGTGCTGCCCCCAGACAAGCCAGGCAGTGAGACTGCTAAAAAGGCCGTGTTTATATGGCCACATACCCAGCACCACCTTCCAGGTCCTTGCTGGGGGTGTGACAGCAGCACCACACCTGTGGTCGCAAGGGGTGTCAGGCACAGAATGGGATGCTGTTGAAAGGCTGAGACTTGGAGCTGCAGAGAGTCAGGGGGAGATACTCCACTTCATTCTCCCAGCTGCCAGAGGCATTGTGCAGCACCTGCCAGCCAAAACCAGGCTGCTCAGACCTGAATAGCAATGGCAGGAAGAGACAACTCCAGCCCAGGTGTAACACTCAGGCCACACTCAAGCTGCCACTGCCCTTCCCCAGGATGGACACCACAGTGATACTAAAGCAGCTGTTGAATGCTCTTCCTTTCTTATCACCTTCGAGGTGAAGATCCTGACACCAACATCTCTCAGCGACCCCCTTTCCCAGTCCCTCCCAGCAACACTGAGCCTGGCAAATACAGCAAGTAATTTTACATTATTCTGCATTTACACAAAAATAGAGCAATTCTATATTTATAGAGATTTATAGCCAGTTCCGTGCTGGAGGAGTTATTGAGCAAGGCCGGGAGCTGAGGGTGGTCCAGGCTCCCGAGCAACCGGCTGCTTCTCATTCGGCAATTTGAACATACAAAATTAAAGGCATTCGTCTCCGTCTGGTTTCTTAAATAGATAAGGGGGGAATGAGTGGACAGTATGTACAGAGGGGCCGTGGCAGGGCTCAGCAGCCTGGCCGTGGCCTCACGCCTCTGCCCGGGTCAGTGGGGCCGGCTGCTGGACTCTGAGGGCTGCCGCTGGCGCGGGGGAGTGTAGCCATTCAGGTACCCGTTGCTCTGGCGTTTGCTGAGTCCTCCGTTAAGAATGTCCTGGATGTGCTGCACTATCAGGTTTATGGCCACTGTGAGTAAAAAGGGGAGACATGACATTAGGATCACTGCAAATCAACCAGAGCCAAGGCAGAGCTGGTGCCCCTGCTGTCCCTCCCACTGTTCTCCCTTCCTATCCCAACCTTGCTGGAAGCAGCTGCCCCCCAGGTCCTAATCCTTCTGCCCTTCAAGCCAATATGGTCAGGCTGACTCCAGCCAGGTGGAGACCTGGCTGTCCCAGTGGCACATTCCCTTTTGTGTGGGATGAACCAAGAGTCTGCCTGGAGGCCCTGCCCATAGATGGGCTCTCAGGCCTGATCAGAGGAACACAAACTCCCAGTCACTAGTACTCCAAGCAGGACCAAAGGGAACAGGCTCATCTTAGCACACCTGTGGTTAACAGTGCTCTCTCGGGTGGCAGTGGCCTGAGTCCCCGCTGTGGCAGGTCCTGCTACCTCCAGTCTAGCTCCACTGCAACAGCAACAGCCCAAAGCTGGCTGTCAGGGCAGAACAGCAGGGTCTTGGTCCTTACCTTCATTATCTGCTCCTCTGGGAATGATCACATCAGCGTATTTCTTGGTCTGGGAAGAGAGAGAGCACTGTGTTACAGGGAAAGTGGAGAAACACCAGGCTGGGGCATTGTCCCTGCTTCCTGGGGCAGGTCCTTGCCCTCCCCTTGCCAAACCCAAGCCCACTAGGGGGTATGTCACTGCTGATAACATGTTTTGGATGCTCTTATTTGTGTTCTGCTCTGTGTTTCAAGGGCTATGCTTTGTGCCCTGACTCCATTTTCATGACCTCATACAGAAGCCAGTAAGAGACATCCTAACAAAACCTGCAATTAAGAACCCTCATAATCACAAGACTCCAGCAGCTGATGCTCTTGGGAACATCCTTCCCCCTGAATCCATCCAGACTTGCTACAAGAGCACGAGTTGGCATGCCTGGGCACAGCTACAAGATCTGGGAAGGGGGGAGAACTCCCTACCATATCACTTGCAAATAAGGTGTGATTCAGGACACCAGTCCTGACCTAGTTTCACCTGCAGGTGCCAGTCTCGGTTTCCTCCCCATTTGTGTCAGTTTTCCAGCTGACAGCCAAGCTCCACCAAGCCAGATGGGGTGATGGGTGTCACCTGACACCTCCAAGTGCTTCCAGACATATCAAAAGTCACCAGGATATGCTGGACCGTTTTAGTACTGGACCACTTGGCCCAGAGCTGTTTTAAGAGTCAAATAACAGCAACAGTGGGTGCTGAGCCTGCAGTTGCTCTGCAGCTGAGCCAACCACCAGGTTGTAAGTGAGAGCAGACCATTGCAAAACTGTGGACAGAAACAAGGCAGTTTTGTGCCCTCCTCGTTTCACACTTCATTCTCCTACACACTCTTCATCAGAAGAGCCTGAAGCAGCACCTGCTGCTTTGAAAAACTGTGGATTTATCTTGCTGGGGATTTGTAAGGGGAGCCTTGCAAGCTGGACCTGCCTCTCGGGAAAAGCCTTTCTGGACTTAGGAATTGGTCCCCAGAGCCACAGCTGAGTGAGACTGAAAAAAGGGAAAAGCCAGGAAAAGATACTGTAGCACGGAATCAGCCCTTCTTAAGGTAAAGGGAACAGCTGACCAGATAGATAGGCATAAGGATGCTCCTAAGGCCAGAGACACAGTTTCATTCCTGCCTGTGGTGCTGGCCAGCAGTTCCCAGGTTTCAGGACTCTGCTGGCTCACTTCCTCCAGAATAAAAAAAATTCCTCATGTGACTACATCTGCTTGAAAAGCCCTGAGAACCAAGGCACAGGCTCCATTCCATGAGAGCCAGGAAAGGTGTACAATGGCTGATCCTATAAACATGCTATTTCCATGCAAGTCTGCAGGACTACAGTAGATTCCCACACACACAGTCCCTGTCTGCCAGGGAGTCTTGCCTCTGTTACCAGCTTCTGAAGGAACTTCCTTTCTCCAGGCAGGCCCTGTCACCCTGGCCACTCAACAGCCAGGAAATGCAACCTGCAAGGCCACATCCCACTCCACAGAGAGAAGGAAGAAGCTTCCCTGCTCTCCCATGCATAAAACCAGCAGCACTGCAGGGTGAAAAGGGCAGGCAGGACAGCCCAAAAGAGGAGGCAGACACAGCACACACTGCCTGGGGGCAGCGACCTTCCATTCCCCAGCTAAATACAGCCAAGGATCTTCCCTCCCGGGCTAAGCTGCCCAGTGGTTTGTCAGCCCCTGCACAGGGAGGGATTTCGCTGGCCATGCTGCCTTCCAGAAGGGAATGCTGATCTCACCAGGAAGGCAGTGGCTCTATTAACAGTCCCCATCACAGTCTGCCCTGGCCAGCACTGGCATCCCTGTCTCAGCCAGAGCCTGCAGGGAGGGAGAAAGGCACAGAAGGCTGATCTGAGCTCTGGGCACAAAGTGCTCCTGTCTGACGAGATGAGGCACTTTCAGCACTCACATGGGTGTCACTCCTCTGACTTACCGGCAAGCAGAACTCCTCAAAGGCAGGCTTGACAAAGGTGATGTACTGAGATAGGATCTGCTCCAGGTCCCTGCCTCGCTCACTGATGTCTCGTAGCACTGAGGGGAAGATGTTAAGACACAGTCAGGAGCTGAGGCACAAATCTCTTCACCCCCTTTCCCTTCAGTACAGCCTTTAGCCAGTCACCCAGATATTTTGCCTGAGATCTCTATTCCTGGAAGCTGCTGCCCATGTCTGAGTACATCCCAGCCCAACTACATGCTTTTAACCTGCTTCCAAGTTTTCCTGGGAGCCAAGGGCCAGCTGACCTGACCAAGGGCTTTTCTTGGCCTCCTGCCCTTCTCAGCTCTGCATACACATTCCAGCTGTAACCAGTGCCAGCACAGTCCTGAGTGTTCCCAGCCTCAGCCTTTGCCTCCCTCCTGTCACTCTGTCCTGCCTGACTGGTCATTCTCTCAGTCATCCCAGTGCAGAGGTGCCCAAAGAATAGAAAAGTAGTGGGGATCACCCACACACACATTAAGGCACAGTTTAACTCAGGTCTGCAGAGGTGAGGAGAGTAAAACTCACCCACCTGCACAGCTCTGCCAGGCTCTTTGTGTTGTCCCCAGCCGAGCAGGCAAACCAGAGGCTGAGGGGGTGCTTGGGGCAGGTCAGCTCAGGGGGAAGTTTGAAGGCATGCGAGGAAACTGGCCTCCTGCTTGTTCCGTCACTCAGGCCTTTCACCCTGTTTGCATGAGCTGTCTGGGCCAGTGCCATCTGCAGTCTGAAGCCACTTCAGTGTGGACAAGTGCCCCAGTTCAGCAGAAATTCAATCGGGGGGAAGAGCCAAAACAGCCCTGTGGCTGAGCAGACGGCTTTTGGCTGTTCCCAAGGGGCTGCTGGCTTTTCCCCAGCATGCGAGTGCTTGGCACTGGGTTTGGAGTGAGCCCTCCCCCATGTCCCAGGCAGAGCCAAGGCATGGCACTGCCAGCCTGCATGACCTGCTCAGCAGCCATCGCCCGTGTGCTCTTGGGGCCAGGACGCTGGTGGTCTGGCACTGTCCCCATGGCTCTGTTTGCCCTCAGCCAGCAGCTTCACAGCGTGGCCTTTCACAGCACTGTACAGGCGAAGTGATGGGGGAAAAGGGCTGGCAGCAGGATGGGTGCCAGCTCCCTGCCTGCTCCAGGAACTGGGCTGCTCCAGCCAGCTTCTCTAGAGAGCAGGAGTGAGCCCCAGCTCAAACAATACAGAAAAAGAGGCAGGGAAAATACTTTCGTTTCCCAAGTCCCACACCTTATTTGTTGGCCACTCCAGAGTGCAGGAGACCTGTGAGCTGTGCAGGGGCTAGTTTTGACAGGGCAAAGCTCTCCTGCCTCTTCCCAGGGCACACCACAGCAGGAAAATCACTCCACACACAAACACAAGTCAAACACCTGCTGTCTTGTACCTGCCCCCAAAGCAGCAGTTCCCAACACCCCAGGGTAAGACCACACACCCTATCCAGAGGGATTGCTTGCATGGCAGGAAAATGTACCAAGGACAGATCGGGACCCTGGTGAAGCCAGCAGGTCCAGACTCAAACTGGACCCAAAACATGCATGTGATACTGGATCTGGTCTCTGTTTTAGGGAAACTGGCCAAGGACAGGGCAGCGAGGGACCTTAGCCAGAATCAGGTCTCTGATCCCCATGGATCCCTGTTTTGAGGTACTTGGCAGACCTTGCCCCTTGCACTCTGCTAGCAGAATTTCTGGGGAGAGGTGCTGAGATGGGTACAGTGTGAGTTGCACATACTGAACACCCCAGCACTACTGATTAACTGAGCTGTCAGCTGCACTTCCAGGAACCTCATCTCCTGCTGCTACCCAGCTGAAAATCCAATTTGCTGAGACCCTTTAGGACTTCTGGGATGGAAAGATGACTCAGGGCCACATCACAATGCAAGATCCCAACTTCTGTTATGAGCTGCCTCCAGCTACGTTCCAAGGACATGATTACACCTTTGGCACCTCACACACAGGCTCTCCTTTCCCAGAAATGACAGGCAGACATACAGTAAACAGATTTGGTGCTGCAGTGGTCCTACCAACTGCTGATGGCAGGGAAATGGCCAGATTCCTACCAGCAGAACAATGAGTTGCAGTTACTAGGAGACACCAGCACCTCAATCAGCAAAGCTGCCCTTTTGCAAGTGATTGATGGTGGGTAGGAGAAGTACAAGCCTTACAAGAAGCAGTGTGAGTGAGCAGTGACCCAGTAACTCCACACTCCACATCACCTTCTCCTGTCCAGAACAACCATGCGAACAGATGGAGCCCAAAGTCAGGGACTAAATTAACGCAGTGGACACTTGCAGGATGTGTTACAGGGGTGGTCCATAAAATAGGGGCTTGATATATGCGTGTTACACCAAAGGATGGTAAGAGGAGTGGTGGGTAATGAGAATGTACTGGATAGTGTGGGACATGAGCATCATGTAAGTGGTTTGGAATAAGGGGTGGAGAATGTGCTGGATTTTGTTGGGATAGAGTTAATTTTCTTCACAGTGGCTGGTATGGGGCTGTGTTTTGGATTTGTGCTAAAAACAGCGTTGATAACACAGGGATGTTTTTGTTATTGCTGAGCACTGCTTACACAGATCCAAGGCCTTTGCTGCTCCTTGCCTCACCCCACCAGTGGGGGGAGAGGACACAGCTGGGACAGCTGACCCCAACTGACCCAAGGGATGTTCCATACCATATACATGATATAAAGCTGGGGGAAGAAGGAGGAGGGCAAGACATTCAAAGTGATGGCATTTGTCTTCCCACACAACTGTAACACATGATGGAGCTCTGCTTTCCTGGGAATGGCTGAACACCTGCCTGCCCACAGGAAGTGGTGAAAAATCCCTCATCTTTCTTGGCTTGTGGCTTTTGCTTTACTTATTAAACTGTCTTGGTCTCAAGCCACAAGTTTTCTCACTCTTACCCTTCTGATTCTCTCCCATGAGGGGAGGTTGAGCAAGAAGCTGTGTCAGACTGAGCTGCTGGCTGGGGTCACACGACGACAGTGTCCTACCCTGTGGCCAGGTGTGGCCCCGAGCTCTTGCACGGCACAGTTTAAGGGATTAGGGCTCACATTTCAGGATCCTGCAAGTGCGTATCTGTGACCTGCTTATACATCTCCCTGCAGTGACTGTGCTGTCACCTCCCTGGATGAGTCACGCAAGAACAGTGGGCAGGGTCAAGAGGGATCGGTAAAAAGCAGATGTTAATCAGTACTGATAACACCCCAGCAGCTGAGGAGGCTCTGGATTTGTCTGACAGCAGGAGGACAGGCAAGACCAGCTCCACTGCAGAGTGGAACAGTCCCATGCACACAATGGTCCCAAACCGACGCACTGAGACGTGCTCCCCTTGTCACAGCACAGAGCTCTGGAAGGAACTGCTCCTCTAAGTCATCTTCTGCATCCCCAGGCACCTCTGGAGCCTGCCAGAGCCAGGCAGGGGGAGGAATAGTTCAGACAGAAGTGAATTCTGTCCCAAGAGTCCCCAAATAGTTTTTTAGTCACCCAGGACGTGCTACATCAGTGACCCCACTCCTCAAGGCTGCTTTGAAATGAAGGGCATCTCAAGTCATGTAGGCCCTGAAGAGTGGATGTCCCTCCCATGTCAGCTGGCAACCCACAGCCAAGCCAGCAGGACACAGGGAGTCCTAGAGAGGGATACTCTGGTTTTTGGGGCTCTTTGGCCCCAAACCATCACTGCAGTGCCAGCTACTACATAAAGGCTCCACACTGGGTTGCACAAACATACAACTGGACTTCCCATCTACACCACCCACGGTGGACACCATGGTCCAAATGCCATCCTCGGAGCACATCCAGATCCCAGGTCCTGCGTGGATCTGTCAGGCACTGCCTTCTGACTGAACCGTCCAGATGCTCTGCCTTGCCCACTGCACCCTTCCCTGCTGGCATCTGCTGACTGGCAGCAGCTGCTCAGCTGCTGGCACTGGGCTGGTGCCATGGGACCATGTGAGGACACGGCACACTCAGAAGTCACACTGCTGCGTACATCAAAGGAGGACTCCCAGCCAAGGCAGGAAAAATCCCACTGAATTTCAAGAGACACGGAGGAAGGTGCTCTCCCACTGCCACATGCTGCCCTAGTGATACTCTGCACCACAGAGGAAAAGTTCCCCAGCTCTTCACAGCTTTGTGCCAACTCCAGTTCTGCTCTGGTCACTGTCACCTGCCTCTGTGACCACCTGCCCAGATCAGTTAAGGGGTATTTCTGTCCCTGCCTCACCTCTGCGGGACAGCCGGGTGTCTGCGTCCGTGTCCACGAAGAGCTTCATGCGGAACAGATCCCGCACCTCCTGGCTGTAGAAGGCCAGAATGCCTTCGAAGAGCACCACGTCGGCAGGGTACACGGTCACCGTCTCCTCCTTCCTGGCAGGGGGAGGCACACTCAAAATGTGCTGGGGGAGGGTGAGGAACAAAAGAGAGGTGGGGGGAAACAGCAGTGCTCCTAAGCACTGCTCCAACCCTGGGACACCACTGCTGCACCAGGGGGGTGACCAAGGAGAGGGCAGACCTACCCCACCGCTGTGAAGGGAATCCAAGGCATACGTACACTTCCTGGAAGGATAAACAGCAAAGCAGGAAGCATACTAGCCCTTCTCCCCCTACCTCACCCAGCTGCTGCTCACAAGTGTTATGTGCCAAGCCAGAAAGCCCAGGAGAGCCTATGCACAGGAACCTGCATGGCAAGCTCTGCTTCCCTGGGAACGAGGCAACACTTCCCTGACACCATAGTGCTTCTGTGGGAAACAGAACATAGCCACACCATGCATGACCAACAGAGGCATGCAAAAACAAGCTGAACGCATGCAAGGGGAGTGTTACAGGAGCAAGAACTGCTGTCCTCCTCCTTTCCTGGCTGGGTGTTTGAGGCTGGAATACTTGTTAAGCTGCAAACACTGAGTTTATGGGGAGAGGAGGTGTGGATGGGGGAAGAGAAGGGGGGTCATAACACCCCTGCACTGATGGCCTGGATGTTGCTGGATGTCAGTGCATGGCTATGCAGCTTTCCAGACCCTCAGCCTGTGCCTGTATCTGCCTGGGATGCTCTAACCCAGGGGCTGGGGAAGTTAGGATGGAAACTTTGTGCTGGCAGGTTAGGCACCCAAGCAGAGGGCAGGAGTTTGGGGAGGGCAGGGCTGTGTGTGGCGCTGTGGGGCGTTAGCAGAGGCAAGGCAAGGCAGGAGCGGCTGTTAGACCTGGAGTGGGAGACAAAGTCATAGACAGGAATCTGGACCGTCTTCCCCTCCGTGATCTCTCTGAGCGTTTTCACGATCAGCTCGTTGTCAAAGGCATCTGAGGAGAGAGGAAATGTTACCCGAGGCAGCTTTGCAACCTCTTCCACCCACCAGATGCTGAGCTTCGCCCAAGCCACAGTCATTGGCACCTCGCGCTGGGGACAGACAGACACACAGGCTTTGGAGGAAAGCCCTGCATCTCCCCAGGGATGAGGCAGGGCCCAGCTCCCCTGGAGCCACAGGGCTCCACAGCTCTGCACCAGCCTGGGATGTGGCCTGCAGAAATCAATACCATCCTTGTACAGCAGTGCTGACAGCCCAGGCACAGGAAGGCATCTCCTCCAGAGCTCCAGCCCTTGGAGAGACTGGAGTAGTGTTCCAGCACTGAGCTGCCAGACAGACAAGGCTCTTGTTTGCTCAGTGCTCACTGCCTCTGGCCATTGTCCTCGTGGGGACGAAGGGACAGCAGCTCTGGAATTTCCCCACCAAGCCTGGAGATGGTTCAAAAAGTGCCTGTTGTAACAGGGCAGGACCCCTCAGTGGAAGGGTTTGCAGAGCAGCTGCACAGTTGGTTCCCTCCTTGAAGGGGGGACATGGAGCTGCTGGCGCTCCAGGGCCTCTGCCAGGCCAGATCTGTCTGGGCCTGACTCAGCTGCACCAAAAACCAATCTGTTCCTTTGAAGCCTGCTCTAGTGAAGGGCATTGGAACAAGATGACCTTTAAGGTCCCTTCTAACCCAAACTATTTGATGATACTATAAAAATCATGTTCAAACTGGGGGATGTTTTTGCAGGAAGAGGAGGGTCTTACGGAGTTTGAGGGTTTACAACCTGCTCGTTCTCATCCCAGACACTCCACCCCATTTCTTTCCCAAGAGAGACAGGGGGCGACACAGGTGGTCCCCAGCCACCCTGCCAGGGACGCATCCAGCTCCACAAGAGCTTAACAAACCACCCACTCCTGTCCCATGCAGATTCAGAGCCCTAGTGTCCATGCAGGCTCTTTGCTGCTGGAGCTGGGGGTTCCACTCCAGCCCTCTCCCCACAGGGCACGGCACAGCCCCAGTGCTCTTCTCAATTCACCTGGGTGGTCAAAATTGAACTGGCCTTTGAGTGCTTTGGATTTCTGCTCCGAGGTGAGGACCCGGTAGAAGCTGTCTTGGCTCACGATCACTACCTGCTTCTGGCGATAGTCCACCTCGTTCTGGCCCAGCAGCTGGACAATCTTGGAGCACACTGATGACTGGGAAAGGAATAGCAAAGGAGGCACATCAGCAGCAAGTTACATCTAAGTGGCACAGGGAGGATGTCCCCAGGTAACATCCACTCCTGCTTGCTGGACCTCCAGCCAAGAGTCTGTGGTTTTCCCAAAGACACAGCCTAAAGCCACTGAGGGAAAAGTGCTCCAGAGGCATCCCCATGGCACCCTTTAGTGTGACAGCTGCACCAAGTTTGCTGCCTGCCACCCTCTCCTCCGCCCCTGTAGCCTGCCCACAGTTCCTATTCTGGGCACAAGTGGCAGCAGAAAACAGTCAGCTCCTGCCTGGGTTCAGCCACATGCCCAGGGGCCCCAGGCACTCCAGCCTGCTAGGCAGCATCCTGGGGAGCAGAGCTGCATGGGGCACTAGGGCTGAGCCTCCTCCCTGAGAAAGCAGCCTTGGTTCCCCCAGCTCTGGTCCAGTCCAGAAACTCCACCACAGCATGAAAGAGTCCTAGAGAACAGCAAGCCCAGGATGAGAAGACATGAGGAAGGGAGCCTTGGGACCTTATCAGGGATCTCTGCCACAGCTGCCAGGGCTTGGAGGAGCAAGCATATCCTGGTGCCTGTTGGCAAAGCAAGGCTCAGCGCACTGCAGAGTCAGCGGCTGAGGAGCCACGTGGCCCTGGCTGCCAAATGCTGCTGGCACAGGGACTGGGCACCTCGCACTCCACATGGAGCAGGCTGGGAGAGGGTGGCTGGCACTGGCTCTGCTGACACCGGCTGTGTGGCTGCCATTGCAACATGACCCAGAGCACAGCTTGGGGGACAAATCCCAAAGTCTGCTCCAGTCCCTTCTCCTTAGTCATGGGAGTCCTTGGCCACTGTGCAATGCACTGGTGGTAACTGCATCACTGCCTGGCAGCCAGCACTGCCCCAAGTGAGAGCCAAGGCCAGGCTGGCTGGGGAGTGCTCTGCTCCTGCCCCATGGCATCCACTGCTTGGGGCAAAGCAGCTGTTCCTGGTGCCAAAATGAGCTGCTCCGACTCAAGGGAATCACACTGGCTGCAGATGCCCAGCTGAGCTGCTCCTGGCCCCAGTCACCACAAATGCTCTGCTGAGCCCTCTGCCTTGCAAACAGCAGCATGCTTGCCCCAGCCTGCCGGTGCCTCTTTCCAAGCTCCCACCTCCTGGATGGCTCAACCATCTGCTCTGTACTTGGCTGGCAACCTCCAGCTGCAGAGCTGAAGACAGCACTGGTGAGAGGGAACAGGGAGGGGAATGCATGCCTGGCAGAGGAGGTCACCCCGGCAGGCAGAGGGCAAGGCTGTTTGCCTGAGAAGCTGGAAGATTTGACAGCATTCCGTCTCCATAGACTGTCTCTTCCCTCCAGGCCAGGCTGACCTGACTTGGCTGTGACTACTGGGCTGTGAGTCATCCACAGCCCGGCTGGGGAAGCTCACACACAGCTTTGCTGCAGAGAGAACCAGCTCGAGCTCACCCACAGCAGTCCAGGTGGCCCTGGGCACCAGTTCGGATACTGGGTCAGGGATGGGGTCTCCTGAGCATCCCACCTTCTTCTCCTGCCTCTCCCAGCTGGCAAGTGTTGCCTTCTGTGCCACACTGGCAGCCCTGCCCTGCAGCAAGCTGCTGCCACCCACAACAAAGCCCTGCAAGTCTGTGCCAGTCACTTGCCCTTCGGCACATGTAGACAAAGCCAGAGCTCACTCTCCGTTTCCTCTGTTTTCCCACTCCCCATAGCCTTCCCTGGCCTGCGTCAGCCCTAGTGCTTATCCAGCTATATCCCACAGGTTTTGTAAAACCTCGGTGTGTTCAGTGCCTCTCTTCCACTTTTCCTGCCCGCTCACTCTCACAGACACCACTGCTTTCCCGTGCAGCAACAGGATGCAGTGCAGCAGGGTTCAGCCTTAGCCACAGCTGCCAAGGACACCAAACTTCCCAGTCCCTTTGCCATTAGGAATAAACCACCTTCCAGCACAGCCACCCAGACAGATCCCCAGGTCCCATGTGGATCTGCACCAGAAACTGCTTTCCCCAGCCCAGGGAAGGGACTCCTTTCCTTTGGATCAGTGAAAGCAACACGGGGATTTGCATTCACTCTCTCCTCTTGGACCTCAGCATGTGTATTGGCAGGAATATAATTTGAGAGCATCAGACAAATGGTGCCAGTCTTCCTTCTGCCTTATGGACACTAATCTCTAGTCTATAGATTCTGGAAAGTGGAGAAGAGCCTATACGAGCTCTGAAAATCACCCTCTAGCTCCATACCTCACAATTTGAAGCACTGATGGTGAAAAAAACCCAAGGAGAAAGCACCCCAAAGCACAGCTGAAGACAAGAACACATCCTCCCTCCAGGTTTCTAGACAAGGAACAGATTGTATCCCAGCTGCATTTGCCATCCCAGGCTCTAGGGCGGATGGCGCCTCTTGGAAAAAGCAACCTGGCAGACACTATGGCCCCTCCCTTTTCCCTGGTGGGCTCTGGAGAGCTGGCAGAAGCGGTGGAGGAAGACAACTGCAAGGACAATCCTGCTCTGAGGACCAAGCTCAGTTTCAGTATACCATACTGCTTGGGTGAGCAGGGATGTCACCTCCCAGCTCTGGGAATTCTGAGACACACATGTCACCTTGGTCCTGCAGGTGTGGGCCAGGCACAGCTCATATATTATACCTGCATTAAGTGCAGCAGGACACAGGGACAGTGGGGGACAGGGCATGTTCAGCTTGCCTCCTTAGCAGGGCAGTGAACCTCAGTGAGGTCCAAGAGAAGGTTTTTCCTTCTCTCACTATCATTTGTGATAGAAACAACAATGTCTCATGAGGGGCAGTCCCTGATGCCAATCTGAACAACTCCTACAGCTGGACAGGCAGTTTTTCCCCTTGGTTGATAAAAACCCACTGTTAAGGAGGAAGAAAAACCAGAAACACAGAGCTCGGAAACTCCCCTACACAATGGGAACAGAAACTCCCAGCCTCAGGAAGTGTCCCCCCAAATAAATGACATATTCCCTGCTTAAACGTTTTTCTCCCAAAGCAGCACAGTATATATGTGTGACTGTGAAAGATCCACGAATAACTGGAAATTAGCACAGCCAGGTTTTGGGGAGACCACAGATTCCCAGTAAGAGCAAGAACAGAGACTTCAAAGTACTGTGCCTATGTGCACCACTCTGGATGCAGGGGACACATGCTGACAACATACACTTAGCACCCACTTGAAGGGGCAGCCTGGGCTCAGATTCCTTCTTTTGCCAATTCCCAACTGCTTCTCCCAGGGAAGAATACAATTGTTTCTTTGCCAAGAAGCCCAGGAGTGCAGAGGATGATTTGAGAAAGGTGGTGTGATCCTAGTACACAAGCTCAAGGATTTTAACCCTATCACTAGCTATACCTTACATGACACAACTCATCCGCAGGAATATGAGAGCTATGCCAGAGCTTCTTGTCTCTGCTCAGCCCCTTCTCCACATCCACCTCATCCATGCACACCTTGCCACAAGCTGAAGTGAAAACTGATGGTGACTCAGCTGCAGCAAACTCCCAGTACCAGGATGCTTTCGCAAAAAAAAAGCCTTCCCCTCCTTCAGAACTTGGTTAGAACTAAATATCGCCAGGACCCAGCAGTCTCTGAGCCTCCACGGTTGCCAAGCACACCCTTCCCATGGTAGCTGTATGGAACTGAAGCAGGACTTTCCAAGCATGTAGGTAGGAAGGAAGGGACCCTGGCTCCTGCCATCGGTCATGACTTCCCCCACACTGCAGTGAGGGGAACTCAGCTCCAGGCTGGAGCAAACCCCCAGAGCTACACTCTCCCAGGCTTTGTGCTCGAGCTGCTCCCTGGGAAAGCTGTGCAAACCAACCCACACCTCACAGCTCGTGGAGAGGAAGGTATCAGCACAGCACCACGTGAACAAGAGCTCCAAGAAGTTATTCCCGAACAGAAGCAGCTGCAGCTCCCCTTGCAGGACTCCTCCTCTGAGCCAAGCACATAAACAGCCGGTGTTCAAGGAAGAAGTACAGCTTTATTCTGCTGGGAAGATGCAGGGGGCACCTGGGGAAGAAATCCAACACACTTTCCCAGAAGGAGAACGGTGGTACACAGGGGAAGAAACTCAACAGATGAGTGTTTGGAGGCCTACCCCTGACATTTATTTGGAATATATTAATTACATATTTAATTCACATTCACTCGTGGCCTATAGCCAGCTGCTCAGATATTCTTCAGGAGTTGACTAATTCCCTGACATTATTATGCAGATTATCCTGCAACCCCTCTTGGGTAGCTCTGGTCAGACAGTGAATTACAACTTCCAATGGGTATTAAGGAGAAAGCTGATGGACAGTGCCACAGTCAACCACCAGGAACCGCCATGAGAAGGGGCCAGGCAGGACACAGCTGACGCCTCCAGTCCCAGGTTTGCTGTGGCAGTGCTTCTGCCCCTGGAGAGCAAGGCCTGTCCTGGGCTCGCAGGAACTCTTAAGCCTTGTGCAGGTGGATATGCTAAAACCCACATGCTGAAAGCAGTCTGTCCATTCCCAAGGAACCTGGCACTGCAGAGGGATGTTCAAGTTCCCATTCCAACTGCACGGAGGACCTCCCATTTTCCCAAGGACTCTAGATGAGACACCCAGCAAAAGTGACTTAGCCAGATCAAGTGATTCCAGCCCCACAGAAACACTGAAGGCTGCCAGATCCCTCAGGAGGAGGAAAAGGGTTGTGCCAAACAAAAGGAGAGGCACATGTGTGGGCCTCCAGTGTGGAAAGAGGTACAGCCTCCTGCCACCACAGCAGGCTGCTCACCCCAAGCCAAGCTGCTGCTCATGAGGACAGGCCTCCCCCAGCACAGCAATGCCCTTGGCCCACAACACAACCAGGAGCAAGGACAGGCTGCAGCAGCCACATCCCACCACGGAGAGGAGCCCAGAGGTTATCTCCAGGGACACCACTGCCATAACACCCTTCCTGTAGGATCTGATTGTGAGCAGGCTTGTCAGGAGCTAGAGATGGCTTTCCACCTGCAGCAGCCTGGTTGGGGTGTCCTCATCACACCTTTGTGGATAAAACAGTCTCCAGTTTTGTGGTCTGACAGGATTTTCCCCCAGATCAAACATAAGGAACAACTGTAATTATTCATTTCATTTCTCTGCTGTCCTCTATAGCACGATGCCCCTATCTCCAGCTTATCTCCTGCAGCACACAAGTTACAGATGCTGGTCTCTTCCTGAAGGTTATGATAATTATAAAGTACCAGGAAGTGCTTGGACTGGGATGACACACAGAAACAAGACAGCAAACTGGGAAGGGTCCCAGAGCATCTATCAAATGTCTGCCTGCGACTGCAGACAGCCAGTTCATGACCTACGCCATCCTTTCCAGTCCTAATGGGAGCACATACATATTGCAACACTGGGACTGGAAACTTACTGTTCTTGAACCAAAAGCCCGGGCCTTCACCCAGAGCATTCCCAGGCAAGTTCACCATCCCTGCACTTCCCTTTGTGAGGCACAGGCCAGCAAGTGCAGGAGTGGGATAGCCAGGTATCTACTGACTCGCCCTGGGACACTGTGCATGTGATCAGCAATCCCGGGCTGGAGCATAAACAGGCACACACAGAGGCTCTAAACACAGATTACATGCAGGGACGAAAACAAACCCTCTAACACAATCCCTCCCAATCCTATGGTTTTAGGCACAGGATATTTTTCTCGAGCCCCTGCAGCAAACTTCACAGCTCAGAGCTGGCTGAGCCACAGGACTATGGTAAGCAGGCTCCATAATGAGCATATATTCCATCAGTAACAGGAAATGGCTGACCCATCAAAATGTCCTGTGGATCAGTCTGACTGGGGCTGGCACAGAACGACGTTTCTACTAAAAGTTTGACGAGTCTCTAGCACACATTGACACCACTGTTTAACAAGTCAGACTTTGTGATGCAGGGCTCCTGCCAGCCATGAACGAACATCACCAGGAAATGGAGCTGAACTGGCACACAGCTGCTGCAATTCCTGTTAGTCCTACTCCTGTGTGGGAGACATTCCCAGATCTCCCCTGGGCTTCTCTGTCAGCCATCCAGGTGATGACATTGCAGCAGTGATCCCCAGGCTGCTGTGGGAGACCTCAGCCCTTGCTGAGGTCTGAAGAGCCCTTGTTGAGCTCTGTCACAAAAGTTCCATGCAGAGATGGAACTGCCTCATGCAGCTCAGATCACTCCTTTCCCAGGGGCCAACACTGGCTGTCCCACCCTGACTGGGCAATTCTAGCCTCCTGGCTGGCTTCCTCTTCCAGCCTCCCCCATGTTCAAAGTGCCTAGTGGAGTAAGTGAAGAGCACACCTGGCTGAACACAGGCTGCCATCTTGGTGCTCTGCAGGCTGGAAACTCTGAGGCTGCATGTTCAAACAGACATTGAGAACTTGATGTGCTAACTCAAGACCCAAATGATGTAACTACAGGGCTGCAACAGAACCCATATTCAGCCCTCGCTATAATTTGAGGGATGAACAACCAACCAAAGCAATCAACCCTTTAAAAAAATCTGTCTTTTCTTACAAGCTCCTGTTGGAAGGCAGCAATCAGCAATTCACTTCATGTGGGGACAACAATTAATGCTTCAGCCTGAGCTCAAAGAGCTGTCCCCACCCCTGCAGCCACCCCAGCACCAGATGCCACCACTGCTGCTGGGAGCAAGCTGCTCCAGCACTGCTGGCAGAGCTGCAAGGTCCCAGCAGCTAAGCTGAAGTAAGGACACAGAAGAACTTAAGGAGGTATCCCAGCAGTTCCCAGCTCATCTCAGCAGTCAGTTTGCTGAACTTTCCTCCAGCCCGCAGCCTGGTTGCCTGCCTTATACGCTGCAGAGTCCTTGGTAGTCAGGAATCTCTTGCAGGAGCAAGGGAAGAAGCTGTTAGCACAAAGGCCATGGGTGTAAGAGGCAAACAAGAACTCTAGCAGAACACTTGAGAACAGATAGGATAATATGACAACCAGCCTTGGGAATCCCTCTGAGGAAATGACGCAGTTGCAGTACTCTTCAGGCTTGACACAGGATGGGGGTCTTAATGCGAAGTCATCTCCACCCCAAGGAAACCACAGCAAGCTTTGTCCAGGCCACACAGTGCTTGGATTTCAGGGGACAGCAAGCTTTTGTGAAGAGCCTGTGCCAGCTGAGCTGACTCAAAACAGCCACTGTGCAGCTTGCACTGCCCTTGCAGAGGCTGCGGCACCCCGGACTCCCTAGGACCTCTGCAGCTCCCCAGTTGTGCTCCCAACACAGTCCAGATTTTGTTTCAGAGGTAAAAACCAGGAAAGCACTCACAGTTCTACCCCTCTTTAAGTAGCCAAAGTTGCTCAAGCCTCTTTTGCTCACTAGGGAAGAGCACTCAGCCTTTGAACTTGAGTTCTCACAGATTTGCCTTTAAGGAACATCAGCCAAAACCCCCCCAGCTCTTTGGGAAGGCCAGCTGCTTCCAACACCAGCTTCCCCAGGGCACCACATGACACAAGTCATGGCAAGCTGCAAAAAACAATCCCATCCTTCCAGAGCCTGATCATGCTGGTACATCAAGAGGGATGGAGGGGACTGTGGAGCCTATTATCCCCATGTCAGACCCAAAAGCAGCCGTGGGAGGAGCTGGGGGGTGCCTTGGAAGGCAAATTCCCTCCGTTACCTTTGGGCTGGTGCACTGCCAAAGGGGTGTGTTGCAACAACAACCCTCAATTGGTGTCAAGGCGAGTCGGATGGATTTGTCATTTGCCTAGTGGGAAAGGTGCCTGCTTCACTTTCCTGCTAGTACTCAGTTTTCATCCAGAGCCAGCACACCGGCACAGTAGCCCCTGGACTGGATTTTGGCTGCAGGCAAGCCCTTAACTAAGCAAACCACATCAGCCCCACTGCTGCTTTCCTGGAGTGTGCTGCAGCACCCAGCACAGGGCACTGTCACCAGTCAGGTGAGGGACAACCCCCCCACACCCCTGCCTTGCAGCTGCACCAAATGTGAATCTGAGGGGCTGTAGGCACAAGTCCCAGGTCCTTCTTTCCTGTTGATTGGGGTTTTTGCCAGCATATTTCTTGCAGCCTTTTCCCATCAACTTTGTAGTGATCTGCTGGAGGCCCTTCAACGAGCAGCATTGCACAGAGGTATTTTAGCAGCCAGCAGTCACTGGAGGGGGGAAAATCAAAGCTGAGAGACAGGAAAAGCCAGTTACTCATCCCCCTTGCTAGAAAGGACCATTTTCCTATTTTTTCCCTAAGGCTGCCTGCTGCTCTTAAGCATTTTCACTTTGAAGTTGAGAACCACTGTGGTGTATTGTATTGTAATCACTGCTTTCACCTTGTGGGCCTGAGACACAGTGTTCAGAGACATAACAGTTCAGCAGTGCCAGACACCATGTTATTGGGACAACTACAGAGAGGCAGACCCACGCATCAGAGAACAGACAAACCCAGCATGTTTGAGTCACCAGGAGCTGTACTGCAAGAACAATCCAGCTTTGGTTCCCACTGGAGGAGACTGCATCCTCTCTCACCATCCCTCTCCTGTTATAGCTGGATTTTGCCCCGTTCCAGCAGCAACAGCCGTCCAAGAATCAATAGGGTACTCAGAGACATGCTTATAACACTGGGCTGAGGTACAGCAGTTGGGTTATGCCATTCTTCAAGAGAAAAAGGGATCCCCCTCCAAGCACAGATCAACCCTGAGATCTAAGGCTCATCCTTCTCCTGTGCCAGCCCACATTCAGTTTCCTCAGCAAGAAATCCTCTCCAAAACGCCTCTTAAAAACACAGGTAGAATGTGCTGCCCTGCATACAAGCACTGATGAGCTGTGGAGCTGGTTTTCCTGCTCTTAAATAAGAAGGGGGGGGGAAGGCAATTTTCTTTTCCTATTAAGAAAGAAAGTGACCTAGTGAGGTTAAACAAATACAGACAGACACACTGTATGAAACAACTGAAATAAAACGCTGAAAAGCCGTAAAGCTGCCCTGCGCTGCAGTTTGGGTGTAGCAGCCTGCCGGAAACACCCGCATTGTCCCGGCGGGCGGCTGCCCCGTCCCCGCAGCCCTCGCCCTGCTCCGCTCCCACCTGCCGCTGCCAAGGGCCAGCCCCGCCCGGCACAGCAGCTAGGAGGTCGTTCTGCCGCTGTGAGTCAGCATTTGCTGCAGAATGCCCGCTCCTGGTACCCTAAAGTTGGGCGCAGAAGGGCACCCCCGTGCACGACCGACACCACTGTGGGGGGGAGATTAAAAAAATTGCATCGCCTCCGAGGTGCCTTGCGGGGCGGGCAGCGCCTGGGGTCGGTGCAGTTGAACGGGGACGGGGGAAGCGCTGACCACAGCCACGAGAAAGATCCTGGAGGGGGGATGCCGCCTCTACCCCGGCCGAGCTGGGGCTACCCTTGCTCCGCGCAGCCCCCAGCTCTGCCCGCTGCCCTCCTACCCCGGCTGGACCCCTCTCGCCGGTGACACAGAGAGACACAAGGTCCCGGCCGGAGAGAAGGAGCGGGTAAATCCCACGCCCACCCCGCAGCCCCCTCCACGTGTCCGCGGGGCTCCGGCCGCCGCCCGGGCAGAGGCCTCGGCGGCCGCGCTCCCTCCGCCGGCTCATCCTTCCCCGGGTAGCCAGCGATCCCGCTCGGCTCCATCCCCGGCCTTGGCCCTAGCTCCATCCGCAGCCCCAGCGCCCACCCCGAGCCCGCGGCCCGGCCGCGGAGCAGCGCACGTGGCGGGGCAGCCACTCGGACCCGCCGCGCTGCCATGTGGCCGCCGCGCCCGGCGTGGGGGGGGTCGTGCCACAGACTTCCCCCGGCAACCGCGGGGCTCCCCCGCCGACCCCCCGCACCTTGCCGCTGGCCGTGCCGCCGCTGACCCCGATGAGGAAGGGCTCCCCGCCGCTGGGCTGCCCCTGCTCCTCCAGCCGCTGCTCGCTATCCCCCGCCATCCTCCCCTACTCGCCGCCGCGCCTCCTCCGCCTTCACTCGCCGTGCGGGGCTGGATTTATCTGATGAGTCAAGGGCCTTCCTCCCCGCCTGGTTCACATCCCCGGCGCTGCGGCTCCTTGCCAGGTGCTGCCGCAGCTGCACATGCTCCAGCCCAGCCCGCCGGCGGGCGGCACTGCGGCCACATGGGCCCGCACCGCGCCGCCGCCCTCCCTCTCGCCCGCCCGCGGACAAAGGCGCTGCGGCCGCGCCGTGCGACGGACCCTGCTCTGTCCTCGCACCGGCTCCCTTCGCCTCTCTGACCGCTCCGCTTCATCCCACAGAGCGCTGGGACTACACCACGGTGGCCCCCGGCAGAACCTCCATTATTTGTCTCCCACGCTGGCCAGGAAGGCCAAGGGCATCCTGGCTTGGATCAGCAATAGTGTGGCCAGCAGGACCAGGGCAGTGACCGTCTCCGTGTATTGGGCACTGGTGAGGCCACACCTCGAAAACAGGATTCAGTTTTGGGCCTCTCGCGACAAGAAAGGCATTGAGGGGCTGCAGCCTGTGCAGAGAAGGACCACGGAGCTGGGAAAGGGTCTGGAGCACAAGGCTGGGGGGCTCAGCCTGGGGAAAAGGAGGCTCAGGGGGACCTTTATTACTCTCTACACCTGAAAGAAGGTTGTGGCCGGCTGGAGGTCGGTCTTCTTCCCCCACGTAACAAGAGATAGGACAAGAGGAAATATCCTCAACTTATTCCAAGGTTTGGGTGGGTAGATTGGATATTAGGAAAAATTTCTGCACCGAAAAGGTGGTCAGGCATTGGAACAGACTACCCATGGAAATGGTGGAATCATCATTCCTGGAAAAGTTCAAGAACCATGCAGATGTGGCACTTGGGGACACTGTTTCATGGTGAACAGTGCTGGGTTAATGGTTGGACTTGGTGATCTTAAAGGTCTTTCCCAACCGTAATGATTCTGTGATTCTCCCACCCCACCTGGGCCCTGGTCCTGCGAGCACTCATAAATTATTATTAATGACCCAAATCCAGGAATAAAAATTATGTTTATATCTTTGGCAAATGGGACCTGTCTGGGAAGAGCTGTGAGTGCTGTGGAGGCCAGGATTCAAAGTCAAAATGACCTCAGCAAAATGAAGAAAGGATTGGCAATATGTAGGGTGCAAGTCCACAAAGACAAATGTGATAATGATCCGTAGCAATGTGAGATAGGAACCTGCTGGCTAGCCAGGCCTTTTACAGATAAAGATCTGGAGTAGAGTGGATCGAAGAGTCAATCCTAGTGCTGCTGTGAAAAAGGTTAATGGCTCTTTCAAAACCAGGCCAGGGCTGTGAACTAGAAGTGAATCAAATCCAAGTCCCAGTTAGTTTTAGATGGCACTTTTCCTCAAAACTGAGAATTTTACATACCCTTTCACTGGCTGCTGGTCACTAACACACTGTGCAAAGCAACTGAATCTTTGGTTCAGTTTAAACTTGGAGACTTCAGTATATGAAATCTACTGGGATTATGTGTCTCTCTAATCTGGTTTCAAGATTGCCTCCATAAACATTACCACTTCTATATCTGGAATGTTTGCAGACTACATCAGCCACTAACTCATGTAACCAGAGTGATGTATTATGCAAATGCCTTCCTTTTTCCTCATATCCCAGGCTGGTAGATCAAATCAGACTGCACCCAACTCTCATCTGTCCTTTACACATTGATCAAAGGACAGAATGCTGTTTTGAAAAGGAAATGCCATTGAGGGTAATATGCCGTGTGTTGTCTGAAAAAAGGATCTGCTGATAAGGATCCTGGTGTGATTCAAAGTGACAGGATGAAATTACAAAGAGCCTGTTGTCACCTCTACCTCTAGTTCAAAGCAGGGACATCCGAGAGGAAAGAGGTTCATGTCACTGACCATCTTCTCCTGGTTTGGATCTGCCAAAAAAACCCCATTCCGTATCAATAACTGATAGCATGTGAATCATTTCCCACAGCAGTATAAGAGAAACTATTTCTAAATAATGCTTTGATACATGCTGATACATTTCAGAGCCAGGAAAGTCAGGGAGCTCTACAGAGAGGGAGAGAGGGTGGAGGATGGCATACAGTACAGGGAACTGCATGAGGTGGTACAAAATAATATAGAATCAGAGAATGGACTGGGTTGGAAGGGGCCTTAAAGCTCATCTCATTCGAATCCCCCTGTCATGAACAGGGACACCTCCCACTAGACCAGGTTGCTCCAAACCCCGTCCAACCTGGCCTTGACACTTCCAGGGATGGGGCATTCACAGGTTCTCTGGGCAACCTGTGCCAGTGCCTCACCACTCTCACAGGGAAGAACTTTTTCAGTATATCACAAGTCCTGATGTGTCACCAGCTGTCAGTATCTTCCTGCTGCTCACCCCAAACTGAAATATCCATCCTGAGTTTCATCCCTGTCTCCTGGATGGCTCTGAGTCCCGTGTTGCTGATGTCCAGTTCTCGGTTCTGCCCTGATGTTGCAGGAAATTCCCCACGTCTGGACATGGGGCTGGGACTTTCCTGCAGCATGTAGCTGCACCTCTCAGTGACGTCTGATTCAGTCACCTGCACACATGTGGCTCTCTGGTTTCATCGTGTGCCTGGCCCCAGGCTTGGAGATGTTGTTTGCTGTCTGACCTCATGCCTCACTTGCTGCTTGTCCTGTCTTCTCTGAACTACAGTTCCTCACCCTCTTTCTGAACAGAGTGTTTAATTTAAGGGCGATAGGTTTTTTCCTTTCCCTGTTTTCCACTCAGCTCTGCCCATGTAATCCCACAGTGTATCACTGTCACCGACAGCAAACTCCTCTGTTACGTAAGGATAGGAACAAACCTGCCCTTCCCTGCCTGCTGTTTCCTTTTCTGTATTTCTGCTTTCTAGGTCTCTTCACCCCATTGCAACCCGTGGATTTGGTCTAGTTCTGCTGCTCCAGGTGTAACTGCTGGAGCCTCAATAAAAGTCAATTAGTCGGTTTGCCAAATCCTTGCCATTATTGCACTGTCCTCATTAATGCACTTCATAGTCTCATCCCATCCGTGAATATTTTGCACACACAAGCAGTGGGAAATTTAATTCCCTGTGAATCACAGAATGTTGTACTCCACTGCTGGCTGTACAAGGAGTGTGTGGGACAGCAACAGCCCCTGGTAAAGGGCAAGCAACAATATTCCTAAATATTTGATCCCAGAAAATGCCTCCTGGTGAGATGCACTAACAGGGTATTCATAGAATCACAGAATTCTAGAATGGTTTGGGTTAAAAGGGACATTAAAGATCATCTCATTCCACCCCCCTGCCATGGACAGGGTCACCTTCCACTAGACCAATTGCTCTGAAACCTGTCCAAGTTGGTCTTGAACACTTCCATTCATGCCACTGGCAAATTGAGCCAGGGGAGAGTTGCAGAAACCAGGAAGGCTTCTCCAAGCCCACCTTTTTGCAAGCAAACGCCTTGTGCATCTTCCCTGGCAAATGAGTTCAGACACCACATCCCGGCAAGGTGCAGGGAGGGCAAACAGACAGACACCCAGTGTCAAACTACAGCAGGGGAGGTTTAAGTCGGACGTTAGGATGAATTTCTTCACAGAACGGGTGATTAGATCGTGGAATGGGCTACCCAGGGAGGTGATGCAGTCACCGTCCCTGGAGCTGTTTAAGTAAAGACCGGACATAGCACTCGGTGCCATGGTGGTGTTGAGCCACAGGTTGGACTCAAGGATAATTGCGGAGGTCTTTTCAAACCTCATTGATTCTGTGAACCCCTTCGCGAGCCTTGAATCGGGCGCGGCCTCATCAGGCCCCGGTGTGCGGGACTCCGGCGTGCTGCAGAACTAGCTGGACCCAGCCCCGCCGCACCACTGTGACAAGGACCCTCCCTCAACCCCACTGAGGGGGAGAGCCTCGCAACCACGATTGACAGCCAACTCGCCCAATCAGAGCAGCGCCAGCCGCCACGATTGACAGTCGCCTCGCAAAATCACAGCAGCGCCCGCCGCGCCTTCCCCGTCCCTCGCCCTTCCGGCGGCTTCTCTCGCAGCCGGCAACGCCAGCCGGAAGCGCAGGTGGTCGCTTCCGGGCGTTGCTAGGCAATGGGGGCAGACAGCTTCCGGGTGGCGGGTGCACTTCCGGGTGCGCGGCGGTGTTACCGGGTCGGGGGCGGTGTTGGCATCACCATGAGCACCATGTTCGCCGACACCCTCCTCATCGTGTTCATCTCCGTCTGCACTGCGCTGCTAGCCGAGGGTGAGCCGGGGAGGGCGCGGCTGTGTCCGGGAGGCGGCCGGCAGCTCCCTCGAGCGCTGGCAGGGAGCAGGTGAAGGGGCAGCATTGGAGGTCCTGGGGAGGGGGCGAAGAGCAGGGTAGGGGGGCTGTGAAACGGGGCTTGGTGTCACCTGAACCTCCTCACGGGCACCCGGGAGGACAGCGGCGAATCACCCCCGAGCAGCGCTGAGCTCTGATGCAAAGCGGTGGGAATGGGGGTTGTTCCCTCCAGGAGGTAGGGAAGCTGTCGGAGGATGAAAGAGAACATAGTGGTTTTCCCCCACAGACGTTGTGGGAAGGATATGAAGAAATTGCCCGACCTTGCAGTGATGATGGCTTAAGCTACTTGAAAAGGTTGTTTATATTTAAATGGTTGAAATAGGGACAGTTTTTTAAGGAAGTGTTGGATAGGTGCCTTTTGGGGTAGTCACAAGTCAGAAGTCCCCTTTTTGACATTGTGTGTATCCCCAAATCCCCTTAATCCCTTCTGTCCCCAAATCTTTATCCCACAGCTGCAAAACACCATCTCTCTTGCATCCCAGGGCAGGGAGAATCCCTGGTGGAATGTGGCCTTCTAGGAGCCCTGGTGCATGGCTTTTGGGGTTACAAGGTGTGCACATCCTCTGCCTTTCACAGCACAAGGCTGTGCTTACTTCGGAAGTGTTTACAGGGTTCCCTTCTCTGCAGCGCGTGAGTCCAGGGACTCAGCAGCATGGCCCTGCTGTCAAACCAAAGCCAAAAAACCAAAAGAGGGGCCAGAAGCTTTGTGCAGGGGCTGACAGTGAACTGCTCACAAACCAGTGGTTCTGCACTTGTGGCACAACTGGTTTTTATCATGTTTAAGTGCAAGGATTTAGACTGGAGAATCTCTTGAGGTCTCTTCTAGCCTAAAACCTAATTTATGTTTCCAAAATGTGATGCTACTTACAGAGAGGTCCTGGTAGGAGCAGAAATTATTCCTCAGGCCTTAACTAGGTGCTGTGGAAATGTAGAGCACACAGATGTTTATTGCCTTAATCAACCTTTAAGTTGAGCAATAGCTTGTTGGGCATGAAGAAACTGAAGCCGGTCACTTCTGAAGATGTTTATTGTAGAGTTTGTTTTGTACAAGGTTTATTAATAAAAGTAAAAACCAAAAAGTTTTTTTAGTTTTATATCTATAGCACTATTTCATAGTTTATTTTACAGTTCCATTTTACATGGAACTTGGGGAGGGGATTCGAAGGAAAGGAATGGTACAGCTTGCTGATGCTTTGTGCTCCCTTGGCTGTGTTATAATGGGGTTTTGTAGACATAAAGTTTAATTTCTGCATATGGATTTGCTCACTCATATCAGCATTATTGCAGGAGGTTTTACTGACCTTGTTACTGGCTGAGTGTTTGTTTCAGGTATAACTTGGGTGCTGGTTTATCGGACAGACAAATACAAGAGATTAAAGGCTGAAGTGGAAAAGCAGAGCAAGAAATGTAAGTACTCATCAGGGGCTTATTTCTGTCCTTAATTCTTGTCTTTTACTAGAGGAAGCTCAGCCAAAGACCTTTTGCCTTGTCTAAATGACCTCTCCTGTCAATGGAGGACAGGAGGGAGTAAGAGATTGGTACTAGCATCTTTTTTTCTGAACATGAGTAGCCAGTGTCTGAAATAAATGCATGAAATATCTTCAAAGATGCAATTTCCACCTTTCAGGGGTGAAGAGGAGAATTTAAGACCTGTAGAAAGAGGGAACTGAGGTTGAATAATGAATACCATAAGAGGAAAGCATTTTATGTAAAGATTAAAAATGGTGATTAATGGTGGGGGATGAGTGAAGACAAAGCCATCATAGAAAGGTCTGAGCAATGAGCTGGTGTAAAAACAAATTATCATAATGTAAACTGGAAGCAAATAGAACTCATTAGGAAGTAAGTCCCAGGTTCGTTCCATAGAGAGGAGGTCTGGGAGGGGGTAAAGAAAGGATGAGGGAAGAAGGAAAAAGGGAGCTGAGGGTGAGCAGTCAGAAGATCTGCATCGAATATTAAGAGAAATGGTAAACAGGAGGGAGCATAGAGTGTTTAAATGGATCTGTCTGTACCAGAAGCCAAGTTGCAGAGAAGAAGTTCTGATTTTTCGAACTCAACTATGTACACCCTACCTAAGCTACAGCAGTAAGAGGCAGCACACAACAACTGGGGCCCAAATAGAGCTGGTTTTACCTTACAAATATTTCATTGTGGTGTTACTGCTTTTTAATGCATGAGAGAACAATATTGTCACGTATTGCTCTTACGAGCCCAGCTTATTCCAGCCTTCCCCTGGGCAATATAAACTGAGGAGCTGAAGTATAGTCATGTTTGTGTCACAGCTCTGCCATTTTGTCACCACTGCAGTAGCAGATGGGGATTGCATCTCTGCCTGCCTCACTTGAATCCCACTTGTTCTATGTGTGGGATAAAATTAGCCCCAGACGAGCAAGATAGAGAAGGAGTTGAAACCCAGCTGCAAACTTAGTGTCCTCTCGTGTTTGTGCTGTTAAATTCCAAAAGCGTTTAGCAGGGCTTAATCTCTAGGGCTTAATGATTGCTGTAAGAGTTTAATGCTGTTTGCTTTTATAGCTCTCCTAGTATCTAGGCTATCATCTGTGAAGGGAATAATGTGAGGTTCATGCGTCTCAATTAGTTTCTGATCTCCTTGTTTGGTTCCTCGTTCCCGACAAAAATAAAAGGTAAAGCTGAATAAGGAGTCAGTAAAAATTCAGCTTTGCTTTTTTCCATTCTTCTCTTGTGCTGAGGGCAGCTGGCTGACCTGAGGGCTTACAACTTGCCAAGTGGACCACTTGAGCCACACCTTTCAACTGTTATCTAACACATCTGAAACAGGAAAAAACACATTTGAAATCTTCAAGCTCTCCCGTGAGAGTCCTAGCAATCCTTGTGATTTGCAAAAACAAAGGGGCTGAGTAGTGTGCTTGAGCAGACATTGTTACTCCTTAGTTTCATCTCTTCCTGTCCTCTCCTTCCTAGGGAGAGGCTCAGCGTTGTCTGAGGCTGCTGCAGGGATTGTTCTGGGTAAACATGGGGGTAAATTTGCAAGACTGAAGCCTGTCCCTGGAATTTCTGATGTGTTGACATGAATGTTCCCACGGACAGGATTTAGAGAGTGCCCGACAGTCCTAAGGGAATTGGGGTTTGGAGTTCCTCGGGGTTGACATAAGGCTTAATAGCACTGTATAGAGTTTAGAGCTGGGGCCATGGGGTTATGTAGACCAGGGAGGATGGACTGATCAGGTTTCCCCAGCTGGATTTGGCACAAGGAAGGTTATGGAGACAGTGTTCTGTGAGCACTGGGTGCATTGTGTCATCTGACACCTCTCTCCAGTATTCACAAGGGACACAAGCTCCCTGTTTTCCTCCCTGTGCTAGTCTGCCCACGAGAGATACTCATGTTCTTTGGGAAAAGCAATTGTGTCGCACTCCATTGCCATGGAGAGGTGATGTTTAGGTGAATTGTCTGGGCTGGTATGATTTTCTGAGCAGTTATAACTGATGCACAGGCATTTTGTAAGGCAGCACTACAGATCCTGGTGTGGCTTGGAAGGTTGTCTGTCTTCATTTCCTCTGTGCTTTGAAATCAGGGCTGGAAGGTCTGTGCTGAGCTGTTAATTCATAAGGGAGGGGAGCCCTAGCACTCGGGTATCTGTGAGCTAACCATGAGCCAAGGCTCTTCGTTGGTAGATATGGTACGTGCAGTTTGCATAAATGTAGAGAGTTTAAAGTAAAGAAGGGCTGCTATCTGTTGTTAGACCATGGTCATGCTTCATCATCCTTGCTTCTTGGAGTACTCTTGTTATAGGTGTTGAATAAAAATGTCTCTTGCTTCCTGAAAAAACCCTTTTTGCTGTCCCAGAACCTCATTTGCTGCTGAGCAGCACATTTACTGTGTTCCCAGTTCCCTGTGCTGTCTCTGTTAGCCTCGTTTGCTGCAGTGGTGGTTGGTTGCTTGGTGCATGTCTGATTTGGGGTTTTAGTACCTTTGAACTTTGGCTCCTACTTTAAAATATTGGAAATACTTCAGTACTAATTAGTTGAAGAATGAAGACGCTGTGTCTGACTGCTTGGACAGCATTTCCCCTGGGAATGCCTGCCTGTGAAGAAGGGATGTATGAGAACACAGGCTTTCCTGTGTTCTGCTTCCCACTGCAGATAATCGGGAGCAGAGCTTGCCACAAAGCTCTTTTCATTCCACTTGCTGAATCAAAAGTACTGTCTAATACTAATGACAAATCAGCAAGGGTCATTTGAGCCAAAATTGTCCCCAGACTGCTCAGTCCACACTGTAATGGGCTCTTGACAGAGTTCAAAATTAACCCTTTAAATATGTTTGTATCTTATCCAGGGTTTTGAATTTTTTTAATTATAGTTTTAAGTGATGGGTGTAATCAGCCTTGGTAGTTGATAATTTATTGATTCTTAATATATTCTTATTCATACTTAGCTGTTTTTTGTGCTCCTGCTCTGCAAAGGAATTAAATGTTTTGTTTGGTGTGTGGAAAAGGAGTGGTGGTATCACTGTGCAGAAATGATGGAATATCTTTTCATTTTGCAGTGGAAAAGAAGAAGGAAACGATAACTGAATCAGCAGGCCGACAGCAGAAAAAGAAGATAGGTAAGACTGGTGCCTCAAAAATGGTGGAAAGTTGAGAAACTGATGGAAATTATTATCTTTTCCTTCCTTTCAAGGCTATTTATTCATTTGCCTTACTCTTCCGAAGGCAGAAGATACCCAGTGGTTTTGATCAAATGGATCACTGAGAGGAGCAGCACCTCTTGCTGAGCTCCCTGACTTTTTCTCCCATTTTATTGATATCCATGGCTGTTACTAACTCCAGCTGTCAAAGCTCTTTGCTGCAGTGCACTGGTAGCTTGCAGTAGTTACAGGAACTCTGATTGTTATTTTGGATCTCTTTTTTACCCTTCATTTGAACACTTCAGAGCTGAAGGTATTCATGTTAACTGTAACTGTGCTTAGATTAATTTCAAGTTTGATAAATTAGTTTTGCTCAATTTTAGGCAGTGATTTGTTTTTCCATTCTTTTTCATTGTCTGTAAGCTGAATTCTTTCTGGGTCAGGGTAACTCTTTAGGTACTGAACTAAGCAAGAACAAGGTAAAGAGATGTCTAAAGGAACATGGGTTTTAGCAAGTTCTGCTATCTGCAGGACTCGCAATGTGCAGCAAAGCTCAGTTAAGTTATTATAGACATCGTGGCAGGGACATTTCTGAGAGCTCCTGGGAGTTGGTTTCCTCATTCCTCTGTAACACCAGGTAGCTGGATTAGTCATTTGATCTGTACAAAGCTTGGGAATTATAAACACATCTTCAAACAGTTCTTCCTAGGTAGAAAACCTGTTGTCGTTAGATTCCTCAAGGGACACGAGCCAAAATGCTTCCTCTTGTGCATTTCAGTTCTTAATCTTGACTAATCCCTTCGTGGGATGAACACTGCTTGATGGATAAGGCAACTTCGAAAGTGACCATATGTAACAACCACAGATAACTATAAATAAAAGAAGTGTGACAATGACTTTCTTGCAGGGCACCATCCAAACTGTGTTCCTAGCAGACAGTATTTTACTTGTGCTTGGATTAAACCAATAAACAATAGAATCTGAGGACTTCAGATGCTCCACCAATTTTTATACACTGAAATAATCTTGTTTTGCAGATGAAAAAGCACAAAGGGACAAAGATCAGAACTTAGGAAATGACCACTGATTTTGTTTGCTGTGATGCTTGCTGGCCAAGCCTAAGATTCTGACACTATTTTTTTTTTTTTTTACTAGTGCTGCGTAACTTGAGTATTTCATTTGTGTTCAGGCAAAGATGAATTCTTGGTGTTTCTGAAAAATCAGACCCTAAATGTCACACTGGACTTCCAGAAAATGACTCACAGCTGTTAAATGGTTTTGAAATCTCTGATCTCAGTAACTTACTGGATGTCAAATCATTCTGGAAGATGGGGCATTGTTGTCACAGCAAATCTACTTGTGCTGGAGTTCTTCCAAGTTCTACCATTTTAGTTAACAAAAAGTAAATATTGAGCTGAGGCTTTACGGATAAGTAACAGCTATGATACAGACTTACCTCAGTTGCCATCTGTTCCATGCAGAGAATAAGGAGGTGTGCGGATGATATTACTTGGTTTCATAAGGGATGAATCATGCATGTGCACAAGGAGGTGCAGGAAAGTTACTTGGCAAGGCTTACTTTGGTGTTTCCCACTTACAAAACTTTATTTTTCACAGTAAAATGAACCAATTGTCACATTGTGTCTAAATCGCCTTTGACACTGCTGGAACAGGACACCTTTAGCATTGGTGTAGCCTTCTGTCATTTCAGTTTAAAGAGATAATTTGTTAGCTTAAGCCTTGCTACTGCTTTCTCTGTCAATGTGCCTCTGGAAGAAAGGAAAGTGACATTCCCAGGAGTCCACATGAGTGCTGGATGGACAGCAAAACTAAAACAAAACCAAAACCCCCAGTCCTGGCAAATCTGTATCCCTGTATTCTCATGGTTCGTGTTCCAACGAGCAGATGGATGCAGATCAAAGATGATTTTGGATGCCAGGGAGCTGCTTGTTAACTCAGTCCTCTTTCTCTGTGCTTTTACCCAGCTGTAAAGTACCCAGCAAAGTACTTAACAGGTTGTTTATGTATGTGTTGGGCAGGAACAGGCCATTTATATAAGATGGTAGATCACCCAGAATATGTTCATTTTGAATCTGTAGAAATAGGTGAGAGACAGGTCAGGTATACTGGGCAATCAAGGCTATGTAACTTTCCTCTATGTAACCTTTAGCCCACCTAAATAGATGGTTATTTATGCAGCAGAGGGGAAAAAACAGGTGTTTGTGCCAAATGTGATTCCTGAAGAGCTGGCCTGTGATTGCTGAAATCTCCCAGGACAAAACTTTCCACCTGGGTCAGGAAGCAGATGTCTGGAAGGTTCCTGCCAGAGGGGATGGTTTGTAGTTAGGAGCAAATGGAAATAGCAAAGAGGGTTCTAAGAAATTGGGCAGGGGTGTTGCTATTGCTTTTTGTAACACTGACTGTGAGTCCCTGTGCTTCGCTGGGGCTTGGGAGAGAATTGTGGAGCTTCTGAGCCGTGGGCCTCTTGTACTGAAACTTCAGTGGGGATCCCTTGAAACTCCCATGCTGGATAGCCCTGGGCAGTCCTTCTGCATCCTCCCCTCTTCACTCATGCTGTTATTTGGATATTCCTTCATTTTTCACATTCTTACTTCAGCTGGCTGTTGCTTCCCAGCCCTGGTTGCTCCTCTGGATCCTCAGTCTGAGAGAAGCACAAGGAATGATGTGGACGTAGGACAGGAAAGGTGACAGGGAGTAATGCTGAAGGCCAGAGCAGCCCTCCAGTGAGGGACACAGAGGATGCCCGCTTGAAAATATGAGTATCTTTGAAGTCTATGGTGATTTAAGGACAGACTAGATTTCCAATAGAAGTATTTTCTGCAAAGCACAGTAATACACTCATTACTGAATTTCATGTAGGAAATCTCTTTCCTCTTTGGAGAATCTCCTAGGTGTGAGAAGGATGCAAAATTCATTGCTAAGACCAGCAGGATGTTGGTGTTGCTGAGATGGAGCTCCTAGCTCTATGCATGGTTTTCCCTTTTGAGATCTCCAAAAGGAAATCCTTACTTATTCAATGTATTTATGATGGTGTACAGCAAATTGATTACTGCTCCCTTTGGGAACTATGGTAGAAGGGCAATGTCTCTGTTTTCTGGCAGCAATGATCATGCTCCTGTGTGAGTTGTTTAACTTAGCAAATCTGACATTGGGTGCATTTCTTTCAAAAGTGCTGAATGTGTGATTCCAGCCACCTCCTCTCTTTGTGCCTGACTTGCTGCATGTTGCTGTGGCAGAGAAGCAGTTGGCTATGTACAGTTTTTCACTTTCTACTGTCTGGCAAAGAGAGCTGGAGTTGATTTTGGAAGTGTTATTTGTTTGGAGAGCCAAAGAGGTTAAGTTTTCTTGGAAATGAAAACACTCTGGTTTCTAGATTGACATAACTGATTGTAACTGTTGTTTTTGTCTTTCCAGAGAGACAAGAAGAGAAACTGAAGAATAACAACAGAGACTTGTCAATGGTATGAAAATTTAAAGCCAATTCCCAACTGCTGAAGATTTCAGTCAGTTTTCCAACAGAAAGACTTTGTTCAATTGGCAGACATAGCTGCTTTTCCTCTGGAAAGGTCCTTCTGGATTTTCTCTAATAACTACAGATTTCAATATGAGCCACAGAGTTCTCCAGCAGTTTTCATCTTTATAAGTCTCCATGATGTTTTTCACAGTAGAATTAATTTTTGTGGCTTCCTGTAACTTTGGTCATTGTAATGATCCCCTTCTGGGGATCCCCTGGGAATCCCCCTGATGGGTTAATAGGCTTAAGGAAAAAATAAAACCAGCCTGTGCAAGGTAACAGGACAATTTTTGAGCACTTTTGGTTTTGTCTCCCTGAAGCAGCACTTTACATCAGTGGGCCACACTATGGCTGCCTTTGTACCCAACTGTTGACTTCTCTTTGGGACTTCTCCAGTCACTTTTACAACCCCTCTATCTCCTGGGTCATCCTTTTTCTCTGTTGATTTCAGTGATCTGTACAAAGCCTATTTTTAAGGGTGTGAACTCATACCTCAGTGTGGGCCCGTTGTTTTGCTTACCTCTGACCTTTCTGCTTGCAGGTTCGGATGAAATCCATGTTTGCCATTGGCTTCTGCTTCACTGCCTTGATGGGAATGTTTAACTCCATGTAAGTATCAACTTCTTGGATTTTTTTCTTAAATTTTTATGGTGGATATATTTTCTACCTTCCCTTCATCACTTGAAGTGTTAAGAGTGACATTGTCCAGCCAAGAACCATAAATAAATAAATGGATCTATGTTTCATATGAAGATGTGGTGGTTTGGTCATCACATGCACATTCTGCTCAAGAGGGAACATTGGGTACTGAACACAACCAAATTGAACAAATTGCATTCAGTCTAGATACAGCTTTAATATCCTTTCTGCATGAGAACATCCTGATCAGGGCAAATTTGGTACATCTCAGGCAAACATCCTCAGTCTTCAGCTGCTTTGCCTTTGCTGTAATGGTGTGGCCAAAGAATGCTCTTGCAAACAAAACTGGGTCAGCTCCCTTGCCCTTAGAAGTGAGCTGTAGTTGCAGAGTTTGTTGTTGCCTTACTTGAGGTAATCACAGTCCAGATATAAACAGATCCAGGCATGGGCTCCAAGCTTCATTTGCTTTAAAAGTAACCTGGGGTAGGTGTAGTTTAAAAAAACAAACAGATTAGAAGCCCCGAACTGGTTTGCACGGTTATGGACAGCTTTGTTTCAGATACGCAAATCTGAAAGGCTGTGCTTGGCTTTTAAAACTTGATTCACTTGAAATATGAACTGTTGGCAGTTAAATCTGAAGCTGATAGGAATATTATTAGTATAACCTTCAGGAGGCCGCTTGATATCTGGGCATTATACTTGCCCTGCAAACAGGAGTTTACATTCTCGGGCACCAAAGCCTTTGGCCTCTCTGCTGGCAGTCCCCAGGATACAGTCAATTGTTATTTCACTGGAGATCTGTGGGTGGATAAATTGCAAACATGGGGTAACATAATAACAGAAGTGCCATTGTGTGGATCATTTCTTTATTCAGCTTAGTCAGACTTCAGCACTGAGCGTTCTGAGCAGGGCAACCCAGCACTGCAGGACTTTAAAATTTGGGTACAGTCTTGAGTCACTGATGCCTCATTTAATTGCAGCCCTGAGCAGGGCTGGAGGTGCATCGTGAGCAGCAAGGTGTCTGAGGGGGCATTTGTAGTGCTGCCTTTGAGGCCTCCAAGTGCTTGCCTTGCTCTTTGGATACAATACAAACACCAGCACCTGCCCCTAAAGCAAACCGAAAAACAAACTAAAAATGCTTTACCTCACTGAGTCCACTTTCCTAGAGGGGGAAGAGGCAGTTGTACTGAGTATTCTGTGACTAAAAAGTGTTACAGAACTCTAAGTTTGTTCAGAACTTTAGGAAGGAGTTGATTTGGGTTAAATTCTATATGGCTTATCCTTCCATAGATATTAACTTTAAAAAAAAAAAAAAAAAAGAAGAAGAAGAAACCAGTAAACTTCTACCAAGTTTATTTGTCTTGTTCCTCTTTTGAGGATTCCTGCCCACAGAGATCATGCTGCTGAACAGAGAATTGATGTGAACCTTTTGGGCTTGTTTTTCATTTAACTGCTTCTTTCTTTAGAGGGAATCTGAGCAGCAGGCATTTCCAGAGAGCTCACTGATTGAGCTTTCTTGCCAGTAGCTGAGGCTATTGAATTAAAATCTAAAGATTTGGCTGTGTGGCCTTCAGGGCTAGATAATTAAAAATTTGCTCCTGGTCTCAGTCCAAAGTAGGCAGTGAATCTGCGTCAAATGGCAGCTTTGGTGGATGGTACCTGTCTGAAGCTGGCAGAATGGCTGGTGCTGGTTCTCCTGTACTGTCAAGTCTCTTGACACGGTGTGAAGAGCAGCTGCTTGTTGCTCACTTAAGGATTCAGGAGGTTCCTAGGCTCCCTCTAGGAAGCTGCTCCTGCTTGGGGTATCTATAGGGACACTGTGGCTGTGATAGGAAAAGGAGGAAAAGGGTGGCTGACACCTGCAATGGCTGTAGCCACATTTGCTGCTTTTCCTGTTCTTGAATGAGTTCATGGCTCCTGGGTAAAAAGGAGTAGGAATTGTGTGGAAGCAGCATGACATGCTGCCCTTTGGACAGGTATTTTGCAGATGCTGCTACTCTGGCTGAGCACCTCACTATTGCCAAGTGCCACCTTATCCAAAATGGAAATCACTGGGACAACCTGCTGTCATTCCTGGAGTGTCAGTAGTAATGGAGCAGCAGGTTGGACCATGCTGGAAGGATATGGAAGTGTCAGCAAGGCTAGTTTAAACCTAAGGAGCAGAATGCTGTGCCCAAGACAAACAGCTGAGTGACTGTTGTGGCTTAAAAAGTTCATTATGGCAGTGAGATCTGCAGCAGCAGTGGCCTCCAAGCCACTACAGATTTCTCCCGGGAGAGAAATTACCTTCTAGGTGTCTCAATTTTCTCTTGCCAGGAACTTTTTAATGCAGTCACTTCTTTGCCTTACATTAAGAGTTGTGCATTCCAGCACCTCTTCGTAACTGTGAAATTCTGCTGGAATTAAAAGCAGGTACTTCAGGGTGCTGCTGCTGAAGTACTTGTCATTCTCACAGCAGGAATAACGCAGAATTTTAAGCCACCGGGGGATGTTCTAGGGAGATAAACATCCGTTTCAAGCTCTTTTGCCAACTGCCGGTGAGATGTAAACAAAGTTGGCGTGTGTTTGAGCCGTGGCTGTGTGAATGCATCTCCACAGGAAAGAAGGTTAATTTAGAATCTCTTGAAACAAGAAACACCTGTTTGAAAATTAGTGCATGCAGAGAAAATAACATCCAAATATGCACATGCTGATGAGGCATCACACACATCTACATCAAAAGATTTGGTTGACTGTCTGGCTTGGGAGAAATCTTTTCAAACTGGCCAAAAGTCACACTCTGCCCAATGCTCTGGAATGTGGACCTGGAGGGATTCCAGGAGCAGGACATGCTGCTAGGAATATGCGGTATCATCCTGCCTCTGCACTGCCTTCATCACCAGAGCTAATGCAGAGAAACTGGGGGTATTAAGTGTTCTGCTGATGGCTGTCTTGTGCATCCTGAGGAGCACAGCTGCTCCAGGGAAGGAAAAGGTGTCTTTGATTTATGCTCTGCTTAAAAAATGCTGTTTGCTTGAGCAAAGGGTCTGTCTTGTTGCAGTAACTGCAGTACAGCAGGGTGACAGTCATTCGTCTTTTATTGAAGTGCTGACTGTGTTCTGAGAAGTGATCTGCTAAATCTGACTTTGAAATAAAATGCACCAGAAAACTGCAAAACACCAAGATTTCATGAACCAGCAGCAGCTTGTCCAGTTGATCACTTAAAACACTAGGAAACACTTTGATTATGGCAAGACTGTTCCTGAGGGAATCCTACCCTGTGGATGGTTGAGTGTGGAGGGCTTGGAGAGAGAGATGTGTTTATTCTCTTTGTTGTAGTGTATGGAGAGGGGCTAGAGAAGCCAGCAAGGCATTTTAGCCTTCCATGGGGTCTTACCTGCTCTGGTGGCCTGTTGAAGTTGCTCACTTTATCCTTCTATATCCAAAAGCTCTTTTGCTGTCTCCAATGGTGATCTGGATCTCTTTTTCAGATTTGATGGCCGAGTGGTGGCAAAACTTCCGTTTATCCCCCTCTCGTACATCCAAGGTCTTTCCCACCGCAACCTCCTGGGTGAGGATTACACTGACTGCTCCTTCATCTTCCTCTACATTCTCTGCACGATGTCAATCAGACAGGTGAGTACACTTTCACCAGAGCAGGAAAAGCACATCCCCATCCAGGAAAAGGAGTACTGAACATATAATCTTGGATCTGTTTATGGCTTCTCTCTTTGTCTTCATTCCTATGCCTCATATTCAAAGCACTTCTAGGGTGGGATCATTAAAATAGTTGCTGTCCTGGAGACGCCTGGAAGACTTGGCTGGAGACTTGTACCAGGGCTCTAGGACACAGTTGGCAGAAATGGATTCCTGACTTGTGTGATAACTTTGTGGATTGCCATACCAAGAGATTGTCTCCATCAGAAGCTGATCTAAAACCTACTTCTTAGTAATTACGACTTTTACAGCAATATGTGCATCTTTAGAAACAGCAGCATCTTAAGGGGAAACTTCCTAGGTGGCTTGCAGCTCTATAGAAGTTTCATCAGTCCATAAAGTTGCTAGAAAAATGAGGAAAGAGTTAAAGCTGCTCTTTTGGGTTTGTCCTTCCTGGTTTTGCTGGCTGCCTGATTTTTTTCAGAGTCTTAAGAACTGTACCTTTGGTGTCAAGTCTCTCCCAGCGTTAGGAACATAACACAGAGGGGGTCTGGTATGGTAAACCAAGAGGGTGCTCCACAGAGCTCCCCATAGTCCCATCTTTTGGAAGAGGGTGAGGATATCAGTGAGGATAAGGGATCTGTTCAGGAAGGTTCACTGGCAACTCAAGTGGCAAGAGTGGCTGCTGGGGACAAGAGGGCCTTCTCAGTGCAACAAGAAGTCTGTTTTGTTTTCCAGTATCCCCAGAGGGTGCTGGGGATAAGTTAATAGACTCTGGATGAATGCTGGTACAACTAGCTGCAAATTAACTTCTCTTCTGTATTTATATTTCCCTTTTCTTTGATTCACTTCCTGAATTCTTGCTGCTTTTCTCATTGATCCACTTGTTGCTTTTCCTTGGGGATGCCAAGGAATCTTAGACTAGAGGACTTAGACTTAAAGCAGATCAGCAAAGGAAAGTGGTGTGTAATGCCAGAAGGTGGGGTGAGCTTGGTAGAGCAGCTCCATAGCACAGAGTTCCTTTAGTCACAAAGTGCATGCCGGTGAGTGGAATTTTCCATAGCCCTTTGTATTGGGTACTTGTGCTGAAATGGATCCCAGTCTGGTCCTATGCAAAAGCAGATAATGAATTGTAGAATCATTTATGCTGAAAGGATCACTTGGAGGTTCATCTGGGCACTCCTCACTCTAAGCAGGCTGAGCTTCACCAAAGGACAGGCAGGGGCTTCCTTACTCTCATGCAAGACAAACTTTCACTTCCCAGTAACTAAAGCAGTGTGTGCTGCTTTGAAAGCACTGAGACATATTTAGCTCTTAGGATCACCTTCCAGAATTCCTAGGATGCTGTGGTCTGATGCTGTTCCTTCAGGCAACCTTGGCTGATGCTGCTTTGTGTTACCTGTTACATGGAAAGTCCTTTCTTTTAAGTGTTGCAGATCATGATAGCAAATTAAATAGCACCGCTAGCAAGATTTTTCTGCACCCTTTGGATTGATTGGGGAACTCTCTTGCTGAAAAATCCCTCGTTCTTTTGTCCAAAAATATAATTTCTGTGGTTAGTTCTAATGCTGGGCATTTCCTGATGTTTTATATGGTGAAATTGGTGGGCAGCATGAACTGAGGGGCAGAAATGCCAAGCTCTTTGCAGTAGGTTGGGCTTTCCATAAAAATTCTGGGAAAGTTTTGCCCTTGTGTTCGAGAGTTCCTGCTGATGTCCCTGTGGAGGAGGGGAGTGAGTTTATTGCTTTGGAGAAGGGTGTGAGACTGCAGTCTTCATAGTGCTGCCTTATCTGCGTGATCATGGTTAACAATTCCTGCACTTCTCCTGCTGTCAGGCAGCTCAGCTTCTTCCTCCTTGCTGCCTGGAGGGAAGGGCAGGGACATGTTAGTTTGCACAAGAGGTCAGAACTGAAGCTGTGATTGCTGCTGGCATCCTGCTCTTGGCTTTATTGCTATTTGAAAGAACCTAGGTGATAACAGCATTGAGAAGAGGACTTGGAAGCTGTGACAGGCCAGGGAAGAGGACAAGAAAGTAATTAAGGGCTTAAAATGGTGCCAAAGACTTGCACTTTCAGTGCCCTTGGAGGTGAAGGCTTCGTGATCCTTTGTATTTCACTGTGTGCAGAAGGGGAAATTTGCCAGGTTGGCTTCAAAACAGGTGCTGGCTCAAGGGAGGACAACTGGTGTGGGAGTTGGTGTCTGGCTTCATGCTTCTGACTTAAGAGGAGGAATGGAGATGTTCCAAAAATCAGGGAACAGGTTGTGAACAAACCAAGGAGACCACAGTCCTTGAGTCTTTCCTTAAATCCTGGTGCTGCCTGTGAAACCACCAAAGACAGGGAAAAGAGATGTTCCTGTGGATCTCAGAGGTAGAGCAGAAACTCCTGTGTGAAAAAACAGCGACCTGGTGGGAAATGCAGGGGAGTCCTTGGGGGTTGGAGACTGCCTGGGCAGTGATTAAACTGACATTAGTGGGACAGGCAGGAGCAGCCTCAGGGACTCTCTTCATGTGGGGGTGATAAACTCTTCAAACACTGACTGGGAAGCTTTGCTGCCTGTGACCTGGCCAGCATCTCCCAAAATAGTCACCTCACAGTGAGTAACTTCCTTTGCGCTGTTCCCAGCTCTCCCTGGCACGTAAATCCTGTCCCCTAGTTCCTCCTGCCTTCCTGTTTGGAGAGAGGAGGGTTGCTGGGAGAGGCCTTCCAAGGGTCCTTGAGCTGTTGGGTTTCAGCTGGGAAAGTCTGCTGCTGCGCTGGGTGGGAGGTGCAGTGTCAGGGTTACATCCTCTGTCCCTGCCACTGGTTCAGCTCCCAGCCTTCACCTGTGCTGTTTGGGAAGAGGGATATGCTGCTGTTCCTTGGGCTTTTGCTGCTCTTCACTTCCTTTTCACATGCATCTGAACTGTAGATTAGGTTGCTTCTCACTGAAACGTGTTCCCAGTGGGAGGGGGAGCCAGCAATTATCCCTACTGCCATGATTGCATTTTCCCACAAAGGCTGGTGTTAGAGCAGGGAGCCACTTACTGCCTTGTCTGAGGTCCCTTCTGAGAGATTTGAAGACAAAAGTAGGAACAGCTCCTGTCCTTCTGCGCTCATTTGAGGAAAGGTCAGAAGAGCTCAAATGAGGGGTTTGGATCCTTAAATCTTACTCTTCCCTCCCTGCTCCTGAGGGTGATGGTTGTGCTTGTGTTGGAAGTAGACTCTGCAGATTTCCTTGTCCAACATGGCCCACAGCAGGTGGGACAAGGTTTCTGCTGGACCTTGCCCCATCCTTGGTGCTTCCAGCTGTGTAGATTTCAGGATTGTTGTCCAGCAAAACTTCCTTTGGAGGTGGTGTGTGATGCTTTCTGCCTTCCAGAGCAGGGAGGGAGACTGCATGGAAGGGTAATGCTGGACAGTGTCTGTAGTCTGGAATTCAGACAGACAGACGGTCATCTCCCTTCCTCTTCAAGCAGCTGGAAGAAACTTTAGCACCACAGTTCTCCTCTCTCTCCGTGCTGAAAGGAGCAGGGAGGAGGCAGTGCCCGCTTCCTTGGTTCCATGGATCCCTGGTAGGATTTCTGCTCAGCGGGTGAGCCAATAGGAAGCTGACAGGACACCAGTCCTGCGGGCTGCTGGCTCTGCAGCACCCTCTGGTGTTGCTGGGTCTGTCCCTTGACGGCTCGTTTCCTCCTTTCTGTCTGTCTTGATCGAGGAAACAATAAGAGGAACCACAGGAAGGAGTTAATGCTCTCACACATATTCAGTTGCTGAACATCAGCCAGCCATGGCTGGCTTTTGTATGCCATGGACTAAACCTAATGTAATTCCTCTTCATGTGTTCCTTGTGTGTGGGCTGAAACCTTCCTTTTCATAATCTCCAGCTGGAATCAATCCTGATTTTATTTTATTTTAGCTACTGTGGAATTGAAAAATCTGCACGTTTTTGTTTGTTTGTTTGTTTGTTTGGGGATGGTTTTTTTGGGTTTTTTGGTTTGTTTGTTTTTTTCTGTTTATGCTCCTTCCATGATAAAAAAGTTCAAGAGCTCTGTGACCTTGCAATCTGACTTATCCTCACAGTTATTTTGGAGAGGACACTCAGGTTTGAAGAGAATCTTCCTTCTTCCTTTTGTTGTCTCCATAGCCAGCACTCAGGTGGTAACACAAGGAGGACATAGTTGTTTCCTTCTTTCCGCTGCATCAGATGTCCCTGTTTTGCCAGCACTGCAGGAGCAGCACCTTGAGCTGGAGTTCCTTACAATGAAGGATGAAGCTGAAAGAACTGAGGGCTCTTCGTAGTTGTACTGTTGTGAAATTTAAAGGAAATTCACAAAAATCAAGAAAAACATTCAAATTTAAATATTCTTCTGTGCGTTTTTGGCTTATGCCTGGCTCTGCTAATTAATTCTTTCCCTGTTTGTTGTTTTCCACTGAAACACCCTGCTTGGATGCAGATGAGGTCATCCCAATAGTCAGGTTTTGGGGTTTGCTCCATATGTCCTGTTATCGTGCATTTCTCCAGCACCCCATTGTTCTGTGTGCAGCACTGGCATTCATGTTAATTCTGGGACTAAGCTCCTGACTTGCACTTGGCACTCACTCTGGTTGCCACGCTGCTGTCCCAAATTCCAGCTGCATTAGAAGAGAGTCTTCCTCGCCAGCCTGCACACCCTCCAGCTCCCATGACCACCATCAACAGTGCTTTTTGGAATTTGGGAAAACCAAGGGCTGCAGGGTCTGCCCATGGGCAGGCATTGGGAACCTGCACTGAGTTTAAGTTGCAATTATATTGTATGTTAATTGTCTGTGTAAAGACAGCTGACTGTGGGGGTGTGTAGCTGGAAATGGGAAAGAATCCTCATTCAAAATAGGGATTTGCTGTTGAGAGGCTTTTGTTGAGGTGGGGAAGAATGGCCCAGCTCTCTTGTGGATGGCTGTCTGGCTCCATGCTGAGCTGTTTTTAACGTATAGGGAGAGAGGTTCAAGATACAGTAGCCAGATAGATAAGACTATGTGGGTGAGAACCTGAATCTGTTCAAACAAGGGGGAAGTTTTACTTGTACTACTGGAGAGAATCCAGCAGAGGCCACAAAGATGATTTGGGATCTGGAGCATCTCTAATGAGAAGAGACAGCAGAAGCTGGGCCTGTTTAGTCCAAAGAGAAGACTGAGAGGGGGTCTCATCATGTAAATGTCTCAAAGGTGGGTTTCAAGAGGATAGTGCCAGACTCTTCAGTGGTGCCCAGCAACAGGATGAGGAGCAATGGCCATGAACTAAACAACAAGTTCCACCTCAACATGAGGAGGAACTTCTTTACAGTGAGGGTGGCAGAGCACTGGAACAGCTGCCCAGGGAGGGTGTGGAGTCTCCCTCTCTGGAGACATTCAAAACCTGCCCGGATGTGTTCCTGTCACCTGCTCCAGGTGCCCCTGCCTTGGCTGGGGAGGCGGGGGCGGGGGGTGGACTGTATGATCTGCAGAGGTTCCTTCGAACCCCAGCTATTCTGTGAGCAGAGTTGAGATTTCTTCCTCTTTGTTTCCCTCGCCATGGTCTGATGATATCCTGCTCTTTGTTGTTGTTCTTGCAGAACATCCAGAAGATGCTTGGCCTTGCTCCTTCCCGGGCTGCAACCAAGCAGGCAGGAGGCTTTCTTGGCCCCCCACCCCAGGCAGGGAAGTTCTCCTGAAGCACAGCCCTCACCGAAAGCCTGACCAGTGCAACAAGACTGCCTTGGGGAGGTAACAAGTCGGGATTCTGCACCAGGCATCACCTGTCCAAAACCAGGCTATGCAGTATTGAAATCATCATCCATGTGGAGTATTCCACCAGCCGTTGTTCGTTCATCCAACCAAGAAACTTCTGTCGGAAGATAACGCGACCTTTGTTTCTGAGAAATAAACGACATGGGCATGTTACTTTATGTTAATAATGTCTCTTAATTGGGTGATAGAGGCTCCTGCGGGCCGCGGGATCGGCTGCCTCGCAGCTGGCACGCCCCGAACGGGGCGGGCCCCCGCCGTGCTGGCGGTGAAAGGCGTCTGTGGAAGAGGCGGTGCCTCTCGGCCGCGGCGCCTCACGGGATCCCGCAGATGTTGGCACAGTCTCGGCTGCCGAGCCTCCTCTTCCTCCCCCGGCTGCGCTCACTCGCTTCCGGCCTCGCCATGAGCTCCGCCACCGGCACCGTCACCGTCCAGCAGCCCCTCAACTACCGCGCGGGCGCCCGCGTCCACCCCGCCGACGGCGGGCAGCTGGAGGAGGTGTTCGAGCCGGCCACAGGTACCGAGGGAACGCCGCGCCCAGGGGCAGGGAGAGCCTGTGTGCCTGCAGGCCCGGTGTCCCCGGCTTTCCCCCAGCTCACCTGGGTGCGACCTGTGCGGGTGTCCTGCACGCCCTGCTGCTCCTGAGCCACCCTGCTGTAGTGGCTGCGCTCTGCTTACAGCTTTTGCCCATCGTCACTCTTTACTGCAGAGATCAGCTCTCAGTCAGACACAAAATGCAGTGGTGCCTGATTTTGGCAAAACCCCACAATTTAAATCTCTCTAAAATTATACAATTGTAGTTACAAGTTATGTAGCGTTCAGCAAAATCACTCCCAAGTGTTTAACCATCCTGAGGAATGTGTAACGAGAGTCCTGAGCAGGGTGGTAGAAGTGTAACAAACTCAACTGGGCAACCCAGGAATTTTGTAACAACTGGAGGTAATTAGTTAACAGAACACGACTGTGGAGACTGTCAGCTCCTTTAATCCAGACCAGCTGAATTGCAGCACCTCTTCTATGGCTGATTACAAATTAGTGGGTTTCAGTGGGAACCATGGGGGAAATTCTGTGCCTGGTATAGGTGGCTCGACTGAAGTGTGTGCGGTTTGGTGCAAGATAAACTACGTTCTGGGCCCCTTTTCTGAGATTTCCATCTCATTTATTCCAAAAATGTGCCCAGGTCGTATGCTGTGCAAGCTGCCCTGCTCTGGGGAGAAGGAAGTTGATCTGGCTGTGCAGAGTGCAAAGGCTGCCTTTAAAATATGGAGTCAAATGTCAGGCATGGAGCGATGCCGGGTGATGCTGGAGGCTGCCAGAATTATTCGGGTATGTTGTGGGGGAGAGGGTTGGTTCTGTCTCTGAACTTCCTTGTGGGCTATTGTGGCTCTTGGGGGCTTCAGCAGGACTTCCAGAGCTCCAAGAGTTGCTCAGGAGTTAAAACCCACCTTTGGCCAGAAGAGAGGCTGCCTCAGGTGAGACTTTGTTCTTATCACTGGAGTCAGTATCTGTGTTTGCAGCTTTGGTCTTATCACTGGATTCAAGGCCAGTGTGTGCTTTCTCAGCTTAATTCTGTTGGAAGATATAAAACTGAAGCCATCCAGATGACATCTTGCAGGGTTTGTGATTCCTTTAACAGCTCCAAAGATTAAATTTCACTGCACACAGTTTCAAAACTAAAATTGCATAACTGGCATTGCTGAACTTCTGGCTTGTCGGAGGCAGTTGTTACATGACTGGAATGTGTCCTGGCAATAAGAGAAAGTAGTAATACTGATTTTTATCTATCAGATAATACACATGGGGGAGCATACACATAAGTGAGCTTTAACACAGATTCCTTTCTGAGATAAAACGTTCTTGGGCATCAGAGTTAATCTCCATCAAGGCACAGAGCTGTAAGAACCCAGACCTTCTTTCCCTAGTGTGTATCAGTCATTAGAAAATTTTTCTTTATGTCAAACTTCTGCTTTTGCCAGACTTCTAGAGCAGGGTAATATTTCTGCCTAGGGGCTGGTCTGTTAAAGGATGCTTCCCAGCTGCATTGCTTTATCCCTCTCCACTGGCCTTTGGTTTCATCCTGATCTTGCTGTTTGCTCTTCCCAGTTTAGTTCTGTGAATTCTAATCATTGTTTGCCAGCTGGCTTCTAAGTTCATGTTTGTTCATCTTTTACATAAACAGGGATGTTAAACAAGACTGGACCAGCAGTGAACCCTAGATGATTTCCCTTTGACATTGCCCTGCACTCAGTCACCATGGGGAAATCGATAAACAGCGGTTGGGAATGTCTCTTTTGGAGATGACCATTTCTCATGGCAGGATCTTGTTTGGAACTTGTGTGCTTGGGAAGCGGCTGTCTCTTTGTGGAGTTCTGCTTCAGGCTTCTCTAACATGTTTTCTCTGTCCTGTGCCTCTCACAGGAGCAGAGAGAGGAGATTGCCACCATGGAGACCATCAACAATGGGAAATCCATCTTTGAAGCCAGAGTGGACATTGACATATCCTGGCAGTGCCTAGAATATTACGCAGGACTGGCAGGATCTCTGGCAGGTGAGGATGTTACTGGAGTTTGCTCTTTGCTCTCTGTCCCACATTCTCTGGTAACTCCAATGGCACAAAGCCATCTTTGCTGCTGATTTCTCTAAGAGGTGGACCATTCCTTTTCCTGAAGACCTTGGAAAGATTTGAGAGGTCTGCCCCCAATGCTGCACATCTTTTCTGAGCTTGCTGGGGTAAAACTGTGTCTCTGCTCCCAGGCAAAGCCAGATCTAACCCCTGGTGGCTCTGATCAGACAGGAGGGGACTTTGCTCTTTTCTACCTTTTGGCTGTTTCTTTGCAGGTGAACACATCCAGCTTCCCGGGGGATCCTTTGGGTACACTCGGAGAGAACCGCTTGGGGTGTGTGTTGGGATTGGAGCCTGGAATTACCCTTTCCAGATTGCCTGCTGGAAGTCTGGCCCGGCCTTGGCTTGCGGTAATGGAGACTTTCTGCCCGCACAAGTGTTTGTTCAAAGCCAAGTGATCCTGTGGGGGAGAGTGATTTGTGGGATGAAGTCTACAATTACCTTGAAGTGTTGAAGGATTAGCAGATTGTTCAGGCTGTTACTCAGGAGGTTAGGAGTGCATCAGGAAAAGCTTTGCTTTTTTGATAGCTTGGCTTTGTACCAGATGGGGAAGGTCTCTGGAAATGTCTGCAGGGCAAGACCAGCAGCCCTATCTCCCCCAGCCCTCTCCCCAGCAGGAAGGGCACCCTTTTGCTAGTTGCAGTGGTCAGCTGAAAGTGTTTCCTCCTCTCTTAGGGGAAATATCTGGGATCTGTTGAGACAAACTCACTGTGTGGGGTGGAGATGGTTTTTGTTTCTTCCCTGAAGCAGTTTGTGTGTTAACCCCACCTTGCCTGTGTCTGGGTTCCCTTAGGCAATGCGATGGTCTTCAAGCCTTCACCCTTCACACCCATTTCTGTGGTGAGGTTGGCAGAGATCTTCACAGAGGCGGGAGTGCCCAAGGGGCTCTTCAATGTGGTGCAGGGTGGGGCGGCCACGGGCCAGTTCCTCTGCCAGCACCCAGATGTGGCCAAAATCTCTTTCACTGGCAGTGTGCCAACTGGCATGAAGGTAAAGGCACCTTGAAACAAGGGGTCTGTAGTTGATATCTCTTGAGCTTTTCTGCATGAAGCTTGTAGAGGTGGGTTGCGAGTCAGCATTTTCAGGGCTGAGCAAGGGGCTTGCAGCATGTACAGGGTCATGCTGGGGATGCAGTTAACCTGCTGGGCATGGGCTTGGGAGGGAAACCCCTTCGTCAGCTTCACTTGCTTAGCCCCCAGTTGCAGTGAAGTCCCTGAGCTGCTCAGGTGGGTGCTGATGTCAGGAGGACAGTTCACAAAACAGCAGCACTAGGAAAATGTGTTTCTGGCTACAACAGAGCACTAAAGCTGCATGCAGCCTACTGTTTTTAAGCAAGAGAATAGTTCCTGTCAGTTTCTCACCCGTAATTTATTATTCCAAAATTAAAGACAGACTTTTGGAAATAAATTCTGAGTTGAAGGAAGGGAGGTGTTCCTTGAATGCTCCCTACGTGTGTACCTGTTGGGTGCAGTGACAGATGCAGCTACAGCTGCCTGCAGCTTACACGGAGCACAAGACTTCCTGCAAATGCTACTCCAGATTTTTTTGGTTTTATCTATAAAAAAACAACCCCCAAACACTCTGAGGCTGTCCTCAGTCTGAACTAAGCACATATAGGAAACCCAGCTTGCCCTTCATGCTGCTTCTCTTGTTGGTAAATGGTCCTGCAGGAACTCTGCTTTTGGGTCTCTTGCCTCTCCCCACCAACCTCCCCTTGGCCAGTGGGTTACTTATCTTTTCTGTCCTTGTTCCACTCAGATCATGGAGATGGCAGCTAAAGGGATCAAGCCAGTCACCTTGGAGCTGGGGGGCAAATCCCCCCTTATCATCTTTTCGGACTGTGATCTGGATAATGCTGTGAAGGGAGCTCTCATGGCTAACTTCCTTACTCAGGGCGAGGTGTGTGTCTGTGGGGCAGGAGTGCTCCTTTCCAGGGAGGCAGGGTGGTTTCAGGATTGGGCAGTGAGGCCAGCCTGTGGCCTCGTGTAGTGAGGGATGCCCTGAAGCTTCCATCTTGCCACACCCTTCCCTGTGCAGTGTCAGAAGGGATGCCTTTGCAGGAACCAGGGCAGGGTGTCCCAGCAGAGTGTGCCTTAGCCTGTCCTTCCCAGACATGGAGCCTCCCTGACACTCAGTACCCAGCTCAGCACAGCTTCTCCTGTGCCCTGGGCACCAGTCTGGCACTCACAGGTCAGGAGAAGCTGTGCTGGTGTCCCTTGGAGGGGCAGCAGGTTACAGCCTGGTGTGCTCAGTCTAAGGACAGGGTTCTGTCCTTCCCCAGTTTGGGATATCCACATGTACTGCAGGTTTTGTGTAATCCTGTTGGCAAATTTGCTCAGCAGAGTAATTTCTGGGAATTCAGAAGTCAGCTCAAGGTCTCTGCTGCTGGTGACCTGATGCATTTTTGCCACCTGGTGGCATCAGAACCACTGTGTCCAGCAAGGACTGTTCAGTGCAGTCACAGCCCCAGGGCCATCTTGTGTTCCTTGTCCCCAGGGACAAGTTAGCTGTAGTAGCAGCTGTGGAGGGGCTTTTCCAAGAGCCTCTGGAGGAGGACCCAAGCAGGGAAGGACTGTGGAGTGCTGTGTTTCCTATTCTGAGCTGCCTGTCCTGTATCCCAGGTGTGCTGCAATGGCACCCGTGTGTTTGTGGAGAGGAAGATCCTGGATACATTCACAAAGGAGGTGGTGAAATGCACCCAGAAGATCAAAATTGGAGACCCTCTTCTGGAAGACACACGGATGGGAGCCCTCATCAACCGGCCCCACCTGAATCGTGTGCAGGGCTTTATCAAGCAGGCAAAGGAGCAGGTGAGATTGTGATGCTGCCTTGTGACTGCCCTGAAATGTCTCTGTTGTTAGACAAACACACTGCCAGCTGCTTTCCTGCCCTGTGCCTTCCCAGTTAAGCTGGGTTTTTTGGTTGTTTTTCAATTACAAATGGGTGTTTTGGACCACTAGATATATAAGTCAATGGGATCTGATGGGATGCATCCCAGCGTCCGTAGAGAATTGGCGGATGTAGTTGCTGAGCCATTCTCCATGGTACTTGAAAAGTCATGGCAGTCAGGTGAAGTCCGAAGTGACTGGAAAAAGAAAAACACCTATTTTCAGAAAGGGTGGACAGGAGGACTCTGGGAATTACAGACCGGTCAGCCTCACCTCTGTGACTGTGGGAAGATCATGGAACAGATCCTCCTAGAAGTTGTGTTAAGGCACATGGAGGACAGGGATGTGATTTGAGCCAAGGTGCTGCACCTGAGTCAGAGCAACCCCTGGTATCAATCCAGGCTGGGGGATGAGCAGATGGAGCAGCCATGCCAGGAAGGACTTGGGAGTGCTAGTGGATGAGAGGCTGGACATGCCCCATCCATATGTGCTGGCACCCAGAAACCACCCATGTCCTGGGCTGCATTCAAAGCAGTGTGGGCAGCAGGTGAGGGGGAACTCTGCCCCTCTGACCTGCTCTGATGAGACCCCACTTCAAGTACTGCAATCAGCTCTGGAATCCCCTCAGCACAGGAAAAATGCACCTCACTATGAGGAAAGTTGGGGTAGTTCAGCCTGAGGAGGAGAAGGCTCTGGGGACACCTGATGGCAGCATTTCAGTAAAAGGGGCTTATGAGAAAGATGGAGACAAACTTCTTAGCATGGTCTGTTGGGATAGGCCAAGGGGCAGCCAGAGCTATGGCAGCTGGGCAGGATGCTCCTGGATGTGCCTGCATCCCTTCCTTTCTTGGCTCTTTTCCAGGGGGCAGAGGTGCTGTGTGGTGGGGACCTGTATGTGCCAGATGACCCGAAGCTGAAGAATGGCTACTACATGCGCCCCTGTGTGTTAGGTATGATCCATCTCAGTCACGGTACCATGGGTGCTGTGGAATTTCTCCTGAGAATGCTGAGTTCAGTGTAACCTCGCTCTGTGATGTCCCCAGCAGGGTCTGGCACTTGGATGGGGGCACTAGAGAGAGCTGAGGCTTCCAAGAACTGCATCCAGGGAAATCTCTGCTGCTGGGGGGCCTGACAGGAATGATGCAGGGTGTGCCTGGCTGCTCTGCAGGGAGGCTGTGCAGTGCTGGGTGCTGTCTTCAAGGCTGTGTGGGTTGCTCAGTGCACAGGCTGTGCTGCTGCTCTTCCTCCTGAAGCACTTGTGCTCTGCCTTGCTTCCAGGGAACTGCAAGGATGACATGACATGTGTGAAGGAAGAGATCTTTGGGCCGGTCATGGCCATCCTGCCATTTGACACGGAGGAGGAGGTTATGGAGAGAGCCAATGCCACCAAATTTGGCCTGGCAGGTGGTGTCTTCACCAGGTATGACTGGGCAGTGTTGTGAAATCATTCTAGGGAGGGGAAATACTGCAGTGATGTGCTGCTCCTCTTGCAGTGCCTTGGTATGGGCATGGGTATCCTCTTCCAGAAAAGCTGAACCAAGTGATTGCCAAGAGGGATATTTGTAAATGACTGCACATCTCCCAGTTTTTCCTGAAGTGCTGGATGGGCCCAGCTGTCCTTTGGGGTCTTCCCAGCTTGGCTTGGCCTGCTGCCTGCCTTCCTGCATCTCCAGGATGTACCAGGAGCCTGCTGTGCTGGTGTTGGTTACTTGTTGCACTCTGCATTGCTGGTGTCCTTGTCCTGCCCTCCTGCATCAAATACAGTTGGAGCATCCTTGGGAATTGGTGCCACCTGATTCAAGCAGGCAAAGACACAGTAGGGCAGGCTGGACTCCAAAAACCACTGTGGCCTGCTGGCCTTTCTCCAGTGGATGTTACCAGGCAGGGAAGGAGGGGATCCAGCTGAATTGCCCTTTTCCTGCAGGGATATCCAGAAGGCTCACAGGGTAGTGGCTGCTCTCAAGGCTGGGATGTGCTTCATCAACAACTACAATGTCAGTCCTGTGGAGCTGCCATTTGGAGGATACAAGTCCTCAGGTGAGCTCTGTGTGACCTCCCTGGTACATGCCAGCTACAGGGGCTGTGAGTGGCCCCTGGCACTGTCTGGAGCTGTGCCCTGACCCGTGCTCTTCCCTGCAGGATTTGGCAGGGAGAACGGCCGGGCAGCCATTGAGTACTACTCACAGTTGAAGACTGTCTGCGTGGAGATGGGTGATGTGGAGTCTGTGTTTTAGTGGCTCTGGGGCTTGCGCAGGGGAGCATTGGGCAGCTCTTGCCTGCCAGCCAGAGATGTGGATCATGTACACAGCAATAAAGTACCCTACAATTGTCAGTGCCTGGGAGGAAGAAGCATTAAGCCACCCTGCTCCTGCAAGGGGGGGGATGTACACACAGGGCTCAGCTCTGACCGGTCTGGTGGACAGTGGGAAGCTCAGAGTAGGAGGCACCAATCTGGCTTTTGGCAGCAGCTCCTGCAGCCACAGAGGTGTTACCAGAGGCTTGTCAGTGGCCCAGGCCAGGCCCAGGCTTCCCAGGCTGTGTGCCTTGATTCCCATTGCCTTCCACATTCCATCAACTTCAATTCTGGCTTTTTAAGAGGTAGGACCCTACTCAATACATGTATAAGCTCTTGGACACATTGATACCCTGTAGCTATAGACCCTGTCTATTCTGTGACTCCAAAAAAGCCTTAATTGTAGCATTCTTTATTCCCTCTAGCACCTTGGTAACCTCAAGTTTTGGTTTTTTCTATCCTTACCTTACTTACAAGTGGGACAAAACATTGTGGGAAGGATTGGCTCATGCTGCCTGGGCCAGGCATGGCCCTGAGAATCACCTCCACACAAGAGTGGTGGCAAGCTCCAGCACAGAATAGTGAAAGCTATCTCACTACCTTCCTGTAAATTTACTGTTCTTTATACATATGATGAAGCAACAACTTTAAAGGTTTGCCTATGTCTCTTTTTAGCAATTAAATATATACTTACTTTGGAACATCTTCTCAGAGTGACATGAATTGATGGGGCTGCTGCTGTATGGGTTAAAAGAGATGCAAGGTGGTTTTTTGATCACTAAAATAATAAAAGCTGGAAAGAATACTTCTGCCTGACAGACAGATTTCTGTAGTCCTACAAAACCAGAGTAGTTTGAGGATTCTGCAGAGCTTCTTAAGAAAACCCTCTGTAACTTCAGAATGAAAATACAGAATTGACAACTTCCTTTTATTGAGTAAGAAAAGGGAAAAAACACAGGAAGCCAAGTGTTCTAAAAGAAAACAGAAGAAAATTCCCTTTAGCTTCTCAGCACTCCCGGTGGCAGACCCAGCCTAGGTGCTGGCAGGCTGAATGTACACCCGTGCCCACCAGCCCAAGGAGTGCCACGGAGCCAAGGGCCCCTCTCCTTCGGTTTTTGGGATCTGGAAAAAAAGGCAGGATTTGTCAGTTCACTGAAAGACTAGGCCACCCTGGAAGTTGAAGAGGGAGCAGGAACTAAAGGTAAATCCCCAGGGCAAAACAGCAGGCACCAGCTCAGGCCTCTTAGGGAAGGCATCCCTATTGGATGAGAGCTCTTCCCAACTGCAGTGTTGGCAGTCTGTAGACCTGCACGCTTTCCTCCACGCCTGATTGGGAGCAAAGAGTTCTGAGGTCACTGTAGGAGCTCCAAGCACCCTCTGTGTGCAGCAGGGTACAGACCTACCTCCTGTGTAGTAGCCATAGGCATAAAGGAGTCTCCCAACAATCCAGGCGATGCCAAGCCCTGTGGCAACCCGCTGCAGAGAAAGAAGCATTAAAGGCTTTAGAGGCTTGAGCAAAGTTGTGCAGGCAACCAGGTGCTGAATCTCATTTCAGCCCTGGCCAGTTAGTGAGCCAGAGCAACAGCCAGGATTGTGGAGGCAGCTGCTGCTCCAAGCCCTGCTTCGCTGCCTCTAGCAGATGTTCCAAATTTCCACCTTGACTCTTAATTTAGAGCTTGCTCCAATGTGGCTTCCATTTGCCAGATGTGCCTATGCTGCTTCCTTCCCTCTTGGAAAATGAGTCCGTCTTCAGGAAGGACCTAATTTGTCTTATGATTGCAAAGATAGAGCTGCTGGATTTGGCCTCTCCTGTGTGCCTACCTCCTCCCAAGTTGTCTGCATCTTTCAGTTAAAAATAATCCAGGCTTTTGTTGACCTCCTTTGGCAGGGCTTGGAAAAATTGGGCTGGAGGGATCCTTCCCACTCAGTGACTGGAGGCTGCAAATGCTTTGCTTTGTCTAACAAGGCACCTTTAGGGGAAGGAAAGGGCTCTAATAGCTGAAACAGTGGTAATGAGTTTATTACTTGTGATTCTCCTGCAGAGGACCTTCTACAGCTAAATTTTCAGAAGGAGCACTCCTGTTAAGTGTGATATGGCTACTGAAGGCGCTGTCTTGGTCCCCTGCCCCCCACCCTTCCCAGGTCAGGGAGCCAGAGCAGAGTTCTGCATCACTTACCGGGTGGTAGAGTCCACCAGTGCCTAAAAAGAACAGGAAGGCAGGGTAGACTTCCAATCTGAAAGTAAAAGTGAGGAGGTTGTGTTTGTGCTCAGGTTGCTTACAAAGAGGAAACTCCAGAAGGGCAGAGGCTGCAAACATCCTCTGCCAAGGACATTTTGGGCTCTTTACAAGCCTCAGCTCAATGCTGTGGCTGAGGAAAGAAGGGATGTGAGCAAGCACAGAGTTTTAGGGGCTTCCTCCCAGCCTGTGCCTCTCTCCCAAGTCACCCATCCACTCATTCCATTTTGTTCCCTAAGCCACTCTAAACATTCCCCAGGAGTTGTGCCTCCCAGCTCCCCTCTGACGTGCTGTTGCAGCCTGTCCAAAGGAGCTGGGTGGACTTCGGCTTCTCCCCAGGGAGACCTGGGCAGCACACCAGATCAGCACCTTCTGGAAACAAGATTTCTCATGTCTTAAGATCTACCCATGGAAGCAAATTGCTGGGAACTGGAGGAGGTGGCTTCACAGCACCATCCAATGGTTTAAGGCATGGGGAGGAGCCAGCATGGCCGTACTGCTAAGCACTGCAGGGCTGAGCCTGGATCAGCAATGGCAGCAGCACATCTGGGGCTGTGGGCCCTGCCCCTCAGCCCTGTGTGTTCCAAGGCCCCTGTTCAAAGGTGTCACTCACGTGTTCTGGTGTGCACGCTGGATGCAGTTGAATATCTGCCCGTGTTCAGGGTCTGTGCTGTACATGGTTGGATACTGCCAAAAAATAAACCAGCAGCAAAGCATCAGCAAGTTTGGCCTGCAGCTCCTCTCCCCAGGAGCCCAGGGCTGCGTGGGTGCTTGCAAGATCAACCAGCAGTGGCAGGTTAGAGCCTGTCCCTGCCCTGGGGCCCACAGAAGCTGTGTTCAAGGTCACCACCTTCCTGGAGCTGCTGCCTGGCTGCAAAGGCTTCCCCAGGCCAAAAATCCAGCACCACATGCACTGGGTACATTTCCTCCAATCCTGACTTGATGCAGCAGGGATGGGATCACCCCAACAGGCAGCTGGAGCTGTCCTCATGCCCACCCCTGCTTGTCACTTCTGTCAGTGAAGTGGTGAAAGAGCAAAGGAGCAGTGGCTTGTGCTGAAGCCAAGTGGCACAGCAGCCTCTGCCATGCCATAGCCATGATTCAGCCCAGAACTCTGCCTGGCTTAAAGGCTCCCCAATGGATGCTGAGGGAAGGTCACTTGAAAGACTTCTTGTGACAGGGCTCATGTGCTCCCCCTGAGTTTGAGAAACCCTCCTGTCACTTTTGTGCCACTATGATCCCTTTCCCCCTAGTGCTGCATCAAGTCTTATTTGCAGGGCAAAAGGGCCAAGCAGTTTCTTGCCCACCAGTGCTGCCAAGCTCAAAGCCACATGCTTTCAACTTGGTGCCGAGCACCTGATGTCCCAAATCCCGAGCTCTGTTATGCTTTCTGGAGAGCCATGGCAGCTCCATCCCTTCTGCATCTGTGTGGTGGGACAGGAAACATCAGCAAGTCACCCCAAACTGAGCAATGTGTCACCTAGCTTGTCAGCAGACTGGCTCCAACCTTGCCATCCCGTCAGCCTGAGCACTCACCTCAACGTTGTACTTCTTGCGGGCCTTGCCCACCTTTATGGCGAGGTGCATGACCAGGACAAAGCTGGCGGCCCCGGTCAGCATGACGTAGCCATACTCCTTGGAGAGAACAGCCATTGTGGTGCTGCCAGAGAAAGGGAGCCCATGAATATTTTGGGGAAGTGGGAAGACATGGTATGTGTGCATGGAAGAGTTGCTGAGCTTGGACCCCAAGAGCTCCCAGCACAGAGACTGGCTGCAGGAAGAGAGAAATGGTGGCTGAGCGAATTTGTACCTCTTGGAGCCTGCACAAACCAGTCGTTCTCTGCATAGTTCCTGTCAAGCAAGCCTTAAAATCACCTAAGCATTGGTGAGAAGTGGTGTCTGGAAAACCCTAGTCCAGCCTGGGCAGAAACTCATGGGTCTTTCCAGCCCCAGAGGTAGGGGCCACCAAATGAAATCAGTTTATTTCCAGCCTGTTCCCTAAGAGAGATGTTTCTTCATGCAGTGGGAACTAGACCTATGGAACTCCTTGCCAAGGGACACTGTGAATGCAGGCAGTTCTCATAAATTCAACAGGAAACTGGGCAAGTTCCAGGAATAAGAAGTAAGTTGGGAATTATAATAGAGCCTGGCTCAGTAATCCCCTGAGCTGGAAGGAGCTGGGCTACATGAATGATTAATTTGTACTGCTTAAGGTCATCCTTATATAAAACGCTAATAAATCCCACCACCGTGGCAATGATAACTGAACCTGTTGGGTAAAGAGCCACTGGCCAGATGATTGATCCTCAGCGCTCAGGAACCCTCTCAGAGTCACAAACTGGTGAACAGCTCCAACAACACACAGCTACTGGCATTTACTGGTGGCCATCTGCACCAGTGTCCATGGGACACCAGGGCCTTTTATTTAATGGTTCTGTGCTCCCTCATGCAGGCCTGAGACAGAAGCATGGGGCAGAAGGTGCATCCTGCAGCCTCTGCCATGCTGCCCCACATTCCATGTTCTCCCTCTTTCCTGCTCCCCATCTGCCAGACCTGCCCCCATCAGCCTGCCCTGCTCCACACTGAGCGCTCCAGCTCCCTCCCAGCTGCCAGAGAGCAAAGGACTCTTCCCCACAACCATCCTGCACAACGCTGAACCTCAGACGCCTGTCTGGGTGACCCTAGAGGGTGCTGCATTACAGAGCACAGCAGAAGATAGCAGAGACCACCCTCCAGCACTGAGATAATTCTCCTAATCAAACCCCAGTCGGTGCCTGCCTCCAGATGGTGCCTCCACGATGTAGTGAGGTTTTGATGTCTCCTGCACTGTCCTTCCAGCACAATCTGTCAGTCTGGGAAAAAACAGGCCACTTCAGGGAACTGGTGTAAAGTCCTCCTATTGCAGCAGTGCCAGCACCCCTCACAAGGGATCTTTGGGGACTATAAGGTTTTAGTTCTCATTTACAATGGGATTATCATTGATGGAGCAAGGTGAAGACAACAGCTGGCTTTGTCCACAGGAAGTCTGGTAAACAATTATCAGCAAGAATATTACAACCCTGAAGTAATGAAGAAAAGTCAGCTGCATGCACCTGTATTTGAGGTTAGCACCTGACAGGTGACACACTGAAAACAGAACATGTAGAGCAGGTTGGTGGTCACATTTCCCCCTTCAAATTACAAGGTTGTTGGATAACCATGCATTTTATCTTCCAGCACTAAATTATCATCATCTGGGGATTTATTTTGGGAGCAAAGAGCACGACAAAGCATTAAACTAGGTGTGTCATAAAACTGCCACTCTTACACTACTGATATAAAAGTGTACCTCAAGCCTTTGCTCTCATAATTTGGAGCCATATAAAGCACTCCAAAGTCACCAGGACTCTCACGGTCGTTTCCGGATTGTGGTGGACGGAGCGTTTCAGTAACCTTTGCCCGCAGCTGCAAGGGTTTTGCTGACAGGCACCGTCACGGTGCAGAAGACTCAATTTCTACCTTTCACAATGCCATGTTTCCGGCAGGAGCCACAGACACGAGATTTTGGAGCACGACACGGCACAGAGCGGCAGCAGAAAAAGGGTCCTTCCCAATTCTGCCACAACACTGCAGCTACTGTGAGTCAGCAAAGCGCATTAAGGCTCCTTGAACAGACCCACGCGTGGATTCGGACTGGATTACCCGATGTAAGCTCAGCCTTTCGAGCCAGCAGAGCCTTTCGTCGCTCCGTACCCCGTTCGCTCCCAGGGCTGAGCCCTCCCCAGCCAGGTGGGGCCAGGCTCCGCCGGAGCTGCCCGTGCAGGGGGCAGGCAGAGCCCCGCGCCCTGCTCGTCCCGCAGCCCTCTTCCCCCGCAGCCTCCCCCGACTGGGAGATGTCCTTGGCGCTTCCTCCATTTTCCATCGGGACAACCTGAGTAACCATGCCCTGGGAGCATCCCCCCGGCCCTGCTCCCGGAGGGGCGAGCTGGGGTGCCCGGCCCCGCACTCACCCTCAGCGCGGCGCGGAGCAGCCCAGGAGCTGCGGGACGGAGCCGGGAACGAGGACGAAGCCGCGGGCGCCAGCGGCAGTGGGGAAGTCCCGCCCGCAGCACCGCCCGCAGGCGGGGCCGGGGCTCGGCCAGGCGCGATCAGTCTCACTGGGCCAGAGAAGAGGGGGACAAGGATTCATGTGGATCTGCGGAGGGATTTGCCGTGCCGGTGTCCCCCAGCAGCTCTGCCCGTGCTGGCAGCATACAGACATCCTTATCCTCACGCTTTTTTCCCCTGCCCTTTTTGCCATACCAATTATAGCTAAGAGCTCTCAGCTTTGATTCACAATCTACAGTTTAACGGCTCTAAGTTTGGTAATTCACACTGTGCTTGCTGAAATCTCCTGATTTCCCTTGTTATCTCACCAGACCCTGCAGTGTCCGCTGAAGCAGCCCGTTGTTTCACACGTGGAGTTGCTGTGCTGGATCATGTAAGCAGATAGTTCCCTTGGCAATTCCCAGCACTGGTGGTAAGAAGGATCTTACATTTCCCTGTAGATGCAACCCTGACACTTTGGCATGGACACACGAGCCGTTTCCAAGAATATCTGGAGGGTGTGGAAGCAATATTTTTACTTTATAAAACATTCCAGTTTTAGTGTCGACACAAAACCAGAACTGGACTTTCCAGTGCTGTAAATGTTCATAAAACAGTGGAGGCACAGGAGGTCTGGCTGCAGGAGCACAGAAGGTTCTTTTGCTGCCACCAGTGTAATGGGAAAGAAAGGAAGAACAAGTGGGATCCTGGGCTCCTAAAAGTCCTGGTTTTAATCTCTTTGCCTTTCTACAGCACAAAGTTCTTGGATTCCCTGGGGGTCCAGCTGTGTAGGCTGATCCCAGTAAGCCCTGCTGGGTTTTTTGGCCAGGAAGGGCCTGGTGTCGTCCTTGGCTACAGCACAGTGTCAAGGCCTTTCCCATATTTTAGTACATTTTCAAGCCAGTGCTTACGCCCATACTTTTCTGTGGTCTCAAGGTAGGGTAGAAGTGGAAAGGCCTGGCACTGTGCACACCTCTCACACCTCCACAAAATGAGTATTTTGCCAGTGTCCTGAGTCCCACTGACAGAAGACTGAGTATAGCACAGCAAGTGAAACTGCAGCACAGATTACTTCCTTTTCTTGCAGTTTTATTTTACTTCAAAAAAAAAAAAAGAAACAAAAAAACCAAACAAAAAACAAAACAACAAAAATACCCAACAAAACCAAAACAAAACCGAAAAAACCTGGGGTGGGACAACATGTCAGAAATCAGGCAGGAAAGGCCTGCCTTTGATTCCCATGATGGGAGTTCAGAAGGGCTGATCCTAAGGGACTGTGTCTTCCTCCTCCTCCTCCTCCTCCTCCTCCTCTTCCTCTCTCTTTGAGGCATGGACCTCGTAGATGACAGCACAGATGCCAGCCAGCCAGGCTGCCATGGTGCCAGCAAAGAATATGCAGAAGCCAATGAGGCACAGAAAGACATAATCTTGCTTATATAGCTGGGTCAGGCAGCTGAAGTGGAGCTGTGCTTCCACTGCTGGCATCCTTAGGGCATGCAGGCCTGCTGGGGTGTAGCAGGTGATGTTGTCAGCATCTGCAGAGAGACAAGCAGAAGCAGAACTCTCTAGCCTGTATCATAATTTCATGAACAGGACCCCTGGTAGAAAAATTGTGGGAGTGCTTGCTAAAAGCTTGAAAAGTATCTGCAGACTTCACTGCCCCTCCCTCCATGGCTTGGGTATAATCTGACAGCCAAACTCATGCCAAACCTGTGCTAAACCTTTGCCAAACCACAATTCCCATGTTGCCAGAATGTTTTCTGCAGTGTTGGTTTCATAGGAAAATATTACCCGCTGGATTATGCCACTGTGGCAAACTGCTGTCTCTGCCCTGCCCATCTCTGCTGATTGAGCTATTTCATCTTTATATAAGAGCACCTATGTTTGTTGTTTTTTTAAATCTCTAACACCTTCTGAAGTGATACAGCCTAAATCATGCTGGAGTAATGAGGCTGCTGTGTGTTTGACAATGAGGATGGTTTGCAGTTAGGCACAGCCTTACCTGCTCTGTGAGGGAAGCAGAGGCAACTCATCAATGATTCAGTTCCACTGAAATAACAACCATACCCTGTCATACTGCAGTATCTGCAGTGATAAAACAGATGGTGGCTGTTCCCTTTCAAGTTAGTGAAGGATGAATGTGGTGCCTGTGGAAGCAGGGTGTGTCTCAGCCATGGCCCTCTCCTTCCTCTGCAGGTTTTGAACCCCACAGACATGGTCACTGTGGTGGACACAGGCTGGGCACTGCTTGATGCATGGGATGGAATGGGAGTGGTGGAGGGGAACAAGGCATGGGGGATTTATATTGCAATTACACTGTATTGTATATGACTGAGTGATGTCGCTGCTGTGGTTGTTCATGCTGATCCTTCTCCTGGTCCTGAGTAAAACTGCAGAGCTTTTATCTCTCTGTTACCCAAATCCATCCAAACTTGGGTGGCTTTGTGTCAGCCCCCAGGCTGCACAGATCCAGGTGAGTTCCAAACTCTGGTGCACAGGCATTTCTGAAGGTCAGTAGCCTTTCTCAAGGCCAGGCTGGGGTCTGCTTGCAGAAGTTTCCAGGGCTCTGTCGCAATGTCCCTTTGGCCTGGAACAACCCTCAGTTTAAGGCTGCCTTTCCTACTCCTATCCTTCCCAACAGCCTGCAATGAGCTTTATTCTCCTGTTGCAGGGTTCAGTGGGTTATCTCCAATCTCACTGCTGCAAGCTGTACTTTGTTCCACTGCTCCATAATTGCCTGTAACCTGTATGTGGAAAAAAACCCACTTTATTGTCTCTAAGTAGCTTACTATCATCTAGTAAAGACACTGAGATGTCTTTAATTCAGTTCTGTCCTAACACCAGCTTCCATTTGCCCTTCCCTTTTTTCCCCTTGGGCTCTTTTGTGGCCCTTTCTTATTTAGTGGACAGACGTTATCAAACAATTTCTCTCTTGCAGCTCTTTCTCTCCATTGTGCCCTGCATTACTGAAACCAAGTTTTCCTTGTTCATGTGTGCTGTGCTGTGTCTCTTCCCAGTTTGGAAAAACCAAGTTCATGTGCTGCAGCTGCAAAGCAAAACATTACCCTTGGGACTAGTGTTTTTACGGGAAAGGGAACCGGTGATCACCCTGCCTTGGCCTCTCCAAGGCCCAGTTATAGAATCTCTCAATATGATGGGAAGCAGCTGATTTTGGGGTTGAGACCAGGCAGGAAATTCAGAACAATGATTTTCCCAGTGCATATCTCCCTGGAGCTGTGTTGGGCTCCTTGTTCTTGGCATTGCAGCCATGGGGTGCCGTGCAGGCACAGAGACACCTGAGGCTGGATCCAGGTGTTTAAGAGAAGCAGCAGCGTCCTGGCTACAGGTTACACCTCCCTGGCTGCCCTGGGGATGTGAACAAGTGTGACTCTTCATGTGTGGAGTGTGTGTAACTCAGCTGTTCCCATCTCTGGTTTGTGCGACAGCAGAAAATGGGACCCACAGTTGACATGCAGTGGCACAGCCCCATGAGTTGAACTTTTGGGAAAGAGAACAGAGGGCCCTCTCTGCTCCACACAGATCTGTGGGAGCAGGGAGGAGAGAGGTCGTGCTCACACAGCCCTCACCTGGAAAATGCACATTGCTCTCCATCATCCAAGTGATGAAGTCCAAAAAGGAACAGTTGCAGTGCCACAGGTTGTCACTGAGCCCCAGAAGCCTCAGGTTGGGCAAGTCCCGGACGGTGCTGGTGTCCAGGAAGGTTAAGCCCGTCCGGCTCACATCCAGCTGCCTTAGCCAGGTGTTGTTGGCAAAAGCATCCTTCTCGATGGCCACAAGGCTGGGATTGTCTGAGATCTTCAGCACCACCAGGCTGAGGAGGTGGGAGAAGGTGCTGAAGGTGACCTGTGTGAGGTTGTTGAAGCTGAGGTCCAGATAGACAAGCTTGGTCATGCCAATGAAAGTGAAATCCAGGTCATCCCCCAAGAGGTTCTTTCTGCAGTCCAGATAGACCAAATCAGCTAGGAAGCTCAATTCCACTGCTGGCAGGTACGAGACGTTGTTTGCTGCCAAAATCAGCTGCCTGGTGTCCAGAGGGATGTCCACAGGGAACGCTTCCAACTGCTGTCCAGTGCAGTTCACCTCCAGGTACTGACAGCTACACCTGCTCGGGCAGTTGATCCCCTCTGATGCCATCCTCAAAAGAAACATGAGGCTCAGGCACCATGGTCTACCTGAAGAAGACATTGTTTGAAACCTTCCAGGCCACTTAGCCCTTTGTGGACTGCAAGCAGCCCTATGGAAGCTGCATTGCCCTCACAGCCGTGCCGAGAAGGTGTCCAGCTGCAAGGCTGTGAGGAAGCACTTCGTGTCCATGGCTCACCTGAGACCTTGGCAGAGTGCCCAGTTGGAAACCGAGCCTGGCTTTTACATCGACAAGTGTGGAACAGTGGATGGAGCGTCTCTGTCACACTCGGTGCCAGGTGACACCTCAGTGATGTCAGTGGCTTGCAGAAGCTGCCTGTTTTTGGGGACAGTGCCATGACCTTGCTGACTTGCTTCCAGCAGAGTGGAGGTGCAGGAAGCTGGGCGTGGCATGGGAGCACTGGAACTGTGTAGGGAGAGCGTGAACAGCCCAAATTTTTTCAAAAATGGTGTCACACTGCAAGAGGTGTTCACTGATACAGGTTAAGCAAGAGCCCTGTGCAGTTCTGGGCTGGCATAATCTCCTTTCCAGAGCCAGGAGGTTTTATCCCATCTGGAGTAGTGTGTCCAGGTCTGGGACCTCGGCACAAGATGTGGAGATGTTGGAGCGGGTCCAGAGAGGCCATTAAGATGCTCAGAGGGCTGGAGCAACTCTGGTATGGGGACAGGCTGAGTTGGGGCTGTGCAGCTTGGCGAAGATTCTGGGGAGACCTCACCTAAAGGGTTTATGGAAAAGAGTGACTCATTACACGGGCAGGTAATGACAGGACAAGGTGCAATGGCTTTAAACTGACAGAGGGCAGGTTTAGAATGGATGTTAGGGAGAAATTCTCCCCTGGGAAGGTGATGAGGCACAGGTTGCCCAGAGAAGCTGTGGCTGCCCCATCCCTGGAAGTGTTCAAGGCCAGTTTGGGCGGAGCTTGAATCAACCTGGGATAGTGGAAGATGCCCCTGCCCATGTCAGGGGAAAACTAGGTGAGCTTTAAGGCTCCTTTCAGGGATTCTATGATTCTTACAGAGGCCGTGACAGCCGCGACTGAAGGAACGGAAAAGACGCCACCGCCTCACCCCGCCCTTCACCTCATGGCGGGGGGGCGAGGCCTGCTAAGCCACTCCCCTTCGCTATAGCGCGGCCGCGGATAGGCCAGGGTAGGGCGGGAACGCGCAAAGACCCGCCTTCGGTGACGTAGAGGTCTCTGATAGGTCGGAAAGGGGCGGGGGCGGGGCGCGCTGGATTCAAGTGGTGGGTGCGCGCCAGTACTGCCGTTGTGTCTCTGCCACGTCCTCGTCGCCGCCATGGAGACCATGACCTTCCCCCGCTACAGCCCCGACGACATCATCAGCTACCTCCGCTCGCACATCCTGGAGGGCGCCGAGGCCCGGAACCTGGTTAAGGGCGAAGTGTTCGGCAACACTAAGGTGCGTGAGGGGGGCGCGGGGCGGCTCCGTGCGCCGCCCGCTCCCGTGTGGGACGGACGTGCTGCCCCGGTCCGAGTAACCACGGGGTTGGGTGGAACGATGTTGCGTTGTGCTCGGAGGAGTCTCAATGCTCTACCTCGCCGCTCGCCTGGCTTCCTCGCCAGGAAGCGCGGTGGTGTCACCAGCAGCACTCGGCCTGTCTTTCCCAGCTCAGTGGGAGCAACGGTGTCTGGTAAAGTCGCATAGTTCCATCAGTTCACCTGACCAATTTAGTGCTTTTAAACTAAGCCCTGCTTTTAAACCCCTCCCTGCTCCATCCCCTTTCATCTCTCTGACCATTTAATGTTAGCGAGTGTCCCCGGCGGAAGAAAACTGACTTTAAGGTGGAATTGATGCCTCGGAGTGATTCTTGGTGCTGTTATTCCTTGTGTTTGCGCCTGCGGTGGGAGGGGTCTGGCCCTGCTTGTTTACATGGTTTTTAAGAAGCAAAATTGATCATGGATTAGTGCTATAAATGAAAAACTGTTTGGCTTATAAATGATTTTTTTTCCTCTTCTTTTTAATGATCTAATGAAGGACACTCATTGCTACAGGATTATAATTTCTGTGACTTTTTTTAGGTTTTTGGCATCGCTTGGTTTGGAAACTGCTCAGGAAGCAGCAGTGTAATGAAAACCACTGCCTGGCATGCACAGTCAGGGCTGTAATTGTCTGAGCTGACTGCTGTCCCTTAAAACTGAATTACGAGCAAGTAATGCTTGAACTGCAAAATGTTGGAAAGTGAAGCTTGTTTGTCATGGTGGCTCAGTGAAATCAGACTTCATGTGTTAAAAGCTGAATGTTTTCATGATATGGTTTGGGATCCCTGAGTAATCAAACATATGGAATACTCATTCATATCCTCTCTTCTTGCAGCTTGACATTTTACACCTGATTTACATGAGAATCCTGCAGAAAGTGTATGGGATCCGCCCGGAGCACTTCTTTATGGTACGGCTGCCTGTAGCAGGGGTGATTGAATATGAAAGGAAAAGAATATTTGACTTACCTATTCTTTGGGATTCTAAGGGTGCCAGAAATGTTTGTAAGGTCCAGGAGGGTTTGGACAAGCTTTTCGAGGGACGCCATGTCCAGCCTTGAAAATCCATACTGGGCTCTTGGGCATCTGCCTTTGGCCATGGCTGGAGGAGGTTGGACTGTTCTGGAAGGAATGTAAATGTTGCTTTTGATATTTGATCATCTCCACTCCTCTGTTAACTGAGAGGAAAGTAAGGAGAGGCTGATACCTCATTGACTAACAGTTAATTTATCTACTGATTCTGTTAGGAAAGAACTGATCCCTGAAAGTGAGAGTAAATGATTTTGTCTCATGGCATTTCTGGATAAACTGAAAGGGAAGAACATATGTGCACAAGATAACTCTGTTCTTCCCAGGCAGTGACATCAGCTGCCATGCTGTGCTATGAAGTTTGAAATACCAGAGAAAGGGGACAGTGTACCACTACATTCTCCTCCTGACTTCTTCATAAAGCAGTTGAGTGTGTCATTTTTGGGGTGTTTAAAGAAGGAGCTTCTTGCTGATAGCTGTATAATGCAGAGACTGTTGTGCTGCACAAGTTATGAACAAATTAAAACAGAGTTTAGATTGAGTTCCAGAGTTTGTAATGCTGCTGCTTTAGTTATTATTGTCTTTCTATATCTTCTCCAGCCAAAGCTGACACTTAAAAGTGTGTGCTGATTAACTTGATGGCATTTTTCAGCCTTTAGTATGTGTTCACTGTGGATGGAAAGATCATCCTTAGTGAATGGAAGATCATCCCCTAATCTATTTGGAATTATTTTATGCTGTGAAAAATGCTGTGTAATTTTTGTTTTAAGTATTTTCTACTTATGCACTGACTCTCCTTTTACTCTTTAGATGCCAGTCAACGTTGACATAATATACCCACAGATCTATGAAGGCTTTCTACCTGTCTGTAATTTGTATATTCACATGTAAGTAGAAGAAGCTTGTCTTGTGCTTGCTGGGCAAATGCTCTGGGATGAGAGGACAAGATCTGTTTTGTAGCAAATGGGAACAGGACAAGAACTGAGTGATGGTCACAAAACCTGAGTCATGATCACTGCAGCTGAGGTTGTTTTGTTTCCTTGCAGGGAGCACTTGCTGCCAATGTGCCGGATTAATGACTTTCAAATTGCTGATATTTTAAACCCAAGTAAGCAAGTGCCTTGTAATCTTTGTGTTTCCTGGGGTACTGGGTGTTGCTTGATATTCCAGGTGATTTTTCTCTTTGGGCATAGGCAGATGGGCATCTAGTGTGGAGAAGTGTCCCTAATTTCCTGCTGCTCTTCTGACCCTTAAACAAGCTGGTTCTAGTAAGCAGTTCTTACCCCTTATGTGGGCTGATGCAGGTCAATAACTGAGGGCAGTTTTGAATGCTATGAGTCTCTTGAACTGCTGGTCTGGAGATGGGCTGTGACATACTTACAACAGTGTAATAATAGATGGTGATGAAAATTACCCTGATGGCTGTGGAATGCTTTAGGATTTCTTATGCTGATGCCTGTGCTCCACTCCTTTCAATACCCAGTTGTGATGATTCTGCTACAACACAAACAACTTGGAAAAGGCTGCTCTAAAGAACCCTTTCACTTCTAGATCTGTCTTCTCGAAGACATTAAAAGCTTTTGTAGTCATCTTTCAAGAAGTTTGCTTGGAATAAAGCCAAAAAGTCCCTGCAGTTCAAATTGCTGCCTTCAGTTAGCTTGATAGCTACACAGAGGTTCTCTCTTCAGAGATGTAGTTCAAGATTGACACTCTTTCTCCCTGGCTTCTGTTTTAATGGGAGGCTGTGTGTTAACAGCCTTTCCTCCCAGGTGCCATTATTCATTTGTTAAATTACACAGAATTGCTAAGAGTTTGTAACTAGCTTGGTGCTAGTTTTTGTGTAGTCTGAAATCTTTGCAAGCTGAGTGGGGGAAGAGCTAATTTGGTTTGTGTTTTGTAATTTCTGCCTCCTCTGAATTACGCTTTGCCCAACTTTCCTGAAGCAATTGAAATGCTTGTGGAAACCAGCTCAGTGAGCTCTTGCAATTCCTATTTCAGAGACAAAGAGAACTGTTCGCTTCTTGAGCGGCATCCTCAACTTTGTCAACTTCCAGGAATTCCGGCGTGAGGTCTACTTGGAGCTACAACTGAACTATGTAAGACTGGGTGCTGTTTTATTCCAGATATCTATAAAAGTATAATTGATATTAACCTAGATAGGAGCATGAAAGTTGTGGTTTAACTTCAGGTGTATGTAACATGCTGGGATGTTAAATGTAGCCAAGTAATACAGGAAGGTACTGATTATTACTTAGGATATTACTGAAAGGTTTTTTTTTTCCCAATAGCTTATTTGATACTTTAGCCTGGTAAGTGAAGGGCTGGCACACTGGATTGTTTTCAGAAAAATTGGGTGCAACAGTTGTAGGTAGCTTCTCTTCTGAATGTCTCAGCAGTCCAGAGGTGATGCATTTCATATGAAATAATGATGAGCAAGGCTCTAATAGAAGCCCAGAAAGAAACTACACTTCTCTAAAATTAAATATTTAACTTACAGAAATCAGCTATGGAGAAACACCAACAACTGGAGGCTGCGAATCGGGAGGCAGCAATAAGACTGGAGAAACTGAAGTGAGTGTGAGGAATAAGCACTGTGAGATGCACTGCTTGCTTTTCCTGTTCAGGCTGAATCAGTGAGCCAGTTGTGTGAGGCTAAACAAGTCTGAGTGTAGAGTGTTCTTGGGTCATAATAACTTGGTTCAATGCTACAGGCTTAGAGAATAGGGGCTGGAAAGTGGCCCAGCAGAAAAGGACCTGGGGATGCTGGTTGACAGTGGCTGAACAAGATCCAGCAGTGTGCCCAGGTGGCCAAGAAGCCAATGGCACCTGGCCTGTATCAGCAGGTGTGGCCAGCAGGCCCAGGGCAGTGACCATCCCCCTGTGCTGGGCACTGGTGAGGCCACACCCTGAGTGCTGTGTCCAGTTCTGGGCCCCTCACTACACAAAGAGGGACATTGAAGGGCTGAAGTGTGTTCAGAGAATGACAGTGAAGCTGGGAAGGGTCTGGAGCACAAGTCTGATGAGGGACAGCTGAGGGAGCTGGGGGTGTTTATTCTCTGCTGACAGAGAAGAAAATTACTTTTTCAGTGTATGGTTGCTTTCAGGGAATCCTGTTGTATGTTGAGGACTAGGGTGAAACTTTTTGCTCTTAGTTTTTAGTGATGTGTCTTTATCCCTTCAACAGCTGTAGGAAGCTGATCTTTAACTTAATAGATGAGTAAAGTTGTCTTCATTAGTTATATGACACGTTTGCCACAATCTGTGTTTCAGGCCATTTAGCCCTACTGCCTGTGTCTTTGCACCATTAAGTTTTGTTTTTGCTTGTGGATCGTAGGATGAAGAAATGGCTGGTTTCCAAGAGAGCTTTCAAAACAAAGTGGTTTTTTCTGACAGCTGCTCTTGGGGTGTGCTACACAGGGGGTTCTCTAGCTGGGCTAGGTCTACACTAATATAAGTATGATGGGTAATATGCAAATTTCATCACCACCAAAATTGGTAGGAGTGTAATACTTTCATGCTTTGCTTAACATGATCTTTAAACTTAGTCCTCTGTTATGTTTGTGCCACTTGTTGCCAAAATAGCTCTTTAGATTATGCTTCAACTGCAAAATCTTACAAGCAAAGGAAAATAAGATGTATTAATTTGAGACTGTCTTGCTCTGATTGTTAAAGTAACTGGCTATAAACTCTGTGGAGACAGTGATTGTTTTATCTACTGTACTCTGACTGGACTATAATGATACTGAAACTGCCCAATATCCTTATTTTTCCCTTAGCACCGTCCCAGTTGAACATCAGGCAGAGGTCAAGCAGCTCACAGAGAGCATTCGGGAGCTGGAGCAGCTGCTAAGGCAGGACTATCGTCGGAAACAAGTAGGATCTTGTTCTGTATTTCTCTAAAAAGCTGCTATAGGTTCCTCACTTCTCTTGATTTTATTCCCTTCCCTCTAACTCAGTGGATAAAGGGGACTTTTCTGATTTAAAAAAATGGCCATTTTAACAAAATGCTGTCAGACCCCTCTTTCTTTTACTGTAAGGAATGTGAAATGTGCTTTAAATCAGACTTAGGGAATACAAAAGTATATTTGACTCTGTTTTTGAAATGCATTTCTGCAATGACTTGGGAGATACACATCACACTTCCAAACAGAAACACCAGTATGTTCCTCTTTGTTTTCCATTTGAATTCAAAGGATTAGAACTGGAGGTGAGCCATGGTGAGAAATGAGGCCTAAGAAGGGTCACATAAGGGAATGCCTGGCAAAAAGAGTAGGGTTAATTGCAGGGGTAACTTTTCAGCAATGGAAACTTGCCTCTCAGGTCTCACAGATAACCTTTTTAGCTCCTTTGGGAGAAAGAAAATAATAATCTATGGTCAGGATTTTTTGTTATGTCAAGTCATGTCTCTACTATTAATATTATTAACCATGTGTTTGACTGTTATTTGGGACCTTATATTAAATTAGATTTTTCCCTGAAGAACAGGGCCTCTGGCAAAGAAAGTTGGGGGGGTATACGGCCAGGATCAATGAGAATAGGGATGGCCAGTCTCTTATCCCTATTCCTAGTTACCCACTGCTGGCTGCATCCCTAGTGCTTTCAGTGGCTTTGATGACAATATTCTCCTTTCTGGTCTTTGAAATCTTAAAGACTGCAGTTTTGTCTGCTGGTTATGGCATTCCAAAGGACCCATAAATGGGATTTCTCTTGTGGACAGATCTATGATAGAAGGATAAGGCGGGTAGCAGCTGTAGAGATGCTTGTTTAAAGCTTGGTGCTTTTTCTCAGACAACTTTGCAAGAAGTGATTTCTCAGAAGAAGACGGATATTGCTGAGGGCACCCGAAAACTGGTGAGTACAACTCTGTGTGGGTGCTGGCTGCAGTTTCCATCTCAGATCAACTAAGAGATCACCTCTCTTTTTAGGATCAGATTATTCTTGGAATCAAGTCACTAGAAATCTGGACTTCTGAGATGCTGTGGGTTTACCTGATGCCTTTTCTTGGGTTTAGAATTAAAAGCCAAACACTGTTAGAGGGGAAAAAGGGATTTTACCTTGATATTTATTTAGGGATCTTTAGATGCATCCAGGCAGGGAGCACTCCGCAGAGTGCCCCCCGAGCAATGGATGGAGAATGCACCCCGGTACAATACCCTCCCTGAGAATGCACGCACGCCATGATTAGCGTATACAATTATAGACCTTGCATATTAGCATCTCTATCACAGATTCCCCAATGGGAGGCTCAAGAGAAGCCCCCTCTTGAGGAATGTTCCCCCTGCGTGGGTCTATCTTAGTTTACAGAATGTGTTCTGGAGAGGACCTTGGGTCTGGGGCGTTGTGACTCCCGAACTATGAGGTTTCCAAGATGTTTAGTCTCTTGGCTTAACTAGCTTAGACCCAAAGTTCTGTTGTCAAACTTAGGGAATTACAAGTATGTGGGCTAAAAGCACTAAGGGTACATAAAGCTGCATAAAAGGAGTATATGAAAGGGTATATAAGAGGGGTATATGAAAAAGCAAAAAATCATCATGGCATCATAACTTGCATGCATCGAATGGGCTAAAGAGGCAAAACAGGTTTTTGAGAGGCCTCACAGGAAACTAGGTGCTCTTCTCCCAGGCTGATAGAGCTGGCTCTGGAACACTGTAGTGACTGCCTCAGTTTCCCTAGGTGAGGAGTACTGAGGGAGAGAGCTGCTGGTAATATACCAGGCTGGATGGGGCTGGGAGCAACCTGGTCTAGTGGGAGGTGTCCCTGCCCATGGCAGGGGGTTGGAACTGGAGGATCTTTAAGGTCCCTTTCAGCGCAAACCATTCTAGGATTAGCTGGCAGGCTCTTTGTGGAAAATACTAGTTAGCTGCTGTTCTTGTGCACCACTGTAAGCAAATCTGGGAAGCAAAATGGGCTGTTAATTGCTTTGATTTGGAGTGTTAATGCTGTTTAGAAGAATTTATTTTTAGAACTTCCTAATGAGAAATGACTACACACCAAAAACCTGTCTATTCATAAGATCATGGCAAACTTTGCTACACAATTCCTCTTTGTTCACCTAATCACTAATAATGGAAGTGTTTGTCTTATTAACTAGAATGAGCTTAAAGTGACTATGGCTACTTTGAAAGAAGAACAAGAGCAACTGAAATCTAAAATTGTGGAGAGTCCAGAAGAACTGAAAAATTCCAAAGAACTGATGAAAGAAACTGTTAAGAAATTGAAGAGATCTAAGGTGAAGTTTTCCTCTGTCCACACAGGGAGGTGTTCTGTTAGAAAAAGCATGTTTTACTGGACTGTCATCATCTAGAACTGCTTCTTGAATGATAGCAAAACATCAGCAGGACAGTGGTTAGTCTGAAATGAAATCACAGCTTCAGAGAAAACTGAAGGTTTGTGGTGGAGGTGGTGGTTAATTTTTGATGGCCTTTTTCTTTTTTTCCTTTTAAAAAGCAGGATTGTGGTCACTTGTAGAACTCTTGAATCTATACCTGTCTGGCTGTTTGCTCTCAAGAGGAGACAGTATTTTGTCAGCTCCCAAATATCTTTGGATTTAGAACACATGCTTCATGGTGCTTCTGTTGTCCTCCACTGTTTCTGGAATATGCTGAACACTGAGTTCCCTTCCTAGGTTTTTTGTTTTGTTTTGATTAATTATAATATCCACTCATTATTGTGGTTTATGATTGCTTACACATAAAAGTTTGCACTTTGCCTTTGAAGGTGTTTTTGCTCCAAAGGTCTAAACTTCATTGCTGTGATTTCAGGTACAAAGCTTTACATAACTCTTGTTTTACCACTGTAGAATTTCTTTGCAGTACAGCTTTTTTTTCTGAAAGCTCTTGGAAAAAGCTGGTTAGTTAAGTGTAAAACACTTGCATGTCACCTTTTTTTTCTGTGCTTCCACATAAACGTCTTTTAAAAAAAATTTTTTTTGCAAAGTAAAGAGCCCACTTCAATAACCCTTGAATATTACTTCTAGGGTCTTTAAACAATGAGGGAAAGGGTTCAAAAGTCAATATGCTTTCATTCTCTATAAAAGAACTCTAAAGCTGTTTATTAATAGTATTTTTCTGTCTTTAAAGCAAGAAGTTATTGAGAAATATGAAGGTTACAGAGACCTAGTTGAGGTTCTGCCATCATGCCAGCTGGAGGTGCAGTCATACCAAAAGAAGATGGAAGGACATGGAGCAAATGTGGAGAGACTGGCCAGTGTATTATCAGAGGTTTGTATTATCCATATTATATCCTGTTAGGGAGAATTTGATGTCTAAACAATGTTCCCCTCTCTCCTCTTCCCTGTAAAGAATGACATTTTGAAGTTTCAAATTCTTTCTTAAAAATGTCAATAAAATATTGCTGCTGCTTTGCTGGGTAGCACTAGCTAATGTACTATGCACTAGCTATTGACCACTTTGAATAGTCAAAGCCTTCGTTGCCATAGAAACCTGACCTAAAATAGTTGGAACTGTCTTGGGGTTGTTGGTAGGAAATGATGGGAAAATAAAAGTGAAATTGAGTTTCTTCTGCCTTGAGAGTGGAAACTAAGAGCAAAAAATTCTTACTTGAGGAAGAGTCACATCTTAAGTGCCCTTAACTTTATTAATATTACTAAGCCAGACACTCTCTGGTGAAATGTTTGTCACAATACAGTACCTTGCTATTTGCTACTAGGTTTTGGGAGAATGCAGTTGTTAGGAGCATTTGAAGAATGGTATGGAGTATTTGTATAGCATGTGTTCAAATGACCACTGGCAAAAAGCTATAGCAGAAATCAGTCACTTCTGAAAGCCATCTTAAGGGATGGGGTCTTGTCCATCTGGATGTATTTATAATCAGATAAAGACTAGTGAACTGGGAGGATGAGTTGGCAGTCAGATCTTCAAACAGCAGCCAGCTAGTTCTAATCTTAGTACATTTACAGGGTATGCTGTCTTGATAATTTCCCCCCCATTTAATTTATTTCTATTTAATTTATTTCTGTATTTCTGTGTTCTAGGTCAGAAATCTGGAGGACCAGATTGAGAGTGCTCAGGTAGAGCTGAAAAAGGCCAAGACAGATGAAATGTCCTTAAAGAGAATGGTCACTGCAAAACATGAGAGGCTTTCTACAGCTGAGATAAAGATTAAAAAGATGCGTGAAGATGTTGAACAGCACAAGTGCACTGTGCCTGAGTATGGAGGAGTTGATGTTTCCGCCTGATGCTGCTTTATGTCTTTGTTATGTGCTGCCAGAGTTCATGTCTGCTACAAACACAGCTTAGCAGTAGGGAGAAAATGAGCAGTGTGGGACAGCTCTGTATGAAGACCAGTAATGCTGCAGGCAGGGAGTTGGGGTCTCAAATCAGTAATCGCAATGTGACTTGACAGCAATTCTTTTATTGGAGCACTAATTTAATTTATAATGCTTATTCTTGATTCTTTTATCTTCTTAAAGAGAATGTCACATTGGGATAATTTTCCAACTTATCAGACTTCAACAAAGCCCCATTTGCCTTTCATGAATTTTTCATAATTTCCCTTGCCACTTTTGCTCATTATCAAAGATGTTCAAGACCCATGGGGATAAGGGGCTTGCATCTCAGAGGAGCATTATCCTGACATGATGCTTCTGAAACAAAAGGAAAAGTGTCATTTGATCAAAGCCTCCCAGCCCTGCTTCCTTCCTCCCATATGCTGAAGGCTTGCAGGGCTGTGTTTACAGCACCAAACTGCAGCCCTGTAAGGTCCTGGCTTCACTGTGAGGTTAGTGGTGAACTGTTACAGAGAAGATTTTAAAACAATTTTCTTGTACACAGACAGGAAAGGGAATATGGAAAATTATTGGCTGAGTGGATTAGCTGTGATGGAAGGGAACTTCTTCCACATGGCTGAGAGAGTCGAGTAAGATTTAGTCATGCTAAGGTTTGTGTGGTGTGCAGAATGGCGCTTAGTATATTGTACCAGCTAAAGGAGATCATTTGGAAGGAAAATAGGTTGGACATCAGGGGGAATTTTTTGACAGAAAGAGTGATTAGACCTTGGAATGGGCTGCCCAGTGAGGTGTTTAGGGAAAGACCAAGTGCCATGCTCAAAGTGACAAGATGGTGTTTGGCCATAGGTTGGACTTGATCTCAGAGGTCTTTTCCAACTTAAATGATTCTGTGAATAGTAGCTTTTAATTAAGGAATGAAAACAACATGAGCTAATGCTCCTTTATGTCAAAAGTTGCTGCTGATTTCTGTTTTTAATGTGTCAGGTATTTCCCTTGAGTGATAAAATTAGATGCTTTGATAAGCAAGAGAGGAAGGGAGGTAACCTTGGTTGAAGATGAATTTTTGCTGGTGAATAAGAGAATGTGTCCTGACTGTTCCCTTGAGGTAGGAAGGTGTATATGGGCTCCTGCTAAGTATGAGTTATTTCAGCTGATCTTCCCAGAAAACTGCTGCTACAATTCCAGATGTCATTATTGTACAAATGCTTGATATGAACTGGTAGGTGTTTTTGCACTTTAGGTCAGAGTAAATCCCCTGTTCCAACACTCAGCCTTTGCTGGTGACATGGCAGCTCACAGCTGGAGCCATCTGAATTTACCTGCAAGCTGGGGAAATGTAATTTGGTCTTTGGGATGCAGTGAAATGATGGACTGGATGTTGCAGATAACAGATGTAGATGTATGGGATTGGAGCTTTAGGTTTGTGGGATGGGCTCTGTGGCTAAGGAAAGTATGTGACATGGGAGTTCTGCTGGAACATCAAGTGCAGCTGTATTGCTTTAACTTGCACCACTCAAAGACAGGAGGGCAATGTCTGGCTGTCTGTTGGGTTGGCTCCACTGAGGTCACTTGAGTTGCCTTGATTGGCAGCAACTAAGGATCTTCAGCATACTCCTCTAACTCCACGTGGAATTTCACTTCTGGTACCTGAGTTGTTCTAGTTTAAAAATTGCATTGATTTCTGAAAAAGTAAATTTTTTATATCATTGCTTCTGGAAGCTACTGGTTTTATGCTTATAAAATGCAATCTTTGCTCATGGTGGGCTTAAGTTTAATCTGGAATCAGTCAAAAGGCTCAGTACTAACTTTTTTTCTCTCACCTTTAGACATTTTAACAAAGTCCAGGAAAAGAGGGGTGCTGTATATGACAAAGTGATGGCCATTCACAAGGAAATCAAACAGATGAAGGGCGAAATTGAGCAGCTGAAGGAGGATGCTGAAGAAAAAGCAGCGAAAGCCAAGGTGAGGGTTTTTTCCCCTCCCCCCAAAGGAATCTTCTTACATTCCTGTTGTAATGTGGACAGTGCAATGATTCTCTAAACAGCCTCCCCTTTGTTTTGTCAATGCTGTTTCTTAAGCCATGGATGAGATACCATTTGAGTCCACCAGACCACTCACTTAACATTCATGCTTGATAAAGACTTAACTTTGCTGATGGAATTTTTTTTCCTTCTTTATCTTCTCGTTCTAGGAAATACACCTAATTTGGAAGGCTGTATTGGAGAAGTGTCATGAATCTCTCCTTAAGGCAGTAAAAAGTTATGCAGCCTCAAGAGCAGAAAAAGTTGATGAAATAAGGAGAGGGCTGTTCAGCATTCAGTCTTCTGGAAGTAGTTCTTAAGCCTGTCTGTATTTGTATTCCACTTTCATTATGTTTGTGCTCATACCCGAACTCAGGAGCTTCTGCTTTGTATGGGAGGGATAATAATTCCAGGCAAATCCAGCTTTCTCAAAAACCATGTCAGAACACACTTTGCAGGCAGATCCTGATGTCATGAGTTTACTGATGGATAAGAAAACACTCAGTTGCTATTGTTTCAGTCAGCACCTGGTTTTAAGTCTTGCTAACACCAAACTGCTCAACATTTTAGACAGCACCCTGCATTTGTAGAAACTCTGCTGCAAACTTTGATCTGGGAACACCTGGTGCCTTGGTCTGGCTTGAATGTTCAAGATAAGTCAGTAACAGGTGATACTCCACCACCATTATTCAACTAAGATGAAATCCTGACAGAGCAGTAGCATCCATCTAATGCCAGCTTACTCTCATCATAAATATTTGTAACTGTAAACACTCAGAAGTATCATTTTAATATTTTAATAAACAGTACACTTCCTCTCAATGTTTGAACTCATTGTGTCACTTTGTGGGGTATTGAACCTTCATCTGTGTTAGGATGCTCTTCAAAACTATAGATTGATGTTTTTTGCCTTAACTTGTGATGGTGCTCAGTGTGCCACAGTGGTTTTACTTATTTGGAAAAAGAAAATGTTAATTTTTACACTAGCTGATGTAAGGATACTTTACCCTTTTTCTCTTGGGTACTTCCTTCTCTACTCCCCTAACTGACTTGGCATAACATTTCAAATGAAAAATTTGTACATTTGTAGGAGTGTGTGCTATGAGCAGTCTTTTATGATGAAAGGAGGATGATTCAAGCTATCTTAAAAATTTTAGTTCTTCATCTCTTACTAGCCAGAGGTGTTAGCAAGTCAGTTAGGAACAACAGGTGATTGTTTCTTTTAGAGCTCTTATGGAGGCATCAGACTCTTCTAAAGTTTTGCTCTAAGCTTTTTTTTTTTAACACTGTAACAGAATTGTTCAGGTTGGAAAAGCCCTCTAGGATCACGTCCAGCCATTAACCCAGCAGATTAACTGCCCACTCCACCACTAAATCCTGTCCCCAAGTGCCACACCTACACTTTGAAATATTGCAGTAGTATCTCCTTTCTTATAAAGACTGGTTGGAGGCTGCACTGACACCCTGGATATTGCAGCAGCACTGGGGAAAGAGATTCCCAAAGGCTTCCACTAGATACTGCAAGGGATTATTCCAGCCAGCAGATAAAAATTCTTAGGCTAGAGAGATGATGCTTGTATATTCCAGTGATGAGGAATTTGCAGGACAAAGAAAAAGCTGGATGCTGGTTCCTGCTCTCAGGAATTTTGCCACACCAGCTGCAATTCGTGAAGAAACAAAGAACCTGTTCCTGGAAATCAGAATGTTTTTATTTCCAGTAAGTTCTTGTGCTTCCACAGTCACCTATTTGTACCTGAAATATTTATAAATAAAACATAACCGAAGTATATTTCATCTAGAGATAATTGATTCCTAGGTGTGAGTCTACTTCTGCTTTTCAAAAATTTCCACCCACCTTGAGCCATCTGGAACGGCAGTGGAGGGAGTTCAGTGTGGCCTGAAGAGTAGGGAGGGGAGAATGGCTTTGCTGAGGCAATACATCTGCCTTTCCCTCAAGAGGGCAGTGTTAGTCAAAATTTTCTTTTTCATTTTTTTTTTGTTAGTCCTTCTTTCTTAACTACTGTTTAAAGATGTAGTTATTTTTTTCTTTGCATATACTTGAGTATTTCATATACAACATAAAGCTTGTATCAAATTTATATTGTACTGCTTGGGCTGGCCACACTTGTTTGAAATGTGTGGAGTTACTAACAATATTCTCTAAGCAAGTTTTTAAATTCTGGAAGCAGAAAAAATAATAGTGACTAAAGTGGGAAGCAGGCGGATTATGGCTTGGCACAGCATGTGAGCACAAACAAAACTTTAAGAGGCTATGTAACATCTTTTTCCCAGAAGATAGGAAACGTCTATCACTCCTGTTTTGCCTTTACTCCAGGGTGTGGCTGGAAAGAGTTATCCCAGAAGCAAGATTTTCTTTAGGTTTTGGGTGAGGTTAGGTGAGCCGGGTTTGTATTTTCACCTGGACCCTCCTGCCGAGGCAGTGGGATGAGCCGGAAGAGGAGCTGGTGTGCTGGCCACATGGTGGAGGTGTTGGCCCGGAGAGTGGCCGTGGATTCACATTCCGTTTCTGCCACAGCTCCACTGAGGAAGCCAAAGGAAACCTGCTGAATCTTCAGCTTCAGGATAACAGCTTTGCAGCTTGACAGTCATATATTCTAGGACTAGCCAGGACCAGGTAAGCTACAAGTTAAAACTTACTGACAGATCTTTCCATCTAATGATATGACCCTTGATGCTGCTGAAGTAGGAGCTACTGCAGAGGAAGGAGATGGAGCCTGCACTTGGGAGTCTATTCCCTGGTTACTTTTGCAGGGGAATAGGAGGGAGTATGAAAGGCTCAAGTGTGTAAATCAGGTTATGAGGTGCAGAATAAAGGAATCTGGTAGGTGCTCCTGTATGTTGAAGTCTCGTATCTAGAGCACGTTTTGGAAAGATTTTCTTGATGTTTCCATCAGACTCGTTAAAGGCAATCCTTATTACACTGCAGTAAAATAAATGGCTAGAGATACCTGAGAATAAAACCAAAGAAAACTTTGAGCTGAAAATCCAAATTCTTGTTGCCTGCAAAATTCCTTTTTCTGAAGCTAACAAGGGAACTCTGTTTCTTGAGATGCTGTAAATGGGAAAACTATGTGACAAGATAAAGTTCATAGCATTTCACATTGAGCTAATCTCTCTTCTCTGGCTGGCAAGGGACTCTTGTGGTATAGTTTAGTGCTAACATTTTCATGAAAATGCTTGCAGAATATGGGTTATGGTGGACTTGATGTCAGTGGATGCAAAACAGCATATGGGGGTATGTATCAGCACTGCTGCAGCACACCTCTGTTTCTTCAACCCAAAAAGGTTTGGGTACTACAATCTGTTGACCCCTAATAGTGGGGTGACTCCAGAGTGGCAAAATCCAGTAGCAGTTTTTTAAAATTACACTGATGTCTTGTAAGGTAGAGACCAAGTTTATGTTCTTTGTGTGTCCGTGACTGGAAGTGTCCAAGGCCAGGGTGCCCAGGAGTCAGAGCAACCTGGGATTGTGGGAGGTGTCCCTGCCCATAGCAGGGAGGTTGGAATGAGATGAGCTTTAATGTCGCTCCATCAGGACCTGAGTTTCTCATGGGTAGCACATCAGAGACCTTACTGCAAAGGGAGAGTCTGGAGGCTGGCACAGTGATATTGTGAAAGGCAATCACTGAAAAGTATACTTGCAAGGAGAAATGGACGTTAGAGGGGAAAAAAAATCAGTTTTTGCAAGCTGCAAGTCCAATTGGAGAGGACTGGGAGAGGCCAGTGTTTGTAGAAAATGAACAAACAAAAGGAGGGAAAACCCACGTTGTGTTGGGGTTTCCATAGCAACACTATACTTTTCCTGGAAAACTCAGATGGTGAGATCTAATCTATCTGCTATTTAACTCTTGAATGCAAAGCCTTCTTTCTTGACTTACCTGTCTCCTCCACAGCACACTCCCTAGTGATGGGTGTGCTGTCACTAAACCATGGTGGTCTCCATGGGGAATGATATTCCAGAGACAAGGCTGCTCCTTTTCTGTTCTGAAGCACACAGAAAAGGAAGACCTTATGAGGCAGAGGCAGCTTTTGTGTTTAGGAAAGACTTACCAGGTGTTCTGATCCTGGGCAGCTTCTGCCTGAGATCTGTGGAAGACTTTCGTGACTGTTTGGAGAGTTCATCAAAGTAGCCTGACTTAAATTTGTACCTGATGTTCTGCCCATTCAAAAGCCCCAGGTTTGAGGAATGGGAATCCTTGGTGACAGGAGAAGTTTCTTGTGGAGGAATGGTGGCAGCTTTTGCCTGACAAAAAGGACAATTGAGAGAGTGGGCAGCATGACAAATGTTCATGAGATGGCTACTGGTCGCAAATATGTAGAGAGGAGTGTCTGTTCTGAGGAGAGAAGTGGAGAGAGTGGATGTTAGAGACCCCATCCTGGAACAACAGAGAGGAAATGGATTCTGTTCCCTACCTTCTGCCCATATCAGCACTAGCTTTTGCTCCATCTTTGCCTCTGGTGTAGCCCCTGGCAGGAAGGGCAGAGCAGGCTTTGCAAGAGGGGCTGCCCTTGGTGGGGGGAAATGGCATAGAAGAGGCAGAGTTTTCGCAGTTTCTGGAGTCCCCTGCATAGTAAGTAGTTACAAAGAGAGGGTGATAAGAGAAGGCAGTTATCCCAAAGGATGCTGAGTGTATCATCATAGAATCCTGAAATGGTTTGGGTTGGAAGGAACCTAAAAGCTTATCTTGTTCTAACACCCCTGCCATGGGCAAGGACACCTTCCACTATCCCAGGTTGCTCCAAGCCCTGTCCAACCCGGCCTTGGACACTTCTGGGGATCCAGGGGTAGCCACAGCTTCTGTGGGCAGCCTGTGCCAGGGCCTCCCCACCCTCCAGGCAAGAATTTCTGCTTGATGTGTTTGTTACAGCCTTGTTAAGGGCCTGGCAGTGGCCAACTCCTGTAATATTCAGCAAAAGCAATATTCTGTTTAATTGGTGGGCTTCATGTTGTTTTGTTTTTTCTCTGACTGTTGTTCTGTTATTAATCTGTTACTGCTTATTGACCCCTGAAGATTTGTGAATAGAAAACAACTATCATAACAATATTTAAAAGAAAACCACTTCAGAGGGGTTCAAAGACTGGTAATCCAGGTATGTGCCAATAAATAAGAAACAGTGGTTTAATATCTCTTAACAAACCATGCCCTATCTTTAAACATTTATTATATTTCCTCCTATTTCTCTTGACAGCCACCTGTTCAACTTGTGACCTGTTTGTAAAAATCTGCACACCATCTATCAGAGGGATACACGCACTTACAAACTTCTGTTCTGTGGGCATTAAGTAAATTATTTCTTTAAGATCATATGGCAGATCTATAATTAATTAAACCCTCCATGATATTAGCGCAAAATAATTTAGCCTTTCTAAAAAGGTAAATGTAATTTGCCGGTCTGGTATTTGGAAGAATGCTTTCCCCAAAATCAATTCCTTTAGTTTCCAGAGAATAGAAATGAGAAGCAATCTCATTTTAATTATATCTCTTTATTGCTAACAAAGGAATGATTTATGCAATTAAATTAACTGGCTAGAAAATTATTCTCAGCTGGGCTGTCCTAATTCTTTGCTTTCTGAATTGCAGGCTCTTGCACTTCTCTATGTAGATTAATTTTTCTGATATGAAACAATGCTCCTTGTGTTCATTTTTAACGTTTTTTATTCACAGCTCCCCTTTTCTTAGTGTCAATGACATGAGTAATATTTGTGCACTGCTGGGCTCCGATTCAGGCCTTTTTATGTAGAAAGATTGGAAATAAAATCTTTTCTTTTGAATCTTATTATTGCAGAGCAAGGTTTTGAAGTTTTCTTATCTATTGCTGAGAAACAGCAGCAGGAACATGGAGGGACTGTCAAAGGATGCAAACTTTTGAAGGAAAATGTATCAGCACAGAGGAGACAGGTAAATTTGCAGTTACTGTTAAGAAAGCATTTTTTAATGTATTCCTCTTAAACCTCTGTCTCCTTGCAGCCAGGCAAAAAGCTGAAATACAAGGGGAAAAAAATAAGGCAGATTTATGTTGTACACAGACTCAATAGGGAACAAATTTGGGATTTTTTTTTCTCCCTGGGATTACCTTGCAGTGGCTGGCCAGAATGTGAGCTAGAGATATTTGGGCTGAGGGGAAAATTACCATGTAACAACACATTGTGACCATGTGCCAACACAGTCTGACATCTTCGGAATGGGGCATTGGTGTAATCTGCTGCTCTAAACCAGCAGTGAACATATTGCAGAGCACGTGTTGGCTCTGTCTGAGCTGTCCTGCCCTGTATCAGTGGAGATGTGTCAGCTGGTCAGGGTTTGCTGTGCTGGCACTCTGTGCTGCTGTCAGATGGCTTTAAACTGAGAGAAAGTAGGTTTAGATTGGATGTTAGGAAGAAATTATTTCCTGTGAGGGTGGTGAGGCCCTGGCACAGGTTTCCCAGAGAAGCTGTGGCTGCCCCTGGATCCCTGGGAGTGTCCAAGGCCAGGTTGGACAGGGCTTGGAGCAACCTGGGATAGTGGAAGGTGTCCTTACCCATGGGTTGGAACTGGATGACCTCTCAGGTCTCTTCCAACCCAAACCAGGCTATGATTCTGTGAAATAAAATTAAAAACCAGAGTTTTTTTCTGGGTTGGAATGCGATGGTTTGGGTGGGGAAAGATCAGCTCCATTGGGATTCTGAAGGCTTTTGAAATGCCAGAAAGGAAGGATCAAGCTATTATCATTTGGGTGGGACAAGGAAGCACTTTGACCCTCTCCTTGGAGTATGGATCATCCAAAGGGAATCTTTCCTCTGGGCTGCATGGCTGCTGGGTGTGTGTGTGAAGCGGCAGCTGGTGAAATTATTGACTGCAGTTGTTGTTATTCTTGAGGACACCACTGTGAAATCAGCATAAACTGAATTTGCTTAGCAAGTGGAATCACACTTATTTATTGGAAGAACATTTCTCAGAGAAATGGCTTGCCCTTGGCTTACTGTCAGAGAGTGATTTTTAAATTTTTAAAAATTGTTAAAAAAATTTTTTTCACCTAGTTTCGCAAATTCTTTGTGCTGAGTTCAGTTCTCCTCCACAAATATGTTGGCTTATACAGGAAATAATCCCTTGCAATGCCTAAGGAAGATGCCGTGAGGTATGAGTTTACCAGCAATCTGCAGGGAAGGCTTTGGGTTCAATGTTATCTATATAGCAGGAATGGTTAGAAATCAATAAGATGAAATTCATGACAAATGCTACCTTTAGGGAGGAAGCATCTGATTAAAAAAATGAGAAACAGCTGCCTAGGCAAGTAGTCCTGCGGGGAAGGGTTTGGCTTCAGAGTGAATCACAGTGAGTCAGTGATGCACATTTAAACAGAAATCTTGTTCCTGGGAGCATTAACAGGAGTGTCAGGAGCAAGTTGTGGGGTTGGGGGAGAGATATGACTGCTCTGTGCTACTTGGTGAAGGCTGGCGGAATGTATCCAGCCTTGCAGCCTGTATTTCAAAAGCCAAGAATGGGGAAAGAACTGGGAAATCATGATCTGGGGGACAAATAATGACAAGCCTTACAGAGGGAGAAAATTAAACTTCACTTGCAGCAGGGGAGAATTGAACTGATACCAGGAAAACCTTAACCATAACCTTAAATTCTCTCCATCAGCCTGCCAGGAAAAGACCTGCAACCCTCTGGATGTGTCCTTTGGCCTCCCAACTCCACCTGCTTTTACTCTTAACTCCTGTTCCCTGCTACCTTTTTCATTCTGCTTTGGCAGTAAATTCCAGTGAGGGCTGGCACTGAAAGCTGTTTCTGGTGATGGCCAGGGGAAAGGTTTGATTTCTCAGTGTCAGAAATCTTCCAATTCTTTTGGAACAAGCAGTATGCATAAGGAGCAGTGTAAGTGAAAAGATGTAGTAGAAGGGAATGAAAGATGAGGAAGGAAAATAAATTACAATAAAAAAAAACCCCAACAACAAACGACCAAAACTGAAAAAAGAAAAAAAAAAAAAGAAAAAACCAACTAAACCAGAAAATGTCTCCCTTGATAGAGTTGATGGTAAGGTGATGCTTCCATGCTTCCCTGCCATCTGAGATCAATTCCCTTCCAAAGGGCGTACTGGGATCTCTACAAGCCTTGAACTGGTAGACAGCGTAGGTTGCAAAACCAGATCAATCCTTTCCTTTATCCTATTGAAATAAAGGGGGTGAGGGCTGTGGCAGCAGGCAATGTCCAATTGCAGGTACCTCTCCATGCAGCCACTATGGGAGGGGAGGAAGAGTCAGAGCAAAGCCTTCACACTTCCAAAATGTTGGGAAATGCAGAGGTTGAGGTCACTTCCTACAGGCACAGACCTGTAATAGTAACCTGTCCATGGCAGTGACAGTTTCAAGGATCTGCTCTGTTACAGTCTGAATTCTGGAATCTTGTTCTGTTCCTTAACAAAGGAAATAAGAATGAGTTCCCTCCACATCCTCTAATAGAATAAATCACCTCTCCATGGACCATTTCCCAAATGTGCCAGGATTTAATTTCACAGCAAGTGCTATCCAGATGAAAAGCTGTCTTTACAGAGGAGAGATTTCCCATGTTACCAAAGTAGATCTCTATTACTGGTGGCTGTTCTCCCTGTGAGAAGATCCCTGTCCCCGTGCCTTGCTTGTTGATTTATCCTGCAAAGGCAGCTGCCTGGAATGCCCTTCTTCTCTGGGATAAGGTTTAGTGCTTTGTGAAGCTCCCGTAGATGTGTTCTCTGCAGGTGCTTATCTTCCAGATGAGATGCTGCTGAGACAGCAGCAAAACAAAACTGGGTGGAATTTGAGAGCCTTGTGCATTTGCTCAGTTTCCTTAAAATAGGAGAAAAATCACTAGAAAGCCCCATTTTACTGTTGATTCATTATTTTCTCTTTGCTGTTATTTTTTGTCCAGAGTTTTGTTTTTAAAATCTGGTATCTTCTGCTTTTATTCCTGCTGAGGTTCTCAGTAAGTAGGACCCAGCAAAACAGTTTGGACTTGCAATATTTCAGTAAGACCAATTTTAATTTTTTTTCTTTTGTTTCATTGTATAACATTAAAATTTAATGAACATTTAAATAAAAGTTAAGCAAATAGTTATTTTTTCATTTTAAATAATATACTGTTTTTATATTGGATTAAATGTACTTTTTGGATATATTGGATAATATACTGTTTTTATATTGGATTCTAGATACTTGAGTGCTGAAATCAGAGGTTAATCTGGTTCACCACACTGAAAGAGACGCAAGTGCTGGAAAGCTTTCTGTTGACCTTGTATCTTCATTTCTCCTGACTTTTCATTTCTAGTGTTTCCCATTTCCCAGTAAATTACTGAGAGATAGCTCCTAGCTGTGTCTTATGAGCAGCAGAAGAAATGAAGCAGTGTAAAATATAGATAATATAGACTGAGCAGTACTGTATGCAATTAGGCTGTATAGCTGTGCACACCTATGCTTTCTGTTTCATTGCATTTCAGAGAGCAACTCTGGGGAACAACACCGTTTCTCTGGAATTTTAGAACCTATTTTATTATTCTTGTTGAGATCTAGTTTGGAGCTGGATGATCTCCTGAAAAGTCCTTTCTGACCTGAACTGTGCTGCTTCTGTGAAGATTAGTGTGGGCACTGTGCCCAAACTGGCAATAGCTCCTCTGTCTGTGTGAAGATTTGCACCCAGGCACAAAAGCCAAACATCCCAGTGAAGGTAATTTGAATGTCACCAAACTCTTGTCAGCATCCTTCAGCACGCAGCTTGTCCTTCTGTTCCGATGTTCCCTACCTGCTGGGATGCTCCATCCCACACACTGGTCCCAGTGCCCATCCCTTAAGGATGGACCATCGTCACTTGGGCTTTGTCCTATTGATCACCAGGCCCAAACTGTTTTCTGCCCACCTTATTTCTCATTTCTGCCCAATCTGAATTTTCTTCTTCCCATTTTTCATCCAAATGAGCTCTTCCTATACAAAACTTGGTGTCTAGAGCTGTGTTGGCTAAAGACTTGGCCACTCTGTTGGTTCTAAAGGGTTTTAGCTAAATTTTAAATATGCAAATAACAATAATAATAATTATTATTGCTGGTAATAACAGGAGAAGCCTGGGATTTCTTTATTTTTTTTTTAGATTCCTCTGTCCTCTGCAGATGCTGCTTTAATGCAAATCAAACTTTGTGGATTGTGTTACCTATTGAAAAATAGTGTCAATTAGAAATTCAATTACACTGTCTTGGGGGGATGGAACTGACAGTTTCTTTGAATTTTGCATGTTAAAGAGGGCTCCAAAGTGCCACAAATCTGCTAATTGATTTCTGTACCTGTAATGTTTGATTAGGTGTATTTTATTGTCTTCTTGGTTTTAATTAACCCCAGGCTTGTCAAAATGCTTCCACTGACAAAGGATATATGATGAACTGAGATAAACTCTATTAACAGAGGCTGACTTTTGTCAGTAATTGCTATCGTGCCTGAGAGTTATTAGAAATGATCACACACAAAGAAATTGTACTTTTCGTAACAACTTTTATGGGCTGTTATAAATCTGTTGATTGCCCCCTACACGTAAGAGATAAGCAGCTGTGAATGACAAGGGGTCTGAAGGAAAATCAATCATTTTCTAGATGTCTTATAAATATTAAGAGTGACAAAATGGGAAGAGTTATGAAGTCTAAGTGCTGAAAATGGGATGGATGCTAATGCACCCATACCTGTCCCCATTACAGAGCATGAGGGCTGTGGAGACAAGGGCACGACCACCTTTGGTTGTGGTGAAGCAGAACATTCTTACCTTGGCTGGGGACCTCCGAAAGGCTGAAGTGATGCTGAGACTTTTGCTTCTGGGTCCTTGGTTGGAGTTCAAGGCTGCCTGGGGGGCAGATACCCAACAGGGCCACATCACTTGTGTTTGGGGACAGAGACAGGAGTGATGGGGTGGTGATGGGCAGATTTTGCCCAAGAAGAATTTACAGACTGCAGTCAGATCCCTTTTGCTGAGCACAGTGTATTTACTGATGCTGTGTGCTGTTCGTGTTAGAAATGCTTGATCTAGAAATAGCTGGCAGACCCAGCAAACCATCTCTTGGACAAAACAGGAGAGAAGGGTAAATATCCTTGATTTCACTAAAATACCCAATGTAAGGACTTTGTATATGTAGGATCTTCAGATAGAGATATATATAAAAATACACAGAAATCTGTGCATAAATATTTTTGGGTGAACTGCAGCTTCATCTGTTGGAGCTCTCTGCCTTTGGATTCTGCAGCTCTGTGTGAATGGGATGTGGATGCAGGTGCAGTCCTGTGAACACAAATGGGATTATACTGAGCATATAAACAGAGCAGGAATAAAGCCACACAGAGTTGTGAAAAAGGGACAAACTTTGTGCAAATTATTTGTTAAAGTTAATGTGAATACTTCCTATAAATACCAGTACATTAATTTACGGTTAAGGTAATGTTCATAAATGTTTTGGGGTTTTTTTAAATATATATACATATCTGTATATGGGGTGAGCACACACAATCCTCAGGAGATACAGAGATCTATTCTCTGTTTTCTGCCAAAGTCTGTCCAAGCTTTGGACACTCTTGGCTGAAGCAATTTTAAAGTTGCTTAATTGCTCTTCTGTCTTGCTCAAAACAGGTTTTTTAGCTTGATTTTTTTTTTTCTTTTAATCTACAGCTGAGAGGGTATTTTAAACTGACCTTCATTTTCTGTGCTGCTTTTTCTAAGAATTATGTCAATGACTTGCAGTAGTGTGAGTGGGCATGGAGAAAGGGGGAGCAGAGTGGAGCTTTCCCATGTGGAGAACAATGCAGCCCTAAAAGCTGTTTACCTAGCAGCATTAGGATATTCAGCTTGTTATTAATGTTTTGGGGAGCTTGTAAAATATCTCTGGAGTACAAGATTCTCACTTTGCTGTCTTAGTTTAGCCCAAAATAGATATTTACAGTGCTTGGGGCTTTTTGGAGCTGCCCTTTTTCTTCCTGGGCACTGCAGTGTTTGAAGGTGCTGGGGTGGATCTGCTGCTGTGTGGGGGTTTATTGGGGTGGGGAGGCACAGCTGAAAGTACTGCCACGGGCACACACATCCTTCAGTTCCCAGTGGAGGGATCCATGTAGTCTGCTGACCCTCAGAGGGTCTGAAAACCACATTCTGCTTGAAACCCAGTTCCTGTGGATCACTCCCATGCAGGACACACAGGAAAGGTGTTCTGTAGCATGCTAGGCTCCTAAAGACTGTGTGTCTTTGAGTGAATTGCTAGGGTGAGAACTGTCACTGATTTCTGCAGCCTGACAGAGGATCTTTAGTCCTGGACCCCTGGCATGGCATAGGTGGGATTTTCTATGGGATCCTCTGCTGCTGTGGGTGGGGAACTCTCATAGATGTGAGCTGTGATCTGTTTTGATGTTTTGTGAAGTATTTGAAGAGTCCTGGACATCCCAGATCTTGAGATGTGGGAGTATGAGTTGAGATCAGCAGAGGAGGGAGAGCTGAGAGCTAAGGATGCTCTGTTTTGAGGAGCTGAGGCAGATCTTTTAGCCTTGGTATATTGGAAATGGTTCTGCAGGCTGGAGAACTCAAACTGACTTCTTGTATGTGGGATCCCAGTGCTGTGTCATGGAATTTCAGCTGTCCCACCACCCCTGTTAATGCCCCCAGCACCCAAGGGGCAGTTGGTAGGTTTAGAAGCTGAACCTTCCTTTTGGTTTTCCTTGGTTAGAAAGCTCTGTTCCAGAGATTCCATGCAAGTCTCGAGTGTGTGAGAAAGTGCACATATATCTAAATTCCCTCTTGGGGCATGCTGAAAACAATCCATTTGGAAACCAGGTGTCCTTGTCTCTCTTGGCACCTGGTTAAATATCCGCCAAGTAGGAAATGGTAAATCCTAGGATGCTTTAACCACTGCCGGGGCCGTGGAGCCCTGGGATCCATCTGATGAGATTTGAAGGTCACAGTGGCTGCCCACGTGTGAAAGATGTGTCCTTATTCCCCACAGGTAAACAGACCAAAATGATCTCTCTGAAGGTGTTCTTAAGCCGAGCTGATCAGACACCCGCGCTTCAGGCTGCCGAGAGCAGAGGTCGCTGTTGAACTGGAAACGGAGCCCCTGTGCCTCTCCAGGGCCACCTTCCTTCCCTCTATTGTGTCCAGCCCTGTGACACCTTAGGCTGCTTTTCCCCTACAAAAAGACTGTGCTTTCCAAAGCCCAGCACGAGGCTGCTCAAGCCAGGGGCTGAGGGGGTGTAGCTGGGGACGGTGTGGTTGAGCTCTGTTCTCTGCAGTTCCTCCTTGCCCTGCTCACCTACCAGCACGTCCTGCAAATAACCCTCCAGCTCAGTCTGCAGCTCCTCTGTTTCCTTCATCCCTGGTCCCTGGCAGAGCCTCGTTGAGAGCAGAGTTCTCTCTGTTTAGCCCTGGGGATGTCGGTGAGAGGAGAAAGGCAGGTAGTGCTGAGCAGTAGCCAAGGCAATGTGATGGGGATGGAAGAGCTGCCCCACCAAGCCCTGCTGATCCTGACCTGGCTGTGCGCATGTCTGCACCTAGGCCATTCCCAGACAAGGAGAGCTGGATGAAAATCCTCAGCTCCTTTTATGAACCCCCATAAAATCCCATAGGTCTGAACTTGCTGCAAGTTGCCCAGGTGAATTCACATCTTATGCCAGCATTCCTTACTACTTGGAAACACCTTGGATTTTAACTTCTCTCTGGAGAAAGAGCAAATTAGAGCTTCCAGCAGAGACTGTGGATGTTTGTGCCTTTCTTCAGGAGGATGATCAGAAACCCAGGCAAGATGGGACGTCTGTGGCAGCAACAACCTGGGAAGTAAACAGGCTGTGCTTCACATCACTCCACTAATTCAGTATTCACAGCGGCCTGAGATCCAGAGTTTGTTGTAAATTGGTTTATTATAGTCAATACTTATTATTTATAGATATGAAAGAGACAAGATCTGAGCCTTTTGATGTTGTAAATCGATACAGATCTGTTCACTCCCTGAAACTTGCAGCCTATTCTCTGCAGGGCCACAAATCCTTAATTAAAATTTTAGCCTTTTGCCTAGACTTGTAAACTTATTGTGGATACCTTTGTCTTGGCAGAAACAGGGCTGCCATTAATCCTACAATTCCAGCAGAAGGCACTATTTGGCTAGCAAGCTTGGCATGGCATGCTTATTTTGGCAATTATGGACAGCCAGGACAGTCTCTTAGAGAATTATCTGTACTTGTGTGGACCCATTTAGCCCCTCTTTCCTTGAGAGCAGAATTCTGTGTTCAAAGCAGTGGGAGTGCAGTAAACACTGTGGTGTCTGAATAACTTGCAACACCATGTAATGTTACTGCACAAAAGGTCTGAGTTAATGATCCAGTTGATTTACAAGTCAACTGCATGACAATAGAAATTAATATTCACTGATGAGTCAAACCAAGACACTCTGAATTATTTCTTTTCCTCTCTGATGGTTTCGTGTCAGATCTGCGTGTGGCTTCACACACCTGTGTCTGGATCAGAGGGTGCCTGGGGATAAAGGAGCATTTGATGAATTTTTGGACTCTCCTGAAGAATACAGTGTAAGAAATCTTGTGTGAAACTGTCCAAGTGCTGTGCTGTTCTGAAAATGTCTTCCAGTACTAGTGATGAGTATGTAGAAAAGGAGATTCCTGATTAAATGTGGCTTTGATTAGGGGGCAAAATACAAGTAGCTGAGGCCAGATACTGCTCTCTTTTGCTTCTGATTTATATTCAGCTAAGCTTGCACCATTATAAAATCACACTGAGAGAAGACCTGTGGTTATTAGGGGAAGAAAGTGGCACTTTCCTTTAAATTAGCTGATTTGTAGTTAAAAATGGGCTTGTTCAGTGAAAGCTGCTGGCTGTGACAAGTCCTTGACACCTGGATGACTTTAGTCAGTCCAGCCCAGCCTGAGGAAGGAGAAAAACCCATAAAAGCAGAGATGTCCAATATCCTGTGCTGTGCCTGAGGGGAGAGGTTGCATGGACAGTTTCCCATCAGCCTTAGGCTGTGTGGGGAATAAGGATCTCCAGGGATCATAGCATCATTGCAGTTGGAAAAGGCTTCTAAGACCACATCTAACCACTCACTCAGCACTAAACAATGTCCACAAGTGGTGCATACACATTTTTTTAATATATTCAGGGTTGGTGATTCCATAATTTCCCTGGGCTGCCTGTTCCAGTACCTGACAACCCTTTGGGTGAAAATTTTTTTCCTAATATCCAACCTGAACCTCCTCTGGTGTGACTTAGGCCATCTCCTCTCCTCCTATTGCTTGTTCTTGGGAGAAGACACCAACCCCCACCTGGCCACAGCCTCCTTTCAGGTGGTTGCGGAGAGTGATAAGGTCCCCCCGAGCCTCCTTTTCTCCAGGCTGAGCCCCCCCCCAGCTCCCTCAGCTGCTCCTCACAAGTCTTGTGCTCCAAACTCTTCCCCAGCTCAGTTCTCTTCTCTGGATGCACTCCAGCCCCTCAATGTCCCTCGTGCAGTGAGGGGCCCAGAACTGGACACAGGATTTGAGGTGTGGCCTCACCAGTGCTCAGCACAGGGGGACAATCACTGCCCTGGTCCTGCTGGTCACGCTTATGGCTGGTACAGTCCAGGTGCCACTGGCCTTCTTGCCCACCTGGGCATACCTGGGCTCATGTTCAGCTGCTGTCAAACAGCACCCCCAGGTCCTTTCCAGCCACTCTGCCTTAACCTGGAGCATGCAGGGGTTTTGAACCTGAGGGGTGCACCATCCTTTGTTCTTCCTTGCACTGAACATCTTAGAGAATACAGGGAGAGGAGCTTGTTTGAGCTCTCTGTTCTGCTGCTCAGCACTGGCAGGGACTGGATGCAAATAACTTGTCAAAGACCTGTAAGATAGAGTTCCTGGCCCTGCTTTCTGTTCTCCAAGGCCTGTGACATCCCTAGGCTGTCCCCTTGCCATTGGCTTCCCTTGCAGAGCCAGTACTTAGCAAAACTCCTGTAATAGCCTTTATGCTCTTTAACCCAATTTCCTTCCAAACTGCCATATGCTGTGAGCTTTGGGAGGGATTGAGAACATGAGAAGGCTGCTCTTTTAAATCCCAGGGAAAGGAGGAAAAGTGGTATTCTGAGTGCCCGCAGGCAAGGAATAGAGGAATCTCATCACTTTGGTTTTGGGGCAGGAAAACCCACATGCCCTTACCAAACTGAAGCCTGCCTCCCCCAGCAAGCAGTTTTCCTAATCAGAGGAAATGTGAGGGAAGCCTCACTTGCTGCTTTGTTGTCATCTTGGGTGATACTCTGAGATGCTGCTGAAACTTGTGAAGAAATGAGACCATGCAGAGGGTGATGAGCTCCAGAGAAGAACCAGATGCTGCGGAGATGGAGCTGAGCCTCCTGCTGAGTAACCACTTCCCTCCCTGCCAGTGTGAGATCTATCACAGCTGTTAGGGAGGCTTTTGGAGGGTGCAGAGCCAGCCAGGTGCTGTCTTCTGCCTAATAAGGGCATATGATTGGAGTTAGTATTTAATTTGGGAGTTAAGGCCCTTAGATTAGGCAAGGTAAGAAAAACTTCAGATGCTGGGTCAGAGCGTGAATCCTTCCTGCAGCCATGCTGGGAAGCTGGTGATCCTAGAATTAGGCTTGGAGGGCCTACATGTGATAGGATCAACCTCTTCAGTACTTTCGTAGTTGTTCTGAAAGCCTCCTTTCCAGATAGTTTGGTACCAGTGTGTGTGCTGGCCCTCAGTCTGGATCAGCATGTGAGGCTCTGGTGGCTGCCACATGGAGTTCAGCCCTGGCTGGGCCAGGAAAGAGAGCAGTGCCCTGTGACCAGAATGCCTCCACATGGATGAGAAAGAAGAGTCTGTCTCTATAGCTGTGCCTGGACTTTGTGCAATGGAGCTGAAACTCCAGAAGGTAGAATTTCATGTGTAGAAGGTGTGTGCCCAGGGCATAGAGAGATTAAAACTGGATGTATTTTTTCACCTGGGACACCTGATCTTTGATACTGGGGGTTTTCTAGCCCTGTGCAGGAGGTGTTGCATCACAGCACCCCTGTTAATGAGGGAAATGGACTTTGTCTCCTGCTTTGGAGGTGTATAATATGAGTTATTCTGCATTTAGAGAGTACCTGAGATCCTTTGTTGTGTCTGCGGTTGAAGGACAAAGTGCAGCGATGGAAACGCTTCTGAGAAGCAGGATCCAGAGGTCAGTTAGTGAATGAGCAGGAATAAGAAAATGGAGGTTGAAAAAGAGTCAAAGATATTTACAGCCTGCATGGCCTTCCCTCTCCTGGTGCTTTATTTTTAATGGCTTGCTGCTTTTACCTCTCTTTGTTTAATGAATATATTGCTGAGTTATTGGAAGAGCAAACTGCATCCAAAAGCAGGACACTCAGGGTTTATTATATTCATATAACTCAAAAACAGCCAAATTGATTTTTTTTTCTTTCCCCCTCCTCGTCCTCCACCTAATTTTTAAATCTTGCAGCAGGCTTAGTGGTAGTGACAGGTGTGAGACTGACAGCACTGGAGATGAGAAGCTGTGTTTGGGTGGTGGGGAGAGCACCCTTTTTTCCTCCCCTAGTGCTTTATTCCCCTCCAGCCACCTCTCCCTGTGGCTTGGGGCAGAGGCAATCCTTGGCTGTCCACTCCATATTCTGCTCCCCAGTGCTGCTGGAAGGGCTGTGGGAAGCGGGGGCTGTCCCTCCCACCCTGTTACCAGCATGGCTTTGTGCTGGTGTGGTCCCCTGCCCCCATACGACCAGAGAGTGGACGCAGTAAGACATCCTTGGTCATCACAGCACAGTGTGAACTTGCAGCTCTGCAAAGCTCTTGGACCTGGAGCTCCTATGGTGGCTGCAGGGAGTGAGGAGCTTGTGGGGAAAAAAACATTTGAAATGGTTTCTCTGGGTGGTCTTTTTTCAAAAAAGCATCTCTGTGAGTCTCCAGGTCATCAGTCTGTCCAGGTAGAATTTTCTGAAGTGGCAGAGGCGGGTATATTTCGTGGCTTCTGCCCTCTTTGGGGCACCTGTGTAGATCTATAGTCGGCCTGCTCTCTCTTGGGGGTGTTCTCCTGGCTGGAACAGGGATGAGCATGGCAGCTAAGAGTAGGACAATTTTTGGAGCCACAACAGTTCCTGGACTCTGGGACTTTGTCCTACAGCCACCCCATCTCTGATGGGAGTGCAGCAGGCATGGGCTTCAGGGACAACCATGCCCTGTCATACTGGGATGGAAAACGAACAGGGGAGGAAACCAGGGGCTAGGAAGATCTCTGCTCCTGGAGAGAAATAAAGGAACCCACCCTCAGTATGAAGCAGCAAGAGGTTTCCAGCTCAGCCCTGGTTAATGAGGGCATTTTGATCTACAGTTGTTGACTGCAGAAAGAGCCTCCCTGATAGAGGGGGAAGGGATGTCCTGGGGGAGAGGGTCGCTGAATATGCATGGCCCCGGGTCTCTTTGTTTAGCTGATATCTGACTATATTTATTCTTCTAGATTACACATTCTGACTGCGGAACAAAGGGCTGGCAGGAGCTGCTCTCTTGTGCTTAATAATTTGAGTGAATTTACATTTCAATGCAGCCCTGTGCCACTTCCCACCCCCCATGGAAAGAGCAGAATTTCCCTGTTGCGGGGAGGGGGGAAAAGAAACTCCCACCGCAGTGGCCAGGCTGGAAGATTTACTGCGGTTCCTCACTGAATTTATTCCTCGCGAATCCTGCACAAGTGGGCCCACCTGCCTGATGCAGAGATGTTTTCTTCCCCACTCCAGACTTGCTCAGCCAACTCTGCCTGCCCCACCTCCCTGCTGAGCACTGTGATTCATCCTCAAATAATTAACCATCAGCAGTACAGAAAGTACCTGCCTCGGCAGAAGTGTGAAAACACATCTACACCTAACGGGAACCGGACTGAAGGTTTCCACTTTGAGTGACACCCAGGGAGCTGCAAAGTGACAAAAAGACGGAGTTGCCAAAACTCCCCAAACACGGTCTGGTTTCTATGCAACGTCCTTTTCACTGAACTTTGGGGACTGAAAGTACAAAAACCCCATTTGCTGAGTCAGGGTTAGTTACGGGGGGCGTGGAGGTGGCAGGTTTTTCACTTGCTGGTCTGACCAGGATCCTTGGATCCCTGCCTGCAGCAAGTGATTTGATCTGTTTCGCTCATCTCTTGCTTCTCAGCTGAATTTTCCCTGTTCTGCATCCCCAGGCTTATCTCAGAGTATGATTTTATGTCCCTGCACAGGACATTTGTGCACACTGGCCCAGGATCCTGTGTTGGCTGCCACCCACCCCTTACTGAGCCCAAATCCTGCAGTTAATGTTAGGAGAGCTGCATAATTTTTCTCTTGCCTGCCTGATAATAACTTTGCAGGGCCAGGGACTTTATATGCTGATAACCTCAGTGTGCTGTACTTCATTTGGGTCTCTTACCAGCAGCTGCTCTGCATTAGCCTATTATAACAAACTTTGACTATGGGTACAGCTCCTCATTGCTGTTTTAGAGGACATCTCTGCTTTTCTTGAGCTTTTTAGGAGCTGGGCTGTGGGGCCATGAGCACAGGACCTCACTGGGTGGGATTTGTATGTTGAGATGTGGTTCAATTAATACCTTTCTTTCACTTGCTCTTCTGTCCAAGTCCCACAGTGTCTCACATGGTGCAAAATGAAATGGACTCTTGCTGCTCTTGGGGCTGAAGAAGCAGAACATGAAGAAAGAGCAGACTCAGATGCTTCTGAGCACAGCAGCAGCCTCTTCCAGAAGCTCATTACACCTGAACTTGTGCCTTTCGGCAGCCAGGGGACAGGTACTTTTGACCTGAATTCTTTTCTTGCCATCTTTTTCCTCATCTTTGAGTTTGCATGAGGACCTGTATGTGGGAGATGTGAGTTGTTGAGCTGAGCTGCTCAGGGCTCCCGTGTGGGAGGGAAGTCAACTTCCAGCAGGCTCCACATGTGTGACCAGTGGCTTTTAGCACATTCACTTCAGGCCTTCTTTGCAACCTGAGCTGCAAAACAACTTGGAAATGGGTTTTATAGCTGTGTTTTACCACTCCTATGTACTTGGGAATGTGTCAAGCTCTCTGTGGATGTATGTCCCTGTACGGCCCAGAGCGGAATTCCTGGCTCTGCAGAAAGCAAGGCAATGATCCCAACTTCATCAGTAAGAGCTTGTGCATGTGATGCTGCTCTTCTTTCTGATGACATTTCTAGAAGTCGGTGTTCTGCAATGCAGAATGGAGGAAAAAAATGTTTGAGGAACATGGGCAGAACCAGGACCTTGCCCTGTGTCCTACTGCAGCACGACAGAGGGAATTTCCTGCCATGTGTAAAGTGTGAACAGTGTGTGGTTGTCAGCAGTTCTGTCTGAAATGCCTGCTGGAGCCGATAGCTGTGTTTATTTTAATGGCTGGATGTATACATTCATTATTTCTCATTGGTTTTGCATTGTGTACATGCATAAATGTGGAGCCATACATATGTATGTTCCATATCACACATACATATATAGTCTGTAACACACACGAGCACAATGCAGCATTAAACCAGGGGGCTTTTGCTTCTCTTAATTACCTAATTATATTGATTCTTACATTCTGTACATCTTGGTTTTATCTGAACTTTCCAGAAGGTGTAAGCAATACACATCTTGTCACATCCCATTTTCACACTAGCGCTGTTGCTGTATGAACCATTGCTCGAAATAAAACACGACGAGAATAGGCAGCCATCTGTCTGGGAAGCACATGCAGTCCCAGATGGCAGCTCCTCTCCTGCTTGCTGGTAGCAGAGTCCTCTGCCTGAGGAATACAGCAGAAATATGTAACAGTTCAGCAGGGACATGTAGAATGTGTGGTCCTCCTCGGGGCTGGGGCTCGGGGCCCTCCAGCGATGGAAGGGGAGGGAAACTCAGAGCATGGAGCCCATCCCTAAGGTTGGCAGGTGTTCATCTCACTCACAGCAACCTCTCTGTGCTCAGCTCTCTGGGAATGAGGTTCCCCATCCTGTCTGTGTGAATATTCCTTTGGAATGGTGAAGTAGGGACCTGATGGAAGCTGGAGGGAGGTAAAAGCCCCTGAGCAGTTCTCTCTGGACTGTTCACGTGATGAGTGACTCTGCTTGGTTTGCAGGCAACTTGGCCACCAGGAACTGACGTGTGCCAACCTCCAAGGGTCACAAACCACCTCACAGCCCGTGTCCCTCGACCAAAGAGTTGCCCTGTGTAACTCAGGACAAGTGCAGTGTGGCAATGCTGCCTCCACCCAGTCAGTGCCTCCCCGCAGTCAGTGCCACTTGTGAAATTACAGCATGGGAATGTCTTTCCTGCCAACAGAGGTGAATGGGTGATGAAATACCTCTATTTAGCAAAGCTTGGCCATTTCTGCTGGACTCGGCATCCAGGGGTTGCTTTCACTGATCAAATGTAGCAGAAAAAGCACAAGAATGTGTAAAGCACCAAGTCTGGGAGTGGCTGGGTGAGAATGCAGCTTCCTTATTCTTTGAACTTTCTGCCCCTGCACACAGTTTTTAATCTGGCCCGAGGGAGGGATAAAGGATATCGGAACAGGTTTCTACAGAACTGAGGAATACGGAAGAAATTACCACAAAAGGAATAACAGCCCCTGGGAGAGGCACCCAAAGCAATCAGACTGTTGGCTGTGACTTTCACTACAGCCTTTAGAAGAGCTGAGCGGTGGTTCTGTGAAACAATTAAGAATTTCCTTATAATTTTGCTTTGCAAAATCATCTCTTTGGGTTTCAGTTTTCTGGAATGTCTTTCAAGACTGTCTCCATTCTCAGAAAAGCCTTTGCACTATCTACTGACTTTTTAACCTCGTGATACCTGTTCTCATCTGCAGTTTTTCCACTGGGAGGCTCGTGGATGTGGTATTTAACTGCAGAGCTCGGCACGAGTCCTTTTGTACAGGGGGAAACTCCCATGGGCAGGGACACCTTCCACTACACCAGGTTTCTCCAAGCTCCATCCAAACTGGCCTTGAACCCTTCGAGGGATGAGGCAGCCAGAGCTTCTCTGGGCAACCTGTGCCAGGGCCTCCCCACCCTCACAGGGAAAAACTTCTTCCTAATATCTAATTTAAACCTAATATCTTTCTAATATCTAATCTAAACCATTCACATGGTCAGGAGGAAAGACAGTGCATGCAGGAAAGGTCCTGCTGAGATTGTGCAGAGGGTCAGATTGTTTTGGATGCAGAAGAAAAACAACTGCTTATTCCTTCCTCTCAGAAACAATTTTGCCTTGGCCCAGCTTGTGCAAAATGGAATTAGAGAGCCTTGCTGAGCACTGGGAGCTGGCAGGAGCCATCACTCAGCCAATTCATCATGATGGGAGCCTGGTAGCTAATAAGCAGGTAATAAATGTGCTAAGTGTCCACCTTCAGGTTGCCTGTGTGTCTCCCCCCTGCCCAGACTCTGGGCTGCAGCTGCTGGCGAGGGGATGTCACCCTGGCTGACAAGCAGACGATGCTGGAAAGATGCCTCTCTGGCTTTTCTCTCCTGCCAAGGGCATGGCAGGAGAGCCACAAGCTCTGTATGGCAAAGTGTGAGGCTGGGGAAGCAGGTTAAGGCAGGAAAGCCTCATCCCAGGAAAATCAGGCCTGGAGGCTGCAGTGGGGCCTGGCTGATCTCTTCAAGTCAGGCAGCAGATTGGGGTAGGGAATGGGGAGGGTTTCACTTTGTCATGGAAAGTTTTGCATCTTTGGCCGAGGTGCTAAAATTGTGATCTCTCTGGTTTTCAGTGCATGAGGTGATGGACAAAGAGCAGCTGGCGGCAGATGCTGAGGAAGTACAAGGGGATATTGAGTAGAGAAAGCACAGGGCAGTGCTCCCCCTGCTCTGAGAAAACAGCCATGGGACAGGCTGTGGTGCTGTGCAATGATGGAATAGTTTGGGTTGGAAGGCACCTTAAGGATCACCTAGTTCCAATTCCCTGCCATGAGCAAGGACGCATTCTATAAGATCAGGTTGCTCAAACCCCCATCCAGTCTGGCCTGGAGCACTTCCAGGCATGGAGCATCCACAGCTTTTCTGGGCAGCCTCTTCCAGTGCCTTACCACCCTCTGGAACAGGTGGTATCAGGAGAACCCGGGCCTGGGACTGGGAGTCACAGAAGCTCAAGGGAAGCCCATGTCCCAGAGAATTGCCAGTGGGTGGCTGTCCTTGCTGAGGAACATGGGTTAAGAGAGGTGATCCTGGAGGAGGTGACAAGTTCAGAGGAACAAATCCTCCTCTGACCTCAGTGAAATGTGGATCCTAAGCAGCAGTAAATGGGAACACATGGAATTGCAAGGGCCTTTGCTGGCATGAGGCAGGAGGGACTGGGCTAGTAGAGTGATCTCTTTGGTGGGACTGGGGACAATTCTGACGGGAGAAGATTGCAGGAAGGGCAGGAGACAAGGACTTTTTTATATCCTTCAGCTGATAAGGACCTGCTGGGGCATAATCTTTGGGACCACTACCTGTGATTGACAGCTGTCAATCTTCTATCCTTGCTGGGGCTCTTCCCAGGGCCCCCCCAGCCCACGGGGAATGCTGCCCTCCTAGTCCCTGCTGCTCCTGCCTGTTGGGGCTCCGAGCGGGAGGTCAGCGCCGCAGGGTCCCGCTCAGCAAAGCGGGGAAGCCCGTCCCTATTTGTCACCGAGCGCCAGGGCCTTGGAGGTGAATCAGATGCACTGCATTAATAGATCTAATCATGGCAAGCCTTGGACGTGCTGGCTGGAGCAATCTGTTTGCTGGCTGACAGTGAGCTTGCCATGAGCAGGAGGGAGAGCTGGAGCGGGAAGCGCCGCCCGGCCGCAGCTCTGTGGGGCAGGGCCTTGAGGCTGGCTCAGCTGAGTTTCTTTCCGTGAGTTGGGTGAGTGAAATCCTGGTCTCAAGCTCATGGACGGGAAATCCAACAGTGTGGATTGCAGCCAGGCGGATTTTGGAGAACATTGCGTGCTTTCAGGAGTTTCTCCTTTCCTTGGGTATCCTTAAAGAGGTCTGCTATTCCTTTTAGTTTGCTGGCACCCCCCAGTTTTGCATTTGTCTTCCTTGCTAATGCTGCAGTTGGTGCCAATGCTGGCTGGGGTTTCAGAGCAGCCTGGGATCAAGAGGGGAGCACTTGCAAGCATCATATTAATCGAGTCTTATGTTGAGAGTCCTTGTGCTATTGATTGTAACAGTAACTTCAGCTGGAATTTGGGAAGCACTTACTTGAAGTCGAAAAAATGAGAAGAAAGCAGAATGCTGGGTGATTGGATTGACTTCATTTCTAGTGGATTACACTGTAATAATTGTGTGTGTCCAGTCTGCTTTCATTACTTGTCTCTCTAATGAAAGTACCAGGAATGCTTTCAGATTTCAATATGCAGGATTACAGGGCTTGCTTAGAAAAGCACCAGAGTACAGTGGCCAGGAGCAATATGAGAGACTTTATCTTAATAACCGGCAGAAGATACCTACTCACCCCGCTGTCTGCCCCATTCACATCCTTTTATTTGCTTTCCTTCCGCTAAAAAAAGGGAAACAAAAATGCCAATTACTGACTGAGAATATGAATTTTTTATTGACCTCCTGTAATATCCCACAAAGCTCAGGAGCCTGGTAAGTAATGAAATGAGATTTCTTCAAAGAACAAATGAATGAGAGAAGATGACTGTCTGGACCAAAAATGAGATGAGGGCATTGTCAAGGGCCTGACTTTGGGGTGAAGGAAGGACAGGGCTGCTCTGGGGTCAGGAGGGATAAGAAGGGGTGCTGAAGGCTCATCACATATCTCTACTTTTTGTTCCAGCCCAGGGGCTCCCCTCTCTGCAAGCAACTGCTGAGATTATGGGATGGTGTGGGATGCCCTGAGGGCTTGGGGCAACTTTAGCCTGGGTGTGCAGGTCTGTTGTGTTTAGGTTTTGTTGTTTTTGTTCTTTTTTGACACACAGCCTTCCACTGAAGCTCTTGGTGGGGGGCAAAGTACCCTGAATACACCCAGGTTGGGGGTACTTTGGCTGCCAAATGTCTTGCCTTGCTTTGCAGAGCTCTTTGTGGAGGTGCCCTGAGTGCTCAGAACCCCAAATTTGGGACCAGACTTCCTGGGATCTTGCCACCATGCTGGGGCTTTCTAGGATTTCTGTTGTTTTTAATATGCTGCTTTGCAATAACCCAACAAAACCTGCTCTCAAACTAATTTATTATTTTTTTAGAAAGGCTCTCCCCACTTTTTTTTTTTTTTTTTTTTTTTTTTTTTTAATTTTTTTTTTTTTTAAGAAAGCCTCCCCCCCTTTTTTTTTTTTTTTTTTTTTTTTTTTTTAAGATGCTGTCAAATTGCACTTCTTAAGATTCATGGTGGATCTCCTCTGCCTGACTCTATTACCCAATTTAAATACACAACAGCAAGAGGGGTTGAATGCCACTGTGTTAACATGGAGCCAGAGACCTCTGCGAGGTTGTTTGTTAAAAGCAAATTGTACCTGTTAAGGGGCTGGGAAGGGGAGCACAGCTGCTGTTAACTGCTTTACCAAATTGACTCTGACTCATTCGTTTCAGATGAAAATTGAAATGCTTTTGACTTCTTCTTTTTCTTCTCTCTCTCTCTTTTTTTTTAATCCTTCCAGTGGCAAATCTGCTTTACTTAGCGCTAAGTGGGGATCATTTCTTGTGATTACTGAAAAATGCATCATAACTTTTGATTATGCTGCTATTAAGGATGCAGAATGGCAATTGCTGCTGCTCGAAGAGAAGGAGAGAGAGGGAACGCTGCTGAAGAGAGATGTAACCCTTTGCTGTGCCAAGTGCTGTGGAGAAGGTGTAAATGCTGCTGCTCTGGGGCCCCAGGCTGGAGGGGCATGATCTGGGGGTCGAATTTGGGGTGGGTGCAAGTGGATACAAACATAGGTGACCCCAGAGTGATCCAGTGAGGGCTGGAGCATCACTGAACTGCCAGAAGTTTTCCTTTTGCAGGGGTTAGTGATCCTTTCTTTAAATGAAACCACCTTGGGAAGGCTGGTTGTTGCTTGGAAGAAGGAAACATTTAGGGGGATGGAGGGGTAATGCTTCTGGCAGCAGGATGAAGGACACACATCCCAGGGCTGTAGAGACCCTTCAGCGGGACGGACGTTTGTGCCAGGGAGTTTATAGCAGGGAAATGAAAGAATCGTGCAGGCATCGCGGGAGATGCAGCAGGAGAGGGATTGTGGAGTGCCCAGGAACACTGCCCACAGTGCTGGGGAAACTGAGGCGGGGAACAGAAGGTGGGAGGAGGAATTGCTTTACTTTGCACTGCGGTTTTCAGCAGCAAAGGCTTGACCTCAGGACAAGTGCCAGTGATGCTGATGAGCTTTCTGGAGGTAATCCCTGCCCGGATGGGGAAAAGCCCTCCGGGCCAGTGCAGAGAGCCCCTTCCTGGCTTAGGAAACGTGTAATTGAGGTTTCCCTCCTGCTACTCAGCACAGGGGGCTGTAACCAGAGAGAACACGTGTGGACTGGTGCAAAGGTGTGTGTCCAGCATTCCAGAGGATTTGGGTGGTTACTTGGGAACTGAGGAAAGGGCAGGGGGCGGTTTATTCTGCACTGCCAGCCCACAGCCAGATCATCAGAGGGTCACGGGAGCGAGGCCCAGGGTTTTGGCGGTGGTCACTTCAACACTTGCCTGTTTGCAGCCCCTTTCCAAGGAGCTTCCCTGTTTTTTCTGCCCCTTTTGTAGCTCTCCCAGGTTACCACCAGCTCCCTGTGGCTGCTTTAGCCCTGTGTCCCCACTGGGAACTACGTTTCCCAGAGTTCCTACTCTTAAAGGGCTGTACCGGGCAGCGCTGAGCCGCCTCCGAGGAGGTGCAAGAACGAGAAATATCATAGGGTGTACTTAATTAAATCATAAGCACAGGGAGCAGCCACATCAGCTATTCGAGATAGGTTTGGAAGATGGAGCTCTCTTATTAATAAAAGGGAAGGCTGCTTTTTTTTTTTTTTTTTTTTTACACTGCAGTCCCTGTTGCTCTGAGGAATGCTGTGGCCAGCTGTAAACAGCTGGCTCTGTCTCATGCCTTGAAAGAACAGGGTTGTTAGTGGGAGTGAAAGGATAGGCTGTGTTTGCAGGTGAGCTCTGTGGGGCTCTGGGATACTCTGGAGGACTTCTCTGCCATGGCAAGGCTTACCTGTGAGCCTCCTGAAAACACTCAGGTTGTGCTGCAGGGCTGGAGAAGTTGAATATGGACAGGAGCATGTGGAATGATCAGATGCAGGGATCAGCCTGCAGAGCTAGGGAGAACTATAACAGCTCCTAGTATTGATGAGGCAGCCAGTGCCCTCCAAGGAGAATTACAATCTCTCTTTCATGTTCTTCCTCTTCTCCATGCCCCAAACTGAGCTTGATAGCAGAACAGATGTGGCTGGTCCACCCAGCAAAATGTGGTTACATGAAGGAGTGTTTTTAGACAGCAGTGGCAGCTGTGTGGGTTGGATTTCTTGGCTAGAAAGTACACAGGGGATCATACCTTTACCTGCCCACCACTGCCCCATCCCCAGCTGGAGGGCATCTAACCCAGTCCTTGCAGCCCACCAAATAGGGGTTGGCTTTGTCTTGGGAGCATGGGGATCGTCCTGGCTGGAGGCTGTGTCTTGGCAATGCGGAAGGTCAACCAGTCTCAACATTCCCAAACATACGTCCATACATGCACACACACATATATATATGTAGATGCATGTGTATATATATAAAACACAAAAATTTTTTTTTTTTGCTGGCAGCTGAGATAAAAGGGATATAATGAAAATGTAAACGAAAAACTTTACAGAAGGCATGGCCTGACAGAGGGAAGATTGATATCCCGTGATGCTTTGTCTTGATGAGACAATGAAAAATAACCACCACGGCAGCTGTGTCAATATCAGACTTGGTAATGCACCACTAGCTGTGGGTTTTTATTTAATCCGCTTTGCTTTAAGATGATAACGGTTGTTACTTTTCAATGCCTGTCTGTCAGCACCCTGGCATTGCAATATTCCTCCGCAGCTTTGCGAGCGGGTTTCATTTATTTTAAAATACCATTTCACACACTGCTGACTTTTAACAGTGTTCCATGTGAGTTTGGGAGATTGAATAGTGACAGAAACAACACTTTTTATGAGAATACAGAATATTAAAAATGGGGCACAATATACAGATGGCAGTTTTCACTACAGCTTGTTTTTTTCCCCCCCCAGCCTGCTTCTGCTACTCAGCTTCCCACTGAATGCATTTGTAGTAACACCATAAATGTCACTTTCGCTGACTGCTTTTTGGCATTTTATTTAAATGGGAATTCGGCGCTTCCTGCTGCTGCTGCTGCTGCCACCACTGCATCCAGCTCCTGTTCTGCAGGAGTGCCACTGTGCACTCCTCTTGCATCCAGTGCATTTTCCATCAGCTCAGATCCAGGGGCTGCTGAAAGGGCAATAACCCCAGCTGTGGCAGAGTGATGGGGTGTGCGTGTGCCTGTGTGCACACCTGAGTGTCTCTGGGAGGACTGGCAAGGTCACTGAAAGCCATCCAAGAGTGGTTTCTGCTCGGTGAAATACTTTTCTCTCTGCTTGGCTTCTCTGAGGCTCTCATCTTGCCAGCAAAATGCAAAACTGTGTGCTGCTGTGATGGCACTGAGAGGCAGATGATATCTGGAGTTAGTAACTCTTGGTTTTAACTCCTGGGGCTCTTTTGGCTGCTTCCTGCCTAAAAATCTGGCTGCTTGCTTTAGCTCAGTTGCTGTGGTGTTGAAAGAGCCCTGTCCCCTCCAGGTTTCATGGAGCAAAGAACAGTAACATCTTCCCAAAAGGTGATGTAGTCACATGGCACATCCCTCTGTGGGCCTGCCTGCTGCTCCTATAGCCATGTAGATCTCCAAAAAATCTGCAAAGCTTGGTGTATGAAGAATTGTGATGGGTGTCAGTTCTTGGCAGTCCTGATCTGTCTCCTGTCACAGGGCTGGAGAAAGCTGCTGGTCTGCCAGTACTTTCCTGGGGGGGAGCCAAAAGGGCTGGAAAGCAACAGGGGAAGGGGTGAACTGAGGGCTTGCTTTGATTTGCCCTCCATTTGTGTCTCAGAGGGGCTGGAGTGACCAGTGACCTCCTGAAGTGTCCCTCCTTGTTGGGAACAGACAATTTTGCTGGCTTTTCCCTCTTTGTGGCCCCTGAGGGAAGAGAGTGAGCTGCTCCTTGTGCCCTGAATGCTGTGGCTCACCTTGCTGCACACCAGCTTCTTGGGATATGGTGCTGTAAACACAGGAGGATCTACACCCATATTCCCTATGCAATTCCTTCAGTGTGGGGAGGCAAAGCCTGTGCAAGCCTCGTCCTTGTTTTTCTTATCCCTGTTCCCACTGCCAACAGCAGTATTGATAGTCTGGGACAACTCCCTATCCTCTCTAACCTCTGGGAGGGATGGGCTGCACTCTTGCCATCATTTTCTAATTCTACAGGACACCAGAGGGTTTTTGGAGATGTCTGATTACCTGATTGTCCCAATTCTTTGCATAAGTTTGGAAATGTCTAAGCCTCTGCACATCTGGGCTGGAATGGTTTGATTGAGTTGTAGGAGATGATTGTGGCAGAGCCAGGAATCCTGCACCTTTGCGGACAGAAAAACTGGTTTTGTTCAAAAATTGAAATGTTGATTTTGATTAATGTGGGAAAGGAGGTAATGTAAAAATTTTGTGAGTCTTTGTTTGACATTTTGCGGTGACGGCTGGATGCAGGGAAATATTGCCCATCCCTGGAAGTGCTTAAAGCCAGTTTAGATGAGGCTCTGGGCAATAAGGTCATAGGGCAAGGTGTTCCTGCCCATGGCAGGGGGTTGGAATGAGGTGAATTTTAAGGTCTCTTCCAACCCAAATAATTCCATGATTTCTTTGTTTCCTACCCAAGTCCTCTGTAGAGGTACGTGACACCACCAAATGCTTCATCAAGTTCTTTCAGTGTTTTGGAAAATGATAGATGTGGTATTATTACTTTCATCTCTGTAAAATGTTTTATTTTAATCTTCGAGCTGGAGGTTCACTGTACAGGTGTACAAGGACATTATATAAAATAAAATGACCTCAATCAATGTTTTTCCATCTTCTTGTAATATTTTTGCTGTTGCAGATTGTGTTACTGCAGGACTAAGTGCAGCTGGATTCCTTGAGCCCTTCTGGGAGGCTGGAAATTTGTCCTTCTCTATTCCCCTGCGAAAAAGCTGCTATTTCTGGCTTTGCAGGTTGCAGTGGCATCAGACTCGCAAGTGGTGATATTTTAATGTACATAAAGCTGTTTTCCAGTGCAGGCTGAATCTTCTCCCCTCTTGGTCCCAAGAGAGTATTGTAGCAGGGGGTGGGAGGAGCAGAATGAGCCATTACTGAACAGGTTGACTTTCTAAAGAAAATGTGAGCTGTTTGAAAATGCTCCTACATGTGCAATGTTCCAGGCAATCCTGGGAGATGGATGAGCAGCAAGAGTGCAAGTGAGGCAGGCAGAGGCACTGGAGAAAATGCTGCTTTTTTTTCTCTGTCCCAACACAAATAATTTCCACATAAATAGCACCTATTTGTTATTTAACACTTAAATCATCAAAGTGTCCATCAGCAAGGAACTCTTTTGTGCTGGATGCTCCCCAAATATAAAAGTGTGCATGGAGATGGTTTATGGCTCCAGTTTTAGGGCAAGGAGATGGTGCAGGTGACCTTTTCAGAGCCCTTAAACCCCATTATCTATCCATCACCTATTGCAACAAAGAAGAGTTGCACAAAGTTATCCCACATTTCATCAGATCTATGGTCTGGTTTCCTAAAGTGAACTTAGGGAAGTTAAACTTTCCTCCTGCTGTCTATGTAAAAACCCCCCAACTACACTCGTGTATATGTTGGTGTGGTGTAAGTCCACATCAAGTGCATGATCCATCCGGAAAAAAATAAGAGTCTACCTTCAGCCTGATCCTTTTTGGCTTCTTGGACATGAGGCAAGATGGATAACAGGGAAAACAGTCCTCATTTGAAGCTCTGCATGTTTTGGCTCTGCTGTAGCATTTCCTAAAAATATTGTCTTTTTATTGTTGTTGTTTCCCAAAGCCATGGTGTTTGCCTACTGCAAATGGTTGCCAGTGTTAATTTAGTGGTTCCGAGCTCTACCTGCATGGCTGTGCCAGGGAATATTGCTGAACTCCATAATTCCATGTGTAATGTATGACTTGCTACTCAGGGCTCTGCTCCTTACCAAGCAGAACAGATTAATTAACCTGAGGCAAAGAAAGGAGGTCCCTTAACATCCCCCTCCCTCTGGACTTTTGTTTTCCGTGGGGCTGGGCAGTGACACTTCATATGAAACAAATGGGGATGTGGGCTGGGAAGGGGGGTGTTGGTGGGGCTGGGTGAGTTATGGTGACGTGGGAATCACGGGTCACATCTGTGCCTCTGCTGTGCACTGAAGGAATGTGTCTTTCCAGTGACGGATGGCGTGCCTGGGATGCCCTGGAAATCCAGCTCTTAGGTCCTAGCTTGGCATTTTTTCAGGGAAGCAGGAGGATTTTCTAGGATGAAGTGAAAGGGATGCTGAGGCATCTCCTGGTTTGAGCTTTCTCCGTTGGCAGGTGCAGTTTACCTGTGTGAGGTGGTTATACTGGATTCTCTGTAATGGTATTTTACAGGTACACAGAGTTTTTCCTGTTGTCCACAGACCCTGTTTCATCCCTGAGGATGCTCATTCTCCTTGGAGGAGCTGTGGCAAGTGGCAGAAAAGTTTCTCCCTTTGCAATATTTCTTTAACAGGAGGAAGGGGTTTTTTTAACACAGAACTATTGGTGTCAGGGTAGTAGTTTGGGATTTTTGGAAGGGGGTCTCAGCATGGCTTGCTGCACCAGCTGCTGGGTTTGTGGGTTCTGACTAGCTTCATTCAGCATTTCTGGCACCCATCTGATAAACTTCACGTCCAGCAGAACCTGTCCAGGTGCACCCACTGAGTCAATTCACCACTGCTTCGAAGAGTTTAGGTTTGTGTCTCCACTGAGTGGGAGGAAGGACTTGTTTTCAAATTTGTGATCATCATGTCCAGGGCATATGGGTGTTGTGGCTTCTCTGTTGCACCACGAGACCAAACTCGTTTTGGCTGAGGTGGATGCAGAGTTAGGATCTTAGGGCAGTGACTTGAGTGTAACTGGACTTTGCAAACTTGGGATGCGGAGGGTTTCCAGGAAGAATGTCCTGTGTGATGACTCTGAGCTGCAGGGGCCAGGAGGCCAATTCAGTGTGTGCAGTGGGATTCTTCCCAGGCCCTAAACTGGGACCTGTTCTGGGGTTTCTGGGCAGGAGGTGACAATTCCATCCCAGGCCCAGTGCCACAATTGCTGATTTTCCGTGTCTCCTTCACTTACACCCTCTAATTTTGCTTTGGCCATGTAGGTGCTGAGCTTCTGCCAGAGTGAGCACTGTTGTAAGGAGACCACTGGGTGGTCAGTGGGTTGGACGGGGGAGAATTAACCCTGCTCCTGCATTTTCCATGCTTTGTCTTTTCCAGGTGAAAATGCAGCAGGTTCCTGTGCCCCCGGTCCCCAGTCCTGAGGAGCTGCAGGTCACCTGCACCAGGGTCCCTGCACAACATCCCACCCCTCTGACACCCCAAAACAAGCTCCACTCTGACTGTCACTGTATGGACAAAGGCAACCTGCAAGGACTCAGAGCTCTAGCTGGGGTTAGCAGCTTTCTGTGCAGTGCACTGAATCCCATGGGGAGTTTCCATCCTTTCCATCATCTGTTGCAATCCCGTGGTTATTATGGATAGCAATATCAGTACCTGGAAGCTCTTTGGTGGCAGTTGCTGTTTCAGAGGCTATTAAGCTTGCAGCTGAACACCTCTTTGTCTAAGCTAGCGCCTAATCTTTCACATGACAATATCTTTACAGCTAGACCCATCTGGAGCCTGAGTCAAAATCAGATTCACTTTCACTCGAAACTGCAGATTTGGAGAATTACACTGTGTCAGCAGGGGAGGGGGGAGAGATTTTTGCTAAGAAGATGAAGGAGATATTTCCTTATCTATGAAAGGATACAAAATGGTGTGCTGGTTTTGGCTGGGATGAAGTTAATTTTCTTTACAGCGGCTGGTATGGGGCTGTGTTTTGGATGTGTTGATGACACTGTGATGTTTTTGTTGCTGCTGAGCAGAGCTTCCACAGACCCAAGGCCTTTGCTGTTCCTTGTACTGTCCCACCAGTGAGGAGTCTGGGGGTGAACAAGGAGCTGGGAGGGGACACAGCTGGGACAGCTGATCCCAAGTGACCCAAAGGATGTTCCATACCATATATTTGATGATATAAAGCTGGGGGAGAAGAAGGGGGGGCATTTAGCAGAGTGATGGCGTTTGTCTTTCCAAAAACACATGTAATGAAGCCCTGCTTTCCTGGGGAGGGCTGAACACCTGCCTGCCCATGGGGAGTGGTGAACAGACTCCTTGTTTTGCATGTGTGGTTTGCTTTCCCTATTAAACTGTCTTTATCTCAACCCACAAGTCTTCTCACTTTTATCCTTTCAGTTCTCTCCCTCACCCCACCGAGGGGGAGTGAGTGAGAGGCTGTGTGGGGCTGAGTTAAACCACGACAAATGGCAGCATTAAATCTTTGTCAGGAGATCTTAGCAGGGATAATGTCTTTCTATGTAAAAAATCAACCCAAACAAACCAGAGATAATGGACATTTAGGTGAAAGCAAATGATCTATGATTTTTGAGCATGCTGGAATCTGGGTAATGAACTACTTGTTCAGATGTCTTCTTTTGAGTTCATTAGCTTTGTTCCACCCTCCACTTGGTACTTTAATATATATTCTAAAACACTCCTTGCATGACATTCCTATCCCTTCTTTCAAAAATTAGAACAGCTTAGTTCATAGAATCATAGAATGGCTTGGGCTGGAAGGGAACTTAAATATTATCTTGTTCCACCCTCCTGCCATGGGCAGGGACAGGAGCTAGACCAGGTTGCTTCAAGTCCCATCCAACCTGGCCTTGACACTTCCAGGGATGGGGCAGCCCCAGCTTCTCTGGGCAGCCTGTGCCAGGGCCTCACCACCCTCACAGGGAAGAAATGCTTGAATTTTCTCTTGCTGGAGACCCGAGTATGGATATGATGTGGAGGATGAAATAGCGATTCACATATTTTCCATGCTGCTCACTGCAGAGCTGGGAAATTACTAAGCTGACACCTTCCGTTTGTCTCCACATTTGCAGTGCTGTGATGCCCCTGCCAAACAGGGAGAGTTATGGATGGGAACTGCTGGGTTTTTAATCTTTGCTGCTGTGAGCTGGAGGCAGCTTTCAAAGGGCTCCAATCCTGTATTTCTGAGAGTTTTGCTGTTCAAGTGGGGTTGTGCTAGAGAAATACATCCTCCCAGCTGTCTGTAGACCTCCAAGTCTCTCTTTTTCTCCAAATACCCCTTCCCTTCCCTTCCC
>VYXC01001152.1:479320-599196 GCA_013397175.1 Platysteira castanea | reverse complement strand
AAAAAACCCCCCCACAAAAAACAATGCAAAAATCTTAATGGAAACAAACTTTAAATGTATGAAAATTGCAGTGCCGTTGATGCAAATAGTTGGAAGTACTTGCAGGGAATGAGATTAGTAACAATTCAAGGAGCTTTGTGTTTTACTACAGTTCCCTTTCAGAGCCTATCGTCATTCTGCCTATAGCGTACATTTTCATAAGAAAGTTATACAGTATGCTGAAAGAACAAAAAAGTTTCAAACATAAAATGCACCCTTTACTGTGTCACCTATAAGTTTGCACCTAAATGGATTTACCAAATAAAACAATACATCATAAAGTAGTTTTGCTTAGGGACGAAAGTGTGTTTTTATACTATTTTACACAGTATGCAAGTATGTATCTGACAAATATATATCTGAATAGAAGTTAGTTCACATCCCTTTACAATTTGGAATTATGTCACAAGGAAATAATTTTAATATTGATGTCTGTAGTATAATTTTCACTATGACTGAGTTTGTACTTAGGCTTTTTATAGAATAATTAAATGACTATGGTATGTGTTCTGTACTTTTCTGTGCTTCATCTTCACTTCATCTAGAAGCTTTATTTTACTGTATCTCCACTTCATGATGTATAATAATTATTTTTACATGTCAGCTTTAGCTTTTGAAGTGGTGCCTTAAACTAGCTTAATTCCACGCATAAAATCCTGTGCATTTTCTAAGGTGGGAATGTTATGGTTTCTTACCCAGTAACTCAGTTCATTGAACATGCTGTTTTGTAATATTGATGGTTTATGAGCTGTGGTGGGCATTTTGTTTGGGTTTTTTTTGTATGCAGCTAGTTATTTAGTTGGTATAAAATATTTGCTTTGTTGTCCTAGTTCTTAATTGCTGTGGCATTTTTTATAGCATCTTCCAATGAGCTTTCAGTAGTCATTTGGCTCATTGATAAACTGTACTATCAAATAATATCTCTACACAGGGAGAATTTGTTTTTAGAGTTTTACTTGGGTAGCCATGTTAACCTCACAGTAATAATGTCATTGTCATTCAAAATCTTGTCTCTTAAGATCTTGCGATATTGCTGCCATTAACAGTGTGGTCCTACCTCTCTATGCTTCCCAAGTGCTGCTGGAGACAGAAGATCACAACCAACCATTAATAATGAAATATGAAAGACAGAATAAAATTTCATTTATTTTTCAGCATTGTATTTGGATTTATATTTCACGAATCATTTACGTCAGTAATAATTTTAACTGGCAGATAATAACCTGTATTTATATATGAATACAAGGTTTTCATTGATTTATGATACTGAGATTTGGAAATACTTTCTTGTAAAATGGGAATTTTGTGAGTGCTGTACTAAAAGATGGTTTAAAGAGGAAGGCTAATAACACTACTAAAAAACTGTCAGTCTAGAAAAATATGTATTTTTATCTGTTATTTGTTGATGTGTTTTACTACTGTTTTTTACGTCAGTATAACACTCTTCTTTTGAGGCTGTGGGTCAGACGTTGTTATTAAGTAGTGCAGCACAGATGGCAGATACCAGAAATATAAAGTAGTGTAAATACAAAATGATGCTGATGTTTGCATCTGTGAGAAACCCATCATTTATCAGGCCAGATATGACTCACAAACTTGCTTATTCTAACACATTTTGCTTCTAGGAGTTGACTTTGTAGTGCTAAATCAGTGTATTTTAGCTACAGCTTGCCTCCTGTTTAAGAAAGTAGCTTTGGGCTATAGCTACTTGATGTAGCAGCCTTCACAGAATTGCTTTACTGAGTTTTCTTGGTGCCACCCTGCCGATGTGTGCCACCATGGCAGGGATGGCGACAGGCAGCTGTCCCCACGCTGGGTTGGGGCTTTGCTTGGAAGAGGCAGGATGCTGCAGTGCACGGGCAGGCAGGAATCTATGCAGCCAGCTCTGCCGATGGACCTCCCTCCCACCACCTCCCTCTGCTTTCAGGAAGGCTGCGGCCTATGTTCTCCACTCTGCTGACAGGGTTGTAAAGTGCGGCGTTTTTTTCACGGTTCTGGCAAATGTAAGCATTTCCTGGTGCTGTTTTTTTGAGATTTGTTGACACTCTCAAATGAACTTACTGCAGTGAACTGTTAAAGAGTAATGAAAGTAGTTACAGTAAAATCTTGTTCAGCACTAGGGATAGGAAATTGTCTGATAGCCCCTTACAGGTTGCTGATTCTTGGTGTGGACCAGTCCAGAAAAATTGGGCCAGCTGCTTGGATCATCAGTTGGTTTGAATTTAGATGCATAATCTTCCATGATCAAAATTCCACTGTCACTGTTTGAGACTCGTGAGTAAAATGATGTCCGTGTCTTGAGTGTCATCAGCTCAGTCTTTCAGCCTGCCAGTACTGAGTGTTGGTCTTTCCAGTATGCTGGAAATACGGAAATATGAAGTATGCTTCATGTTACACAAGGTCTTTTTTGCTCTGTTGTCTCCTTGTCCCATGGGAGAGGCAAGTCTTACGCCTCCTCTGTCTCTGAATAACAACATAGGGAAAGCTAATTGAAAAAAAATCTGCCTAGTTTAGTGGTACAACGTTGGAATAGAAGCAGAAATCCCATGCTGGGTTTTGTGGCTGTTAACTACTAGCAAATTGATTTAGGTTGTGACAACTCTAAATCTGAGCATTTTTTTCCTAAGATTCTGACATAATTGGTTAAAGCTTAGTAGGTCTTAAGAACTGGAAGAGGCTTTAGTCACCTTAGGTCTTAGTGTGCTTTGGTTTTTATTAAGGTTATGACCTTCGGCTATTGTAGATGAAAAGAAATTCAAGTGACTTCCAGTCACAGTTGCAAGCATGCTCATGGAGCGTTGTTATATTTTCTTTGTCATGTAGCAAGTTGCCCAGTCAGATGAAATAATGATTGCAAAATGCCAGAAGGAATGTTTTAAGTAATACTAATGCCATTCATCTTGAATTTTCATTATCTTTGGTAGACCAAGTTTGAGTAGACTATCATAGTGATGCAGAGGGTTTGAATGCAAATCAAGGTTCTGGTAGTATAGGTTAGGTCTTGCCAAATTTGATTTTTTACCCTTGGTCTAAATTGTATGGAAATAATAGAGAAACAAGACAGTTTTAAATTGTTCCTTACTTAGATATGACAGAAAAAGGTGTTTAATAAAGTAGAGATGGAATAAGTGAGATACCCATACACAGCATTCATTCTCCATGAGATTTGAGAAATGCTGCATTTAATCTGGCTTGAAGAGATCCACAGGATTTTTTATTGATTTCTTCTTGAGGCTTGTTGTCTTTGATGTTCTAAGCATGTTATGACATTAAGTTATCAGACTTACTGAATTTAACGCGTGGCCTTTATTATGGTTTTCTATAAATGTTTCTCTAGAAGTCATTTTGCAATTAACTTTTCATGTAAAAGTAAGTGGCACAATAGATGTGACCTACTTTGCAATGTTTCAAAAGAAAATCCTCTTTCTAATAAGCAGTGTTCAATAAATATTATTTGCTACTGCTTCTAAATGAATTTTAAAAATCAAGTCGTATTCATTGTACAAGAGATGGGATTCTTTTTTTTCTCTTTAAAGGAATCTAGTGCCTCTTAGAGGTTTTCTAATTATGGGGTTTTTTATTCTAAATTAACATTATAAATAAAAGATTTTTAAGCTGAGGTCTGTACCATCTTCTGCTTATTACATCACATGCCATCACAGCAATTTTTGAATTCCCTGAGCAGCTGTGCTTCTGGGATATTCTTTTTGGCATAACTGCTTTGCTTATCTGTCTCAAAGCTGGTAGTACTTTTTGACTGACGTTTCTATCTCAGTATCTGCTTTGTTGGTTTTTATTTTTGGACTTGTGTGCCTTTGTCATTGTCTCTGAAGGTATTTTATAACTTTCTGCCTCTCATTTTTTCCCGCAGAATTACAATTTTCCACACCTTGCAACATGTTCTAGGATTTTCCAACTTGTCAAACTTGAATGTCGTGTTTTTAACCTCACCATTTTACTTTGTCTTTCCTTTCTTAAAAACTACTGTGTCAGCTTGTTTTATCAGTGTTTAATGAACATCAGTTGATTAATTTAGGGAAGAAGTGTGCTTGTGAAATCTTGTCTCCCAAGTGTTCCCACTTTAGCATGCTTTGGTTCATGTTGCAGAGCAGTATAAGTGTGAGTGAATTTTATTCCTTCTGAATGAAAACAGGTTGGAAGAGATGTTTCAGCAATGCACCAGACATGTACCACTCACTAATGGGCATCTGGTCCATGGCATCAAGTGTTTTAGTTAGGAAAGCATACAGTACCTGTTAGGCCCCCAGAACCAACTTTTTTTTTTTTACAAATGTACTTCCCTCTGGCTGCATCACTTGCTGATGCAGATACGGCCTGTGAACCTGGTTATATGAATGCTGAGCTGAAGCCATTGGTTGTTACTTAGAGTGGGTTTTTGTTCACAGTGAGTTCTTCACTAAAAGAAGATCTTGTCTTGCTATTTCAAACTTCTTGTGTATGGTAGTGTGGATGTTTGTTCCTGTAATTGCTTACTAGCAAATATGTGCACTTTGTTCTTAATATGTGTGAGTATAATGTATGCTGAGGTAGTGTTTCTGATGTGTTTTCTGATGGCCTACAGTAATTGCCTGCTGTAATTTCTTCTTTCATGCCTTCTGTATATATTCAAAAAATCATAAATACTTTGTGACTTACAGATATGAGTGCTACTTTGATACTTAGTGACTTACCATGCTTATCTTCTTTCTCATTTCTACCATCTGGATTTGGCCTCAGTATAGACAACTAGCAGATTCAGTTTATAAGGTTTGTTGGAATTTTACATCTGTCTAGATGATGTCAACAAAGCAATTTGCAGTTTATCACAGTAAAGTTATTTTGATTTGAATTCTTTACTGTCAAATCAAAAGATCTTGAAATTGCCTTATGTCTAAGAATCCAGACATTCCTTTCCTTGAAACCATCCTAAAATTCAGTCCAAGTCCAGACTAATTCACTAAACAAGCAGCTATTTGCCCATGTGTTACTAAGTGGAAGTAGCATGTTCTGTTGTGGGTGGAGGGATTAGGTCAACTAATAACTCTTCTTGCTCCAAGGGGACAATCAGCTATACCTAGTGTTGGTGAACAGCTAATCAACAAAAAGCATACAGGAATGGATGTTCCAATATTTAACTTCCCTTAAGATTGCAAAGGGGTTTTTTTCCAAGTGTTTAGACTGTTGTCTAAAAAGTTATTAATACTGTTTCTCAAATTTATTAATACTCTGCATTTCTTCAGAAGCATGGAGAAGAGTTTATTCTTTTCCCCTTATAACAATGACTGGAAATCTGGTGTCGTGTGCCTACATTAGTTGCCTTCTTTCTGGGGTATGCAAACCCAAATCTCCATCTTTCTTCATAGATGGTGATGGTGATTTTTAGTTATATCTTACTCTTCCCAGTAGTCTCTACAGTTTGTCACATTTCTGGTGTGGTGTCTGGAAGTTGATAAAGAAGGGTTTAATGGAAATATTTAGTAATATGTGATTTCTCTAAAGGAGGCATGGTAGAGCAAGAAATACTGCTCCCAACATTTGTAGGTCCTGTTAATATCTGTGTACAAGCATGAAGCTAGCTCTTAGGGCAGGATATTAGGATTTTAACAATGGAATCTTACGTGAAGTTTGTATCTGTTCATATATAGCTGCTGCTACCTATCCACTCATCTTGTAAATGATAATACCAAGCTTTCACTTGTTGAGCAGGAATTGATCTGGTTGTATGAGACATGTTTTGCAGAGGGAAAAGACCTCTGATTTAAGTAAAGGAGTATATCTTTTTCTGTAATGTTGGGCCTTCTAGTTGAAAGGGTGGAAAACCTGAAAGCTTTTAGATCTTCTGTGCTCTTTGTTGCAAGTAAAAGTCTGTGTTTATACAGGTGAAGTCATAAATTTTTATTGATGTGTAACACACTGCTACAGGCATTACTGTGCAGGTATTTGGGGGGAGTTTCTAAAATTTCTAATGACTTTAAACGAGTTTTCAGTTGTTTTGGTTTTCTTGGTGTAACATAATATTGTAAACTTCCAGAGCAAGATAGCACAATATCTTTGTCTTTAATAACCTCTTATTCTTACATTTTAGATGCTGGCATCACCATCAACATCAGGTCAGCTGTCTCAGTTTGGGGCAAGTTTATACGGGCAACAAAGTAAGAATTCTTTTTATTAATAATACGTTTATTTTATGCTAAATATATTACAGTTTGACACTCTGGAACATGCAGACGGCTTTGTTTTCTGGTGATTGTAAAAATGAGAGTATGTCTCTTTATGTACAATTATTTTAAGATACATTTTTGCTTTGCTTAATACTCATTTTTGCAGTGTTTAGTGTGCAAAATGTCATATATGTCACTTTATAACTGCTAAATATCCAAATATAACCCTACTATTATCTGTGATTTAGTTACCTGTAATTTAACACACTCTCTGAAGGAAAACCTAAAGAAAGAAAGCTGGGCCAGAATGAGCCTCGTTCAGGAAACTATATAAAGAATAGAAGGAAATAGTACCTTAAATGTAACCGATATTTCATGCTCTACAGGAGCACAATAAATCTTGTGTACATGCTTTGCCACTTGGGTTTGACAAAGAGCTATGCCATTAAGATTATTGCTTTCTGCATCACTGTTTTTTTCTTTCTGGTACCTTGAAGATTTCATGTATCTGCCAGTCATATGGACACTGTTGCAAGAGAAGAGCTATAGAGCAACAGTCACGGTGTGATGCTAATTTAAGGACCACCTAACTTAGGGCCAGCAGTGAGACTTTAACCTCCTAGTAACTGAGAGGTGCACTGAGGCAGTGACTCAGTACATCTGAGTTAGATACAGGTCCACAAGTAAAACTGGTTGTGAATATCATCTCTCCTTTGTCACTGATGCTTTTGAATGTTTTCTGCTGTCTTGCTAAGTGCATTTGTCTCAGATTCCAAGAAAAAAGGTCTTCAGGGTACTTTAGAGAGTCTGGACTTTTTTATCTGGACAAACTAAAAGCTTTGTTTGCTAGATGCACAGCCTTCCCGACTTCTTTCGGCTTTCTTCAAATAGTTTAAAAAATACAGTGGGGTTTTGGGGCAGTTTTTTGTTTAATTTGTTTGGTGGTGTTGGTGGTTTTTTGGAAGTTTTTTTCCTGAATGGCTGTTGATGAGTGACCCTGTAATATAAACTGCCATTTTTATGCTATTGAGACTTACATGAGCAGCTTCTAGCCAGTGTGAGAGTCACATTTGGCTCTTTTAGGTGCTCATTCTGGCACTGTTGAACCTTTCAGGCTTAACTATATACAGATACTGAAATAGTTCATTCATTCTGTTTATCACAGTTATTTGTTGTTTATTTTTTAAAGTCAACTTTTTTTATCCACGTGGTTGTTCATTCAGTTGATTGCTGGGCCTAGCATGTAATCTCTGTAACATGGAGATATATATGCCTAAAGTCTTGAAAGTAAATATTATCAGGTGTCAGTTTCTACCTGATCTTGAGAAAAAGGGGCAAGAAACTTTGTGTTGAAGTCGTGGTTATGTTTAAAATATTCTTTAGGAAAAATGAAGCTGATAGTGCTTATGCACTTTTAATAATTGGTAGCTGTCAGTCATTAAGCAAGATGTCATGTTGCAGCATTAATGTAACTTAAACTTGACCAGTAGGAAGGATATCAGCCATTTCATTGGTCTGCTTCCAACATAGCCCATGTAGATCTCTTGTCTCAATTAGAAAAGTGGAAAAAGAAAGTGTGAGAAAGAAGGCTTTGGGGTTTTTTTTCTTCCTATAGTGAATATTTCAACTGCCCTTCCTTGTGAGGAATATGGTTCTACTTCACTGTAACAACTTTAATCATTAAAAATTCTAGTTTAAAGAAAGCCAACAAGAAGAAATAACCATCAGTCTAATACTGGCTTTGCTAAAACAAATGCTTGCACAAAATAAAGTTGAATATCCTAATTGTGTTTTTTTGGTGTGCTGTATCTAGTTTGGAAGTGCATGTATTTTTTCTGTACCGTTTTATTTTTAAAATCCCATGTAATTGTTAGTCAGCAGGAAATATAATTTATAATATATATTTATGCTCATTGAAATTATTCTGATGAAGCAAGTCGCCAAAATATTTACAGTGAACGCTTTGATGTAATCAACTTTTAATGAAAGGGTAGGATACTTGTTATAGCAAGTCACACCATCTCTTAATCTGAACATATAGAGACAAATGTGAGTGTTTTAAACACTTGAGTTTTATTGCAAACTCCCTGGTTTGCAAATTATAGGGTAGGACACAAACTGCAGTTCTTAAAATGTAAAAGCTGAATGGCTGGGAGATTTCTTCAGACCTTGTCCGTGATAATAATTTGAGCATATGCTATGTCTGTTCTTTGCATTCTTAGTATTTAACCATGTTATACTCTGACATATTCAGCTCATATTCTGCAGGGGTGTTCTACCATGGGAGAGTGCTGATCCATCAGAATTTTCTTTTGTTTGGTCTGCAAGATAAGGTTTTGAGTTCTGTCTGTCTGCCTCAGTCGCCTTATGCCAAAGCAATAGGAACTGTCACAGACACTGTTTTTTATATGCTAAATTTGTTGTTATTGCCATGCTGCACTAAATGACTTTTTCTTGTCTTTGAACATAATTCTGAAACTTCATAAACACAGAAAAGTGATGTGAGAATGATGAAAAACTTCATATGAAGTTTTTGGACATTTTGAAACAGGGCAGTAACTGGCTATTTTCTGCTGTTCTCAATGAAAGTAATTGAATTTTTTACCTCACTGAAGTGCTTGCTTTATTCTGTCACACACAATTGTTTGTGTAGAAAATACTTCTGATCACATTGTTAAAACTCTTCTGTATGTTTTTAAATGCTAATAGAGAGCTATTAAAATTCTGATTGCTTTCTTTTCTCATAAGGTCAAACTTGATCACAGATGCTGAAGTACTGTTGCTATAAAGAAGCAACTTAAACTGTAAAGAGAGAATTGTCCTCAAATGTTGCTTTTGTTGTCCTAAAAATAATGTTATTGTTAATTAAATATCCATTACTTTGTTTTTTATCAAAGATTTGCCTAATTTTTAGCAAGACCTATCAGTGTTCTAAGTACTGGTCAAATGTATACTTATTTGTTCAAAAGTAATTAGCATATTTCTTAAGTGCAGTTACCGATTTTCCTAAAATGCTGCCTTCTTTTGAGGCAAAATTTGTAGATTTTCATGTCCTGATCAAAAAACTCAAAATTCAACCCTTTATCTACAGTATATGTCTCAAAGGAAACAAAATTTTGTTAGTGGCTTCAGAGAAATTCCTTAAAGAGCCTTTCCAAAGTTAAGCAGAAATGGGGCTAAATCTGATGATTGGGTTTCTACTATCCAAACAAGGACTTAGTTTTTACACTGTACTATCCTTTAGTCTTTACACTTTTTTGTACATTGTCAGCATAAATTGTTTCCATCTACACCTGATGGAGAAGACCTTGTTCCTGATTGCTCTATATCTCCACCCCTCTGAATTTTTTTCCAATAGGTGCACTAGGCCTTCCAATGAGGGGAATGAGCAACAATACCCCTCAGTTAAATCGCAGCTTATCACAAGGCACTCAGTTACCGAGCCACGTAACGCCAACAACAGGGGTCCCAACAATGTCACTTCACACGCCTCCATCTCCGAGCAGGTATTTATCGATAGCCGATATTACTATGATTGTGTCTTTCTGCAGAGCTCTTGTTAAATGTTCTGCATATTTTGTCTCATACTTTACAGTCTGATAAATAAAAAAAGAAGAAAAGTAGTTTCTATGGATCACTGCCTGTGTTAGGGAAATAAAACCGTAAAAAAATAAGGATTTACTGTAAGACAGGAGTTTATTTTTGTATGTAAAGGACAAATCGGTGGCAAGTTCTGCTTCAGAATGTAAGAGGTTGTTATTTGATTGTACAGTTAAAATTTTGGTATGGTGTCGTACACCATGTAAGAATATAAAGGTAGTAGCTTGAAGTGCTCATTAGAAAAGAGCTATAATACCTTTTCATATATATAATACTTAAGTATTTATCTAAACCTGACAAAGGACTTGATTACTATGTACTGGGTCATTTGGTATTTCTGAAGAAATCCAGAACTGCATTAATTATAGAGAGTAATCCAAACACACAGTTTGGTCACTAAGCACAAATGAAGTTGCAACAACTCGGAGTCCAACCTGCATTAGTAGTCTAAATGAGTAGTCAAATACTGTTGTACAGATTCATCTCTGTGGATGGTTTTTCTCTTTCAGGGGGATATTGCCTATGAATCCTAGGAATATGATGAACCACTCCCAGGTTGGTCAGGGCATTGGAATTCCCAGCAGGACAAACAGCATGAGCAGTTCAGGGTTAGGCAGCCCCAACAGAAGCTCTCCAAGCATAATATGTATGCCAAAGCAGCAACCCTCTCGACAGCCTTTTACTGTGAACAGGTAAGGCTCTTTAATTGGACCATCCCTGTACAGCCATAGACATGTTGCTCTGGAAATGTAATTTTTATCCATTAGAATAGATCTTGAAACCTGGTTTCTGTACTCAAGTCTGGGCAATAAACTTTGAAGCTCCTTGTAATATTCTCGTAAGGTCTTTGAGGCCTTTAAGCCAGGTTCTTTTTCTGACTACTGAACTTCTACTGCATCTGCTTTAAAGTATGTGATGTTTCTCAGATCTTCCCAGGTTTATTTTTGAAACATACCTTGAATTTTCAGCATATGCATCTGTTTTAAAACTATTCATATATGACTTTGGGAAGAAGTAAGGAGAAATTTAAAAACACAATAGTTATTCTGGAAGAGTAGTAAAGTGGTTCAGACACAGTAAGGATCTAGTATTTTACTTCTTTAAATTCTGGAATGATACAGAGAACAGTGGCTTACCATTCGTTTAAGGATTTAGTGCTCATTTGCATGCCAAAAGTTTCTCAATTGCTTCTTGTCCTTGTCTAACTCTGGGCAGGATATTAACATCATAAATCATTATGCTTTAACTGTGTTACAGTGCTGTGTTTATGCTTCATTCATACTGATAAACCTGTAGTAAGTAGTGACTTAGTTCTAATCATTTAGTGTGTGTAGTCACAGCTTAGCATGGCTGACTGCTTTGGGGACTTGATTCCATTACCTCACGATCCCTGTGCTCCCAGTTAAGTCCTTTCTCCCTTCAGGCCCTTCCTTGGAGGAATGCCTCTTAGATGGAGCACAAACAAGCTCATGGCAGTCAGGTGCCCACCTCTAACCCAGTCTAGTATTTTACAAAATAGGTAAAGGAAAGTGAAAACTAATGTCACAGTTATCGGAATCTTAATCAGGTTGTTTAGTTTTGTAGTTTCACACTGATACAGACATACAGCTGCTATTCTCAATCACAGCAAATAGCGATCCAGTACTAGCAGTTTGTGGTCTTGGAGTGTGAAAAGACTTTGTATCTTGCCTCTGTTTACACAGAATTTGCCTTTTCTATCCTGTATAGTAGCAAGCAGAGGTGATCATTTTAACAGATAATATATTTTAAAGTATTTTTGAAGTGTGAGATCACAAAAGGATGAAATAGTAATATACTTAAAAGCTCTACATGTGGAGGACAATGATACTAGCTATCGATACATGTATACGAAGTACTTATTTAAATATCATTCAGCTGCAGGGTGGGTAATGAAATCCCTGTGTGTAGGAATATTTGAATTAAAATCCTCATCTTTTACTGTTTGCATTTCTAACTTTCAATAAGCTACAAGTTTTACAAATGGAGAAGGAAATATCTCTAAAACAATGACTGGCTCTTATTCTACAGTTTATTAGCCTGTGGAAGTATAGTAGTAGTACATATCCAATGGCTAATTGATATGTTTAACAAAATTTTGTAAGAATTCTTGGGAAAAAGAATTTATGGCATGTGCTTGTCAGGTGCGTGCATTACGTGACTTTCAAGACACATTTTCTGAATAGTTGCTTAGTTGGAGCAGTGAAAGTTTTTTGGTTAGGTTTTTGAATATGAAGCATTTGAAGGTATTTCAAATTAGAGTTAAATGCTTCAGATTTGTAACTGTGTAAAAGGTTTGCGTAGGTAAAATTACCACTAGGGAAGCATTTAATATTTTTGTTTATGGAAACTTTCAAAGTATCAGCTTCTATCCTGTTACAGGGGAAAACTGGATGTTGTGATTTCCCACAGGGCAGACATTCAAAATTTCACTCAGCTGGGGCCCTACCTTTGGGCTTCTTGACATCTCCGGCTCTCACGGGATGAAACGGATTATTTGTGAAGGTGTCTGTGCAATCACAGTAGTCCTATATGATATTTACATGTTTTCAAATGTTTTTGCTTGACTGTATGGAACTTTAGCTCGTCTCTTGACAGGGACCATCCTTCTGCTCACAGTAATGCCATGTGTACATGGTCATGAGTGCACACCGTAACTGTTCAGCTTGTAAATGAGTCATGACAAACTTGGTCGTTTTCATGATCCAGCTTCCCACCTGCCAATAAATGGATTACAGCCTGACTTTTAACTACTGCATTTACTGCTGCTTCATTTTTGTACATAAAATTATTGAGTAACGATCATGTTTGTCATAACTTGTTTGTTGACAGATGTCTTAATACACAATGGCTATTTTAAAAAATAAGCTATTTTCCAGTCATTCCAGCTGACCTGATTGAGCAGTGCTTGTTGCTGCTGCTCAGTGTTTTCAGAAAATAATTGAAAACCGAGTTAAGGCTAATATGGGTTGTTTAGGCTTGAAATAATTTTAGGTTTTTTCCCCCTGAATATCTTCCACTGGAAATAAAAAGTATATATATCCTTTTGTCTGACTTCCTGGATTTTTTTCACAGTATGTCTGGATTTGGGATGAACAGAAATCAGGCATTTGGAATGAATAACTCCTTATCAAGTAACATTTTTAATGGAACGGGTGAGTTTACTCTGTGTAATATTGATCTTAAACTACAGTAGAGTTTTTTTTAATATGTCTAATTAAAAATACTTGGTTCTGTTGGGATGCAGCTTCCTAATAATTTTCAGTTGTTCCATAAAAATGGTGCTCCAAGATCAATACTAGATAGCTGGTACTACTTCATAGCAGTGGATTTTAATAGTTTTGAAGAAAGTGTGAAAGTAGTTCTGTAGTAGATTTGCTGTAAGTCACGTGGCTATAGATTACACCTGTTCAGTTAGAAATACAAAATAGCTCTTGAACTTGAGAAGGATATTGGAGTAGAAAAGATTTATCCATTTTCTATGAGAACATTAGGTATATAAAAGCAGTTAGAAACTTTTTTTTTTTAATCTCAAACTCCTTTTGAACAGCTGGTTTATCATGTGATCCTTTCAGTCAATTATTAAAGTTGTGATTTTTCTCTGGGAATTACTTCTTCACCTGAATTTAGTGAACTAGAGAGGGGAAAATATCTTTGTCCATAAATGATGTAGGTTCATGTGTGCTGATGTTTGTGGCTGCATATATGAAGCAATCTGAGATGCTGGTGACATCACAAGAGTGGAAGGGTTTGTGCATTCCCTAGGACATTGTGACATTTTTATAGAGCTGCAGCTCTGGCCTCACCTGTGTAGCATTTTCTGCTGCAAGTCAGTGTTGCCATGTAACTTGCACTGCATTGGCTTTTCAGCTGCTTCAGCTTTATCTTACCTTATCTAAGGACAATAGAGCTCTTTGATGCTGCTGCTAATATGGGTTATTCTCTCAAATTTCTTCTTGATAGCTCTTCAAATTTAAAGCAGATTTAAAAGAAATTTAAATACCTTTTCTGGAACTGTAATTTTGATAGTTTGCCTGTATTTTATGTGTACAGTCTTTAATTCAAGAGGAATAGACCTTACTAAATGCTATTGACTAGCTATTGTTTGAAAGCAAATTTCAAACATCCTGATGCTCTTTAAGCTCGTCCTGTAACATGAAGGCTGTAGTTACTTGTAATAATTATAGAATGAGAAAAAAGATCAACTTGAAAGAAAATATGTCCTACATTTATCTTGCTCATAATGAAGTCTTTGAAAAAAATACATAAGGGATTTGAAAATACCTGTTTTTATTGTAGATGGAAGTGAAAATGTGACAGGACTGGACCTCTCAGATTTTCCAGCACTAGCAGACAGAAACAGAAGGGAAGGAAGTGGCAATCCAACTCCATTAATAAACCCTTTAGCTGGAAGGGCACCCTATGGTAAGACCATACTTCTGAAAGCTCTTTGAGTGAAGTGAAATTTGCATGATTCACCGTTTCCTGTTCATAAGACAATAGACAGTCTTTTCAGAAATGCCGGACATGTGAACTGCTAAGACTCCTTTTTTAAAATGTATCATCAATATCTGTGATTGGAGACTCCCTTTCATAAGTATTAGAACTCATCTGCTTTAGTTTCGCTGTCAGTAGGGATTGTTGCGGATTTTGGTCTATGATATGATTGCTCTGAGGCTGCTCACTTGAAATTTCTTAGGTAATAGGTTTTATTCAAATTGCGTGTATACAAGAGCTGTTGATACCTGAGTACCAAATTACAGGAATAGTATTTGATTAGTAGAGGTGTTACTGTGTAGAAAGTCATAAGCCGTAAACATATTGTAAACTCTTGCTGTTTATTGATAGTATTTGCTGTTGTACTGTTCACTGTCACTCTTATGATGAACATCAGATTTCAAAAAAGTAACCTGTAAGCATCAATTATTATCAGCCAGATTCCAAGTATTTGTCATATAATTCTTGCTGTACAGGTTAAAAAATAATAGAAGGAAAAACCTTTAGGTGGATACAAATCTTATTATTTGGGTCTTGAAAAAATTCAGGTAAGCTTAGCGTGAGGCACAAAACTTTCTTTTTGTTACTGCTTTAGTAGATTTTGTCACGCATGCTGCATCAGCTACTGTCAAAAGTTGCTTTTATAACCGTAAGTTATTTTTGTGACACTTGTCAAATTTTGAACCAAAAATAACCTAGTGTTTTCTAACTATAAAAAACTAGTGTTTTTAAGACGTAGCTCTAACTTTAATTGAACATAATAGATACCACATTATCATGAGCAAGTAGCCTCATGGATTTGTCATAACCAGGGCCCTCTGCGTAAGGTAGCTGTGAGGAAGAACTAAACAAGTTGAACTGAAGTGTTAAACACAGGAAAAAAGTGACTTCCCCAGATAAAGACACTCAAAACTTACACCAAGCATGAGTGTAGACTTAATACAGCTAGAGGCTTATGTAAGATTTTGTCCATCATAGAATGGCTTGGGTTGGAAGGAGCCTTAAAGACCATCTAGTTCCAACTCTGAAAAAGAAGACAGTATGTGAAAAATTGTTAGAAGATAGGAGGGAGATCCACACAGATGTACTTCAGCATGGAGCTCGAGTTCAATATTAAACAGCACTGCAGCATAAAAAAAATCTGTAATTGCTCTTGTGCTTATACTGTTTTCCTGTTTTGGTGCTAGCATAGCTGTTTGCATGACTGCATGGTGAACCACGAAGTAAAGTTCTCTGAAAGGTTACCCTGAGCGTTTGCTTAGTGCAGCAGATGGTTATGGAGGTATAAACAATCAGAAAATGAAAATGTGAGAGACACTGGATACTGTCTTCCAGCACAAAATATGGAGAGCACTTTTGGTTGTGGACAAGAAGGAAAAGATTTGAAACAGAGCAGAGACCTACTTTCCTCGTGCTTAGTTATTCAGGAAAATTATACTTCAAGTAACTTTTAGATGGAATAAGAATATGCATTAAAGTTAATTCATTGTCAGTTTTATTCATCCAGTGGAAGAAATTGTAATAACTCTGGATGAAAAGGCTGAACAGCAGAAACAAGATTAACTCAGTGTTGGTTTTTTTCTCAGATAAAGGAACTTTGATCTCTAATTCCAGAATACTAAAGAAAGTCATATGTTGTCATCTACTGAACCGTTTTAGTCCTATCCATTTACTAAGAATCTTTGAAAAATAGGACCTAGACTTCATTCTGTCTTCTGTTCCTCTAGTGCAGTGTTCTTTGCAACCAAATCACTGTATTACTTCTCTGTGTCTCAGCAAAGTCTAGTCACCCTTGGGTGTGTGGTGTGGCTTGTTTGGTTTGGTTTGGTTTGAACTGACATTAAAAAAACAGTTCCTGTTCAGTTTTCAGAATCCATGTTCCAATGTGACTGGCCTGCTTTTTTTAAAATTAGAGTCAGAGCACTAAGAGTTGCAGGCTAAGTGCTTTCAGTTTTCATACTGAAAATAGGAGTCATTTTTATGTCACAGGCAAGTATTTAATTGTTGACATGTTCTGCTGCAAGTTAGCTGGTTGTCCTTTGAGAGTACATGCTTCTGAAGAGATTATGCAAAAAAATTCTTCAGGCAATTAGGGGACAGAGAAAAAACGTATTATACTTTTAAAAGCAGTACATCCTTCATCAGTGGATTTCCCTAAATACAGCTTTAATAATGCCTGTAAAGATTATTTGATTATTTAGATGTGTGAAACAGGTGCCGTGGATGTGTCTATGAATTTAACCCAGAGTGTTTCTCAGCTCACACATAAATAAGAGGCTTTAGTCTAATATGTGTGGATGTTTCGAATAAATATGCTTTGTTTTGCTTTACGTGTTTCTTTGAGTCATCGCTATACAGCTTGCGCGTAATGAAAATGGACAGTAAGCAAGATCAGCAGAAGAAAAGTTTTTTACTTAGCAGTCATTTAATGTTATTCCTGCTTTCGTTTTGATGATAGTTGGAATGGTAACAAAACCAGCAAGTGAGCAGTCCCAGGACTTTTCAATACACAATGAAGATTTTCCAGCATTACCAGGTTCCAGCTACAAAGATCCAACATCGAGTAATGATGACAATAAATCTGTAAGCAAACCTTAAATCTTCTCTTATTATTTTCAGTGTTCATACTTCTTTTGATGATTATATTTTAAAATGGTCAGTGATTATATTTGTAATAAGAGATTTTCAAATTTGCCCCTCTAGATTAACGACAGATTTTGTATAAGCAGCATTTGAAATGTAACTATGTAAATAGAATTTCTCAGGAAGTTTTTTGGTCCAAACAGTCACCCTGCTTGGACACGTCAAAACCTATTTTTGAGAACTGATAGTATTTTTTAAGTTTGCAATTTGTTTTTTTTTCTGTCAATTGCAGCTCATTTTTTGCTACTGATGCCTCTCATCAGTGGTAATAATTGGAACATTGTAACATTTTTCTTCAAAGTTGTCAAAACCGTTAAGTGAGGTGGTACAATATTACTTAAAGGTAAAATTCGTAATGGAGATGTGGAATCAGAAGGAACAAGCTCTTTTATAAGAGAGCATTGATGGCTATATTGTAGACTAGTGAGCTACATTATATCTTAATTATTGGTATAATTATTGTGTGTTAGATACATAGCTTAGATCATAAGATTATGGGCTTTTCTTCATTGTTTACTCTGAAAGATTTGTAATGAAAAATGCTACCTTATGCAAATGAAAGGTGAACAAAATGTAGTTGGCAGAGGACAGTTTCCTGCAGGACTTGACAAAATGTTTTAGTTTCTGATTGTTTTATTACTTCTAAATGCAAAAAATATGTTAATGACAGCAGCATAAATACTGATGAGTAAGTAGTAGACATGACTACAAACTCATGTAAGAACTAAAAGATGAACTGTTCAAAGAAAGAGAGATGAGGAAGTCTGGCCCTAAATGTTGTGGGCAGTTTTATCATGAGGAAAATGTTCTGATACAGTTAGCACTGAGTATAGTAAGGAGAGAGAGAGTAAATGGGATTAATTGTATTACTGTAGACTTGTTGTAAAGAATAATAAAGAGTAAGAAATGATACATATGGCAAGTACATTTTTGTCAGTATATAGGTTCCTGGAGCATAGTCTGTTTTCTTGCCAGACATAATGTTTAGATCAGACATAGTGTTTACATGTCTTTCCTGGTAGCTGCAAATGGGCCAATTGTATATTGCTTGCACCTGAAATTGGCTTGAGTATTACCTGTTACTGTGTCATGGAGTGTTATACAGGAGCAAGACTATGGGCAAAATCCACAATGTGATGAGTCCAAAAGAACCGCTAGTCGCAGGCACTGGGGATACCCACTGTGTATTCCAACTCAAGTGTAAAATAGTTTATTCTTTTAGACTGGAAACTTTTAGCCTATTAATAGTAATTACTCTATGACAGGTATACTTTGGGAAATGGTAAATAGTACATGAGGTTTGTCAACAGAACTCAGGAGCTTCAGCTTGATGCCATTTATTGGAGTGACTTGATGTACTGGCTTAGAGTGTTTAACTGAAAAGATAGGGTCAATAAGTATTTTTGTTTTGGTTTGTTTTCATCATACCAACTCTGCAAATTATTTTAATAGAATTTGAGTACATCAGGCAAAACATCGTCCAGCACAGATGGGCCCAAGTTTCCTGGAGATAAAAGTTCAACTACGCAAAACAACAACCAGCAGAAAAAAGGGATCCAGGTGTTACCTGATGGTATGTGTCATTCCACTTTTTTCTGTTTTAAAAGTTTTGACTGTCATTTAGATCACCTTGTTGATTCCTCCACTTCTTAAAAGGAGAAAATTAATTTGTTCTTCTTGCCCAGGTCGGGTTACCAACATTCCTCAAGGGATGGTGACGGACCAGTTTGGAATGATTGGCTTGTTAACATTCATCAGGGCAGCAGAGACAGATCCAGGAATGGTACACCTTGCATTAGGAAGTGATTTAACAACACTAGGTCTCAATCTCAACTCTCCTGAGTAAGTTTCTGGGTTTTAATCTTATCTTCGGTTTTTATTTTATTATGCTGTCATTCGTAGTACATTTGCTTAGCTCACTTGACTATCAAACCCACAAGCTATTTTGCCAAATAAAATTTGAAAATGTAATGACAGTAAAATAAAATTTTCATAATGAAGAGAATTGTGCTTCATGACAAGCTTTCAGTAAACCTAGTGGCTTTGCTTATTCTCTTAACTTCTTTAGGACTTTCTTCACGGAATTGATAGTATATTGTTTATAAATGTAATGTATACATTCCTTTTCAAATAATAATATTTCTTGGGGATATCTACACTTAACTCTTGGCAATTTGGGGATAATTCGATTTATATTAGTGTAATGATGAACAGAACACCTGCAGTGTTAGGCTGTACTGAAGATCAGTTTAAATGGAAGTGTAGTTTTATGGTTAACTGCCAGTGACTCAGTTCACCCAAGTGAACTAGTTTAGTCACCTAGGTTTGCTGTAGAGGCAGGGGGGAGAAAAGTAGTTAGTGACTGCACTAATGGTAGGAGAAGTGCTTAAGACAGGTGAGATGAATAACCAACCAACACAGGGTGCCTCTCTTTTTCCACTGGTTACAGAGGAGCTCAGAACAGTTTGGGCAAAACTGGTGTCTTTTAGGTGACTGTAACTGTGAGAAAAAAATTAATTTCTGGTACTCTGATTTTTGTCTGAGGATCTCACACCGTTTTGTTTCAGAACAGATTTATATAGTTAGCCTTGTAGACAGAGTAGTATATGTATTTCAAGGTTTGCACTTACTATATCAAAAAAACAAAGACCAGACAGCATACACACATAGTTTCCATCTTTCATAAATTTATATGGAGCTGTATTTAATCAGGGAAACTTGGTGAATGTGGATATCCAGCACAGGAAAAATGGCTCCTTATTATTCTGCTTTTTCTTAGCAGCTATGATGTAAATAACTGTATTTTTAGTATTTAATTACTGTATATAGTGTATTTAGATTCTTGGATGGAGAGGATAGGGTTAACATTTAATAGAGACAGTTCCTATATTATATTGCTGGTTTTACTTTATGCTGCAGAAAAGCTTTGCAAACAGCCCATGCAGACCTCAGTGCATGGCCTGCCATCTTTCCTTATGTTAAATGTTCTTTGCTTGCCCTGTGAATTGTTGTTTGAAAAACTAAAAATACGTCACATATGAAAAGGCAAGTTTTTCTGCCCTCTGTGGTAGTTTGATCGGTAAAAATACCTATCTGACATAAAAACTTAGCATAATAAATGTTCTTTAAAAACAAAATCGTAGAATTCTGTATATATCGCTAGTGGTTTAAATTAACCCTTCTAACTCCTGTTTTGAAGAAAAGTCAAATCTTCACTGGTTACTTTTAAAAAGCAGTAACCAGTGAAGATTTGAATCATAGGGTAATAAATCAGAACCCACCTTTTAAATCATAGGCTAATAAATCAGAACCCACCAGGCTTATGGCAACTAGTTAAATTGTAACCCTGAATAATATTGGATACCTGGAAAAGGTTAGGACCTCTGACACCTAAGTTGAAGGAAAGATAGATTTAAAAGGAAATCTTGACCCTGTAGTTTCCCATGGCAGTTTAAATGTAACTTGCTCTGCATATTAAAAAGAAAATTAATAAATTTAACTGCTTTAGGAAAGTTTCTTTCTTTCTTCTCACCCCAGCTAGGGATTTGGTTGTGTGATACAGCTTTTAAGTTTGTGACATTGGTGATGAAGGGTGTTGGTTGGTTGGTTTGGGGGTTAATTTTTAAAAATTTATGCTTTTCTTTTTTCTTCAGAAATCTTTATCCCAAATTTGCATCCCCATGGGCATCATCACCTTGTCGACCTCAAGACATAGGTAAGAGAGAAGTAACTATTAAATTCAATATTAAAATTTGCAAATTATATTCATTTACATGTCTTAATAGTTGCATCAATTCCGATTCTTTTTTAGACTTCCATGTTCCATCTGAATACTTAACTAACATTCACATTAGGGATAAGGTGAGTACGTGTGTTTGTGTGTGTACATTTTTTTGTTAATTTATTACCAATGATTTTCTAAATTTTCTTCCGGATAGGTAATGTTCAAAATCAGTGCATTTTGTGCATGTCCTCAGTCTTTCTAAAAACAGTGGTGTGTTAACAGGCTGATTTGACATATCAAGCACCCATTATATCTTACAAAAAGAGAATGGGCATGCAAAAGAATAGCTAAAAAGCACAGTATGTTTTTAAGAGTTTGCCCTTCACGTGAAGATGAAGTTTTTTATATAATTCAAATGCCATATTAAATGGAGGTATTTCTTCTTGAGATAAGCTCAGAATTGTGTTCTCATTTATCTGTTGCATTCCATATCTACATGAAAGGGGATTTTTCGAGATATATTTTCTTTCAACTGCTTGTAGGGATCATTAAAAAATAGAATAAGGAATTTTAGTAATGTTACTTAATAGGGTGTGATGGGAGCAAATACATGCAGAAGTTGTTTTGTTGGGTTTTTTCAAATCAAATAAGTAGGTGAGGATACACAGATACAGGGTGAAAATTCTGAATTGCTGATTTGTTACATCTGTACTTTTCTATAGTATCCTTTAATTTGGAAACATTAACTAAAAGTGAAGAAAAGATTGTTTTAATAATTATTACTCTTGTTGTATTAGAATATAATTTTCAATACACTTAGAATGGAAGGATGGAAGTTCTGGATGTATCCTTGTGTTATTAAGTGGGGCAGTGTGTTTTAAAACATTTATCTATTGTGATTTTTCATCCTCATTTTCTTCAATCTTTTGCAGCTGGCTGCAATAAAACTTGGCCGATATGGAGAAGATCTCCTGTTTTATCTCTATTACATGAATGGAGGAGATGTATTACAGCTATTAGCAGCAGTAGAGCTGTACGTTCAAACTATTTTGTCAGTCTTATATGAGTTAATCTATGACAATAATGAAATAGCAGATGTTGAAAAAAAAGCAAACAACAGAATACCCCAACAAGTTAGACATTGAAAGCAAGAAGCTTAGTCAATCTTGAACTGTAAATTTTTTTTTAAATACCTCCTCCAACCTTGACGTCATTTTGTACAGTTTTTTTACATTCATACAGTGGAAATCAAAAGCCTGTCTCACATATTTTGCATTATGAAGCACTATGAAAAGATGGCAGGTGCCAGTCATTACTGAATGTGTAACTTGCCCATCATCAACAGAACAAGAACCAGTAAATACTCATAAAAAGAGTTTGTTGTTTGAAGAGTTTCTAATGTGTTTTAGTTTGAGGTGTGATAACTCTATGGAAGAGGTATGAAATCACAGGTTTAACAATGTCACAGAAATTTTGTTTTGAATTTGAATGCATTGTACAGTTCTGATTGAAACATTTAAAGTTAGTTTATTAAGTCAATTGCAGATAACTAACACTAAGAATTATTTTTCATTTCTCTTACAAATGGAAGATTTAACCGGGATTGGAGATACCACAAAGAAGAACGAGTATGGATCACCAGGGCACCCGGCATGGAGCCAACAATGAAAACCAATACGTACGAGAGAGGAACATATTACTTCTTTGACTGTCTTAACTGGAGGAAAGTAGCTAAGGTATCTCTTTTCCCTTGTGTAGACGATTTAAGTCCGTCAGCCATGTATTTTTACAAGGACAAAAGTAAAACACAAAAATCTTCTTCACAAAAATCTCAAACTTTTAAACTTCCTGTTATTTAGGTTCATTACCTTAATTTGTGATGTCTGAGAGAATAAAGGTGGTCTGAAACACTGGCTTGCTTGTGGAAAATAAGGAGCTATCTCTCTTACATCTGGTTTTCTTCGGCGGGTAGAAGGACATAAAACTTCTTTCAGGAGTTTTGTTAAAATTGAAAGCTCTTCCCACAGTATAGAGTTATAGAATGGAGAGCATTATTTGGCATTTTAGAAGTTGTACTTCCAAACATTTTATTACTTTGCTTTAGAAAACTAAATAGGATGCTACCACACCTCACTTTGGAATTAAAAATGGATGTGGGATGGGTGCAGGGAATGCTTTTTTGGTTTTTGCGTACAGTCTCTTCATAACCATACTTAGGAATTCCATGCTCTGTTGTTCGAAAATCAGCATTCTTTGAAATGAATAACTACTTCTGAGCAGGAGGCATATTTCCATGATGCTTGTTTCCTATATTGTAGACCAAGAGGCATTAAAAAATCAGAAAGCTATAGTTTTTTCCCTTCCCAGCTGTCATAATCTCTTTGTCTCATTCTGTCCATCAGTACTGTCAGTAATGTTCTATGTCAGACTGTATCTGTAGATACAGTATCACACTCTTGCTTTTCTCTAAAAAACACTTAACAGATCAAATCAGATGAACCTTGAAGTCTTGAACTCAATAGATATGATTCCAGCATGTTGGAACTATATTTTGTGATTCCACATGCTTAGGTATTTCACAGAATAATCTTTTCACCTGCAGCCCAACTTATGAATTACTTGCTGAAAAGGCATTTCATTTCTGTGGGCAGATTCTGTCTATACACTTGGAAATTATGAACCATTGCATTAAATAGTTACATGTCTGTTTTGTGTGTTTTTAAACATCCGCTTTAAAGACAATAACGTTCAGTGTCCTCCTCTGTCTATATTGAAGTTTGCCATCTAGACATTAACTAGATACAGGCTGTTTTTATTTCCTGCCCCACTCCCTCCACCCAGTAATATTGCATAGTTTGTGCAAGCTCTCCTCAGAAATTATCATTCCAGTTGCTCTGAAGGTTTTGGGAGCTTCTTTAGTCCAATTGCACGTGTTGGACTCCTTGACTGCTGCCACAGGAAAACCCAAGAATCTGTAACTGACAGTTTCAATGGCAAGCCCTACTTGTATGGTTTTTCTGAAGTGCAAGGCAGTTCCAAAACCTGTAAACAGAAGTACCACGCCTCAAAAAGAAAACCCAAACAAAAGGGAAGTTTTTGTTTCTTCTTGAATTACTCATTTGCTGCATGATATACTTCCTTAGGTTTCCCCAGGATGCTGTTTAAAGCTATTTTATTATTGCCTAAGATCATCAGAGGGGAAGTAATTACCTTTTGAAAGGATAGATTTCTTTTCTGGAGTCAACCGAACGTGTTCCATTTATTTACGAGCGATAAGAGCCTCATGTAGTTTCATATATCAATGGAATTGTGGTTTTAGCTTGCCTGGGCACACAGCATTTACTTTTACTAGGATGAAGTGGTGCCCATTGTATAAGGATAGTAACCTCTTCAGTGTCTCCTTTTTCTACCCATGGTAAAGGTATGCAGCTGCTATTAGATACTTTAGCATAACTTCTTAAGACAGTATTCTCTGTTTGGAATCCTGAGTGCTGTTCTGAAACTCGGCATCCAGTGCTTGAGTGATGCACACTACATCCTCCTGTTAGGCATTCCTGAGGTGCTGGAGAGATAGGAATCACTACTGTTCTCTGAATGGCTCTTCCCAAGATCTACATCGATTCACTTCTTTTTATTTGTATGCTGTAAATAATTCCCCCAACATTAGGAAGCAATTGATAGTTAGTAAGGGGAGGGATAGTACTTTCTAAAGTTTTGCACTTGTAGTGGTATTTTAACAAGGAGTGTGATTATTTTATTTATTCCCCCCCCAATGTCCACAAGAAGCAGTAGTATCTTTTCTTCTAGGCTTGTGTATTCCTTAATGTAAAAAATTGAACTGGAATATTATTTTGAAATTTTTATTTAACTTTGAGCAGGCAAATTGAACATTGATCACAGGAAGCTAGAGAATGATTTTGGGGAAATTTGAGATTTTTGTTGCGTGGAAAAGGAATTGCATACTAGAAATAATTCTGTGACAGTTCCACCTTTGATAAATAAATAAGGACTTAGGTGTATGTCATGTGTGATCTTAGCATTCTGTGGTAATGTTGTTACCTCTGGTATTAATTTCTGGAGTTGATGTTTCCTCTGAGGATGACTAACACAGACTCACCCAAACAAGAACAGCAATATTTGAAAACACTATGTTGCTTTGAATGCAAAGAAAAGTATGGCTAAGTAATTTTTTTCTAACAAATGCAGAAGTAACTAATAAATATTTCAGGAAATTAGACCTATAAGGAGCTGGAAAAAAAAAGGAATTCTGATAAAATGCAGTCTCTTATTATAACTGCTACATTATTAGTGGATGTTGGGAATATCCGTTCCTTAGAAGGCCACAATAACAATTGCTGCTTAACAGTTTCACTAGTCCTTTTTAGAAGCAGTCAGACAGGAATACTTGCTCCTAAATCGCTGTCTCTTACATGTGTATATTTAATTATTTTTCAAGATGCTTTATAAATTTGGTTCTTGCTCTAGTGTAGATGCTCAAATATAGGGCAGCACATACTCTAATGTGTTGTGCTTTGCAGACGTTGTGTATTTTGCATTGTGAGCTTACGTATTTATTGTCCCTATTTTAAATTACACTGCAGTGTGAAATACTGCTGCAGTGAAATACAGTTTACTTTAGATAACACAACTAAATCGTAAGACTTGTGTTTATAAAAACATAAACCAGTTGTGATTTAGTAGATTTAGTGTTCCAGATTAGTTTTAACAAAAGTAAAGAAGGCTGAATAACTTCTTTCAAGAAAAATCAAATAATATATTTATCTTTTTTATTGAACTGTAGGCTCTATTTTTATATTCCTAATAGATAATAGACTGAAGAAGGAAATGCAGCAAAGTAGCTGAGTAATGAGAATTCCTAAACTATTGGGAAATAAAATCAAATTGATTCTATTTTGACACATGGTAGTAAATAGTGAAAAAAATACACACTATAAACTTCAAGTTCACCTTAAATGCAAAGTAAAATGCAGAAAATTTCTGGTTACAGATGTTTGTTATATGGTTTTTCATTCAAGGGTGTGTGGAAAGTACACTGAGGTTAAAGACACTGATTTTTTTTTGCTGAGGTTTTGGCTATAGTTTGGTGCTGCTGAGGAGACGTGAGAGAGGAAGGGAAGTAGATCTGACACCAAAAATGTTTTCTACAGTATGCCAAATTACTGAAATCCTGATTTAAGTTGTCTGAAGTAAGCTGTCTAGAATTTCTCCTTACTTTTCAGTAAGGAGAATTAATTTGTTTAAGTACAAGATCATAAAACGTTTTAACATAGATGTTATAGTTCTAAAACATGGAATTCTTTATGGGAAATAAATTTCTGAGTGTTTATTTGCTTGTCAGGCTTGCTGTCTAGATGAAATTATTCCCTGTCCTTTCAAGTTCAATATTAATTGAAATAGTTTCATAGTTACTAGAAAGTTAAATTTATTATTCTAATAGAGATGTGCCGTAGCATGTCAACTCAGCCCCTAAAGCTGTGTCTTTGCATCCGTCTTTAAGTCAGTATAAATGGTACTTTGAATTTCCATTTGGAATTTTTAAACTAGCTGCGGGATTTCTACCCTCTGCTCTGATGCCAGAGTATTTTGTCCTCAGGATACTACCTATTCTGCTAAGTTTTTTTTGTTTAGTTTTACTTTATAAATGCTATGGATCATCCTAAGCAATCCTCTTCTACCTTAAGTATCCTTTCCTGTTACTGTTTGTACATGTACAGACCAATGTAACTACTATCAAAGCAAGTTTTCAGGATGACATGAGAAGTGATTATTTTCTTTGCACAGAACAATTTCTTTAGTGTCACACATGCTGTAGGTTTTCACACGCATTCAGTATTCATTATTCCTGGTTAATAAACGGTATTTAAGTTTTAATAATCATCTCCATGTGGAAAAGAAAGCAATTTAACACATTTATCAATGGATAAATGGAAGTTTTTTACATTTTATTTATATCTGTTTATGTTAAGTAATACCATTGCTACTGTTGTCATACTAAACCACAGTGGCAAAAACAAAAACTTAAAGTATAACTGTAATGTATTTTCCCCTGTGTAATAAATAATTGGTTTTTAGTTTCCAGAAATACCTAGTCAATGAATTTTTTTTTTGTATTGTCAGATAAAACTTTAGGTGTTCTTACACACTACTGAATATTGAATTTGAGCTTTGCTGACACTGGGATGCAAATCAAGAAGGCTGTTTTAAGCCTGTTTATTTTAACAGTCAATGACAGTTTGAAGTATGAACTCACATACTTCTAGAGAAAATCTGATAGGGAAACATACTCCTTCTGAATGAGGGATTTCCAATTTGTGGGACACAAAGGATTGCTCATTTATTCCAGACACCTTGTTTGCAGCTACCACTGCCAGTAGAAGCTCGCAACAACCTTAAATTTGGAAAACCCTTTTTTAGGATACTGATACTGTCTGGTTTCTCATACTTACTGTATCTTACCAGTTTAATTAGCAATTTTCCATGGGTAATTTTGAAGGCATTTCAGAGCTTGTAGCAGTTCAGTTAACTGATGGAAGCTGACCATAGATTGATAGTATCTGCAGGCTCTTCCATGATTATGTGTAAGATAGAAACTTTGAAAGCCATGAAAGGCAGAGAGAACTTGAGTGGTATCTTTTTATTATAAAATGACTGCAGAATTACTGGAGATCATGGAATCATAGAATGATTTGGGTTGGAAGAAACCTTAAAGACCATCTAGTTTAATCCCCATGCCATGGGCAAGAACACCTTCCACTAGACCAGTTTGCTCAAAGCCCAGTCTAGCCTGGTCTTAAACACTTCCAGGGATGGGGCAGCCACAACTTCTCTGGGTAGCCTGTTCCAGTGCCTTGCCACCCTCACAGTAAAGAATTTATTTCTAATAGCTGATCTAAATCTTACCCTTCTTCATCTTAAAGCCACTTCCCCTTGTCCTATTACTACATGCCCTTGCAAAAAGTCCCTCTCCACCCTTGCTGTAGGTCCCCTAAGATCCAGCCTTTGACACCAAAGTACGTGCATGGACTTGTACCCCTTGATCTTGCTTCTTACCCAAGGAGGGAGCAGCATCTCTACAGTCTCAGCAGTCTCTGCACAAAAAAAGAACATACACCAACTGGCATGCAGTTTTTATTAGGACTGCCAGAAGCAATTCACTTGTGTATATATGACCTAAAAGCCCAAACAAACACCCACACCACCTAAATAAATAAGTAAACAAACAACTCCCCAAAAACAACCAGACAAAAAAATCCTAAAAAAGTCTTTGGTTGGAGTAGAGAGCCAGGAACTAGAAATGAAGCAGATGTGCAACATTTCAGTGCAGATGGCTATAACCTCACATAGGTTTTGCTAGGGTTTTCCAGTTTTAGGGACAATATTCTCAGGGAAATACAGAATGCTTCACATTTTCCACTACTTTGTCTCCTTACCATGCTGAATGTTCTTTCTGTGCTAAATGGACTTGGTTTTGCCTTGAAAGAAGAGAGATCTGAGAGTTGGATTTCTTAGATTTTACTTCTGTTCTTGCATTGATTTAGTTTTTAATTTAGTACAGACTTACATGTCCTGAAATATTATACTATTTAATCATTTGAGAGAGGGTTCTAAAATAATCTCTTCATTACTGTATGTTTTCATCTCTATGTGAAAATAGTGGGGTAAGTTTGCTTAGCAGATACAGATGATGTTCTGCTGAGGTTCTCCAAGTTAGGCAAATAAATCAGCTGTGCATGTCCAAGGTTGTTGTTGAATTACCAAGAATCACCCTAAAAGAACAGTTCTGAAACTTCTGCTTACCCTGTTCCTTGAATGAAGATAGAATAGGGATGAGACACAGTTAAACTGCTGAAAGGGTCTGGAAAATACAAGCTTTCAGGTTTGGTGGGTCAGGGGCTTAAATATGAGTATGAAATGTGATGGAGTATTTTGATAAATTTTGACTTCAGTGGGTCTCACTACTTTGTCTCTAGCATTTTAGGTAATGTTTCCAAAGGCAAAACCTGGACATTTTCAGTGAATCATTTAGGTTAGAAAAGACCTCTAAGATCAAATCCAGCCTTTATTGATCACTACCATGTCAAATAGACCTTAGCACTAGGTCCAGTTGTTTCTTGAATGCCTCCCTGATGTCCAACCTGAACCTGCCCTGGTGCATCTTGAAGCTGTTTGGTCTGGTGGTATGACACAAAAATATTCCCAAACTTTAGTTCATCCAAAATAAGCCTCTGTACTCCTGACATGTTGAAAGACACCTTTTGTTTATGTTTCAGCTCATTCTGTGACTGTGTTATTTATGTTTCGTGTATGTGCATATATCAAATTGTTTGAGATTGTAACAAGGGTTCTGAGGGTCATGTAATATTAAAAAGAATAGGAGAACCTACGAGTTGTGGGTGTAATGTCTTAGGGTTGTTGTAATTTACTACTTTTTTTTCTCCTTAAAATATGGAATCCATGATAGCAAAGTCATGTGGTTTTGCCTTAGGATAAGTTAGTACTTGATCTCCTCTGTATTTGTGCTTTTCAAGTATGGCTGGTTAGACCAGGTCTTGACAGGTAAATGACACATTGGTTTTGTCTTTTTTTTTTTTTTTTTAACTGTAGGAGTTCCACCTGGAATATGACAAATTAGAAGAAAGGCCTCATCTGCCATCAACCTTCAACTACAACCCTGCTCAGCAAGCCTTCTAAAGACTTCCCTTTTCTTGGGGTATGGCTGTCTCAGCACAATACTCAACATAACTGCAGAACTGATGTGGCTCAGGCATCCTGGTTTTAATTCCTTGAGGATCTGGCAATTGGCTCATGTGAAGGGTCACCATTTGAGGTCCTGCCTTACTAATTATGTGCTGCCCAACAACTAAATTTGTAATTGTTTTTCTTTAGTTTGAGCAGGGTCTGAATTTTTGTTTCTGTTTTCTTTTTTGCCAGCAGACAAGCTTGGGTCTGTAAAGACAAGCGAGTACACTGACAAAAGTTTACCACTTAGTTTTCCAAAATGTAAAAACAAAAAAAAAGAAAAAAGACAAAAAATTAGACAACAAAATTTGCATTGTTCATTGTAGCACTATTGGTAATAAAAAATGTTTGTGCATTTTTATGTGAAGATCCTTCTCGTATTTCATTTGGAAAGATGAGCAAGGTTTGCTTCCTTCATTTTACTTCCCCTTCTGTTTTTGAAAGGCAGTTTTCGCCAAGCTTAATGCAAGAATATCTGACTGTTTAGAAGAAAGATATTGCCACAGTCTCTGGTTACTTTCCAGAGTTGTGTATTACTGAGCTTCATCTTTCCAGAATGAGCAAAACACTGTCCAGTCTTTGTTACGATTTTGTAATAAATGTGTACATTTTTTTTAAATTTTTGGACATCACATGAATAAAGGTATGTATGTACGAATGTGTATATATTATATATATGACATCTATTTTGGAAAATGTTTGCCCTGCTGTACCTCATTTTTAGGAGGTGTGCATGGATGCAATATATGAAAACGGGACATTCTGGAACTGCTGGTCAGGGGACTACTTTGTCGCCCTGTGCACTAAAGGGCCAGATTTTCAGCAGCCAAGGACATCCATACCCAAGTGAATGTGATGGGACTTAAAGAAGTGAACTGAGACAATTCACTCTGGCTGTTTGAACAGCAGCGTTTCATAGGAAGAGAAAAAAAAAAAGATCAATCTTGTATTTTCTGACCACATAAAGGCTTCTTCTCTTTGTAATAAAGTAGAAAAGCTCTCCTCACTGCAGTGTTGACTTTGATTTGAGATTGTGAAATTATTTCTTCAACAATGAAAAATGGAAAAAAAATTGAAGTATTAAAACTATCGAGCTGTACAGTGGTTAAGACACTTGAAGAGTCTTTTTGCTGCTGACAAGTAAATTTATGAGAGTTTCATATTCTTTTCCACAGTAAAGTTTCCACGGCCAAAAAGTTTGGTTAACCTGGGTTTCAGATCCCCTCTCTATAATAGCAAATAATTTTTAGAAAAATGGGTGGGTAACATATCAAATGATAGAAGGATGCTTCACGAATTTGTCACTTGGGAGAAGCTTGGGTTAGAACTGATCACAGCTTAGTTCCATGTTGATGTTTTCACACTTAAACCAGAAATACATTTCATTTGGTGATTGCTACTACTTGAACTTCCAGATGCAAATAAACATGAATATAGACTGGTTCTGAAAACTGTAACTGTTCTGAGCAGAAGAAGAAAAACCTGAACTGTTGGGAGGGTTTTCTTTTTCTACGTATGGTTGCCACTTCTCATTGAGTTGCCTCTAGTGATGCAGATCATTGAAAAATACCTGAGATTACCAAAGCAAGAAAAGATGTGTCAGTGAATCCTAGAATTTTGTTTTTACATTTTGACCCACTTTTCTGTGTAGTACAAAAGCAGCTTGTTTGCATGCATTGAATTATGCTTGGAAATTGGACCATTAGTGGCCTTGCTGTGGTTCTGTATCAGGTGTATGGCAAATTCTAAATTCTGAACTTTTTTTAATATCTATTTTAAGATAGTAAACATAAAAATATAAGCCTGTTGATATTTTTTTCTATGATTAAAGCAAAGTTTTCCCAGCTTGGAAGAAGAGGATGGTTATAATCCATATGATAGCTAACACAGCTGAAAAAGATGGTGGCTTTTTCTCAAACCAAAGCAGATTCAAACGCATACTCAATTATCCAAACATAAATTTACAGATTTTCAGAACAATAATTTTCCAAGACCATCTTGTTCCCTCCACAATTAATGTTAAATTTTTTACTGTCAGAGGTTCACTATGACCTTAGCTTTTTTTTTTTTTTTTTTTTTTTTTTTTTTTTTTTTGGTAAGGATTCCTGAAGTGGTTATTTCCATCTTCAAATCAAATGTAATTGTTTCTTATCATGGAAATTAACAACATATGGTAAAGGGAGCAAGATCAATTACATTACAATACTGAATACCCGTGGCACTTTAAAAACAATTAAGCTGAAATTGGGAACCTAAATTCTCCCAAAAAAATACTTGATGATAACAGTTGTATTCAGCTGCCCAGTCTTTCAAAAATATGAGATGCCTGATTTTGGGAAACTTCTCACCTATGAGCGTGGAACTGGTGCTTTGCTCCTTCCAGGTGGAAGAACAGTCTGGCTCTCATTTATCAATTAAATAAGCATATATGGAGACTTTAGAATCTGTGACTTAGTTGCATACTGCACTCTGGGTTGAAGCAAGAGAAACATTTAAACAGAAAACAAGGTGTAAGATTGAAACCACTTCTTAACTGATACCTTATTAATTTAAAAAATTGCGGAAAAGAACATACTGCTTTTTTTTTACTGCAAGGAAGAATACCTCAGCCCCCATTTACATACTCATGTGTCAGATGGGTGTCTGAATTGACCTGGATATTTTCATACTGACAGTTAAGGTCTGAGGCTTATTTAATGTTTTTACATTCCACTAACTCTGAGTAGGGAGATACTAGAATCCTGTGTTTAAAATATCTTTATTTGAGGTGGGTGTTTTTCACCATAACTGTAGTTTTGTGCAACAGTGCACAAGGTAAGTTCTGAGTAGAAAACGCAGTGTTCTTAGAAAGGAGTAGAAGTATTCCTATTTCTGGCCTGCCCAACATGCTCTCATAGTCCTGTTGCATATTGTTTACAAGTCTTTGTTGATTAGTTAGCTCCACTTTCTCTGCAAATCCACTGCTTTCAGCTTCAGGGATAACATGAGTTTCACTGATTTGATTACACCTGGTATTGCAGAAAACACTTCCTGCTTTAACAGTCGTTACTCAAACCACGCTGCTTGTGGAGAAATCAAGGGTATGCCATAGAGTCATGGAGGAAGGCATTGAGGATGCTCCACTGGGGTGTTTAAAAATGAACAAACAAACCACCCAGCACTCAATCTCCTCCACCGTAGTGCCTGGTGTCACAAATACATAAGCATATGAGAACATTCATGGGTTTGATTAATCTAATTGAAGACCCACGTAATCCAGGGAAGCCTGCAAATACTCACATGGGTAAAAATATTTTTCACGTGGCTGTGACCTTCAGTGAAGTGTCAGCTGCACCTGTGTTGGGATTCATGACTGACCACACCACTCCCTCATGGATGTGACGATTATACTCTACAGAGATGTATAATCATATCACTTGGCCTCATGGCATGTCTGGAACTCTCTCTGTCCCCAGGCCAGTATTTCTTGTACTTGTCTTTCATTTTACAGTTGCCATGAAAAAAAACAGGGAGAATGTACCCAAATAAGAACTTGTGTATTGTAGTCAGATGCAAGATTTTTTGCGGAGTCCTGAGGGACTCTTTCTGTTGACCATGAAGAGACCAGAAACAGTCTTTGGCGTGACCTAGGCAATGCTGGGAAACAGAGGTCTGTGGGGCCATCAGCTTGGTCCTGAGTGGCTCATAGGTGGCCATGGCTATGGAAGAAGACTGTCTTCTAAATAATACTGTTTAAAGTTACTAGACACCTAAAAGAAACTCCCCCTCCCCCCCAATTCCTGGTAACTTCCAGCTGAATGTACTTCCATGATTGGATATTGATTGAAACAAAAAGGGAAATTTGATAACTATCTGTCACACTCAAGAAAAGCTAAATACAGAGCTGCCATCCTAAGCATGGGATAGCTAGACAGTGCTTTTGGTTTAAGATCCTAAATATATTTAACAATTGTTTCTATTAAAGCAAAAATTCTGAGTGTGCTTAGTTTTCAAGTACCTTTCCATTGTGTTCCTCAAAATTTGCCACTGCCCAAAGTTTACGCTAGTAGAAATTGAATTCTGGTAATGCATTAATTTGGACTAAGCGGTTAGTCTGGATTGACAACCAATGCTTTTATTTTCATATATAGTATGTGAATTTAAAAGTTTTTGTTTCTCCATGATAAGCATGCATGTTCTCATTTTCATAAATCTGAAAGCTTTCAGTACATTAAAAAGACCTGAGGAAATTAAGCTGGACAACTTTGAAATCTGGCTTTAATTGTTTCAGTAGCTTTACCACTTAAAACCACTTTACTGTTAGAGGCAAATTTTATTCTTTTGAAAGTAATGTTAAAGCTCACTGAACAGTAGTTTTGACTGTTACTGGTTCAACTCACTTCTGGATCAGCAGTGCTAACCAAGTTTGTGTATTATTTTCCTAGGCTTCAATTTATCATCTGCATTTCATGTTATCTTCTTGGTATTATGTGGGTATATGACAAGTTTTTCCTGCTGAAACTACCAAAATAATTTTCTATAAAATCACTTGTTTGAACTCCCTCTGGTTTAGCAAACAGTCCGGTAAAGTAGCCAGTTCTCATGATTAGACCATCCTGCAACGGCTGTAAACAGTCCTGATGAGGTGTGAAAGGAAGGCAGGTGTCCCAAAGCTGCTCTGGTGCAGACACTGATGAACCTCCGTGGAAACCCTTCAGTGTTCTCTAAGCTCTTACTCTTGACTAAAGGCCTGGTTTGGTGGTTCCCCAGGGATCTTCCCTTGGAAGGCCAGTTTACTTCCTGATGGGAATCACAGTATTGGTTTTAAAAAGGCATTCTGTTGTTTGTACAGACATTTGCTTTTGGAAAAGGCAGGTCATTACTGGCACTTTCCTGGAAGAGGTGTATTCAGTATCCCTAGGCTTGTGGAATGAAACAGAGGTGTGAGCCCAGGCCCGATGAGCGGCCGGGGTGGGGGTGGTGGCAGAGCCCAGAGCCGCACCGCGGGCTGCCCAGCCTCCAGGTGCCCCACCAAGGCAGAGCTGTTCTCAGCACTGGCCGTACCAGGTGGGTCATCTGCAGTTGGCCACCGGTAAGGCTGTCCCTTGGTTGTGGGGCAAGGAAGGGCCCAAAAGAGCAGGCAGCAACCAGTTCTGCTGCTGAGATTTTCGTACAGTGAATGTGTGCCAGCTTTCTCAGCCCTGGTGGCTCACGGTGCAGCCTGTGGTCCTGGAGCCAGCATCCTGACTCCTCCCCTCAGCAGGTGACAGCAGAGCTAGAATCTTCACAACAGCCCCACAGTACCCAGCTTTACTCTGCCACACTGATCAGGCATTGATGATCATTTTTCACTTCCAGTTGATCCAAATAGACTTTGAGTCTTGTCGGAGTCATTTGTGCTGAAGTTCAAAATCAGTGAGGTCACCGGGCAAATGCTGAGGACCATTCCCAGTTAAAATACAGCTTCAACATCTCCTCCAGCTGTGGATGATGCAGGGTTGGATGCACACAGGAGGACTAACTCAAGGTTGCTCTGTGACCCAGTGAGCTGTTGCCTTAATTTTCGTCCGACAGCACTTTATGTACAAGGGGTTGCAGGGAGTTGAACCAAGTGCGGAAGGCCAGCTGTTCAGGAGGTAAGACAGAAAGAAGTCACAGCCAGCCCATCTACACCAAGAAAACAGAGCTGGAGCTTCCCTTCAGGTGGTAAGTGACCAGTCAACCTGATAGTAATTTTATTTTTTATATTATGAAAGCTCTATGCAATGAGCCCCCACTGTTACAGACTGCTGGCAATAAGCACTGGCAGCAAAGCTTAATGATGGGAATGGAACAGAGCCAAGGACTAACCAAGATGAGTTCAGTCTCTAGTACAAACACCTATGGCAGGTTTCAGTAAAAAAACCGTAATCCCAGGCTCAGAGCTGATACACTTTTTCAGAAACCCCTTGATATCAGGGCAAGCTACTGTAAAGCAGCTGGCCTGAGAGCAGTGTGGTGGTAGTGCACTGGTGCAAGCAAGGACAGTATTTACATCTATCTATATTCGTGGCACAGTGTGGACTCTTAATAGCCTTCCTGCCAAACCTTGCCCAACAGTCCATTTGGAGAACCATGAATCAGCCTCATTTGTAAAAGTTCAACGTTGCACTCTGCAGTGGAAAAGTGATTGCAAAAGGAAAGTGCCATTTCCTGAACTTTTTCTGTATTTCTATACCTTCTTGTCTGCTGTGTCATTAAGTTCAACTATCAGCTCTGAGGCTCACATTTTGTTCTACCTAATTGCCTGTGATAAAGACTACAGAATACAAATACAAGTATTGCGTATGGTACTTTGGCACCCAAGAGCTTGCTGTGTTGCCACAGTGAGAAATGCTGGGTAATAACCAAACTTTATTTGCCAAATAAATATATTTTCTTGAATCAGCTGCTTTTCTTGCAAACCTGCTTGGAAGAGAGCACTTTCTAGGGTGAACCTTTGAAGGTCAATACCTTCCTGTTCAAAACAATTCCTGTGTGTGATAGTTATCATCTTCCTTATCTGTTATCTCCGTCCCTGCTGTGCAGATGCCGGATTGGGGCTGGCACTTAACCCTGCACCCCAAAAAGGTTAATGGAAATGTGACCAATTCCCATTATGTCCCTTCTCGATTAATAAGGTGAAAATAGAAGCTGCCTTCTGACTTGTAGATTTAATTTCTTTAATTACAGATCAGTTTCCTCCTCTATACATAGAGACCTTGCGGACTTTGTTGCCTGGGGGTACTAAGCAGGACTTTATGCAGGCTCTCCAGGGCTTAACCAAGCCAGTGGTGAGATGTGGTCCTAGAGGGGTGCCACAAAGCGCTCAGAGGACCCCACCCACCCTCTTCTAGGTATTGTACATTGCATGATGGTACCCAGTATTAATCCGGACTAGCCCTCTGCACAGCAAATCTCCAGGGTCAGATAATCCCGTTGCAAGCTGTCCCTTTTCACCCCCGGAGGGCCCTGAATTAGGTCAGGCGGGATTGAATTTGCGTTTTATTTATTTATCTATTTTTTTTTTCGTGCTGGTTACACGCACACTCAGCCTCGGAGGAGGCGGGGAGGGAGGCGGGGAGCGGCGGGAGCTTTAGCCGATGGCAGTGGCCGATGCCCGGCGGCGGATGCCAGCGGCAGCCGGGCGATGGCGAGGAGCCGGGCGGCTTACGAGTACACGGAGGCGGAGGACAAGAGCATGCGGCTGGGTTTCCTCCTCATCGCCGCCGGCTTGCTTTCCCTCTTGGGTTTGGGTTGTTGCTGGCTTCGCCCGGCGCTGCAGGAGCGGGGCGGCGGCGGCTCCGCCAACTGCACGGTGCTGGCGGTGCGGCAGCTGGGGGAGCGCTTCGCCTGCACCTTCTCCTGCGGGGCCGCCTGCCGCGGCACCGCCCGCTACCCCTGCCTCCAGGTCCTGGTCCGCACCTCCCGCTCCTCCGCGCCCGCCCTGCTCCATGAGGACGAGCGGCAGCTGCGCACCAACCCCAAGGTGAGACCCGCGAACGCCCTCCTCTCCCCAAACGCGGGGCGGGGGTCCCGCCGCGGCGGTCGGTGCCCTTTCACCGCTCCTGGCGCCCGCCCTCTGTTCGGTGCGGGGTTTTCTCTTTTGGGAGGTGGGGGGGTAGTAAGTGAAGTGGGAGAGTATCCGTCCAAAATGCCTCTCTGCTTGCTGCCCAGCAAAAAAGTAGTATATCTCTATAGTGTATCTCTATAAACACACTATACATTGTACATCTGTATGTTGTGTTCATATATATACAGCACCTCAGGGTAGGTTTAGGCTCGATACCAGGAAAAGGTTCTTCACCCAGAGGATGGTTGGGCACTGGAACAGGCTCCCCAGGGAAGTGGTCACAGCACCGAAGGGGACAAAGCGTTTGCTCTCAAGCACATGGTGTGACTCTTGGGGCTCTCCTGTGCAGGGCCAGGAGTTGGACCTGCGGATCGCCGTGGGTGCCTTCCAATTCGGGATATTTTGTGGTTCTCTGTAGCATAGTATAACATACTCTGTATGTATAATGTATAGTATATTCTGCAGTGTATTACACTATACTAGTATACTACACACTTAGTATGATACATGCACTCACACCCCCCCACACACTATACACACTCACTCACACTTCTTCGCGACCAGCCCCATTCCCAGTCCGTCCCGCCCGCGTCTGGAGCGCAGTTCGCGGGCGGCAGCGCAGGGAGAGCAGCGGCGGCTCCGCTGCCGTTCCCCGGCCCGCCCCGCCGGAGCCCCGGGACGCCGGTGCGGAGACGAGGAGAAACTCCCGCTGCCGGCGGGAGCTCTGTCTGGTCGGGCGGTGCCCGGTGCCGCTCCGCTGCGCGTCCCGGAGGGTGGGGGGCTTCCCAGTGCCCCTCCCCAAAGCGCACGGAGAATTGTAAATGGAGCCGCTGCTGGCGGGCGCTGGAGAAGGGGCTGCACCGAAACAGAAGTCTCCTCCGTGCTGTTTTGATTCTTAAACTCCTCTATCACCCACATGAAAAAGGACCAAATGAAGAAGTCGTGGAAGTTGCATCTTCCAGCAAGCTGGGGAAGTCTGAAGGCAATGTGTGACTTTTGCTTTCTCTTTCTTTAAAGGCAGTTATTCTGCCTTCTTTTTCTTTTTATGGTGGGTAAAGATGGCTTTGACAGCACGCACCTGAGTGGAGGAGATCTTATTAAGTAGTTTGCAGAAGAAAAAAAATGTGAGTCGGAATCCTCCTACCCCTGAAAGAACGTGAAATTGGGAGTGTACTGGAGAAGGAAATTCCAGCTCATTGACCGAGATGTGGGTGTAACGTAGTGCCATGGGTCATGCTAAGCATGATGAAGGGGTCTGCTGGCAGGGGCCGGGAAGCATGGTTGGGTGTCCTCTTGGGATGTGCAGCCTCACATCTCCTCAGTCGTACTGGTGTGCTCTGTCCCTTGGAAGGCAGGTTAAGTTTCACGCTCAGGGTTTGAGGGTTGCTTTTTTTCCCCTTGGCATCTTGGAAGAGTGGTCGGGGCAAAAATCAGCAGAGTAAGTAGCAGGATGGTAAATGTGACAGGATTTGGATTAAATTGTTGGCACCACTCAGAAGTGATGAGCAATGATGAAGCTGCAGTGCTGGATGGTGCCTGATCGCAAAGCAGATGAAATGTTGGGCTGTGAGGGAGCTCTGCAAACCTTTCCCTGGGAGTGCTGCTGCCAGGCTCCCTGTGGAGAGGGCTGTGGTGGCAGAGGTGTGCCGGGAGTGCCCTAGCTGTCTGAGCTCCAGGACTTCTCTAAACACCTCTCCATTTTCAGGTGGGCAGGGGGGAGTTGCTAGGATGCAGGAGAAAAGCCACCCCTTTGATATGGGGTGAAGATGACGCGGCCCTGCAGAGGGTGCAGCTCGGCTCTCCCCGAGCACGGCCCTATGGCTCTGTTGTGGCCATCTCCAGCAAGGGTGGGAGGTGGGAGGCAAGAGCTGAAGAAGGTGAGAGATAGGAGGCAGGAGCTGAGCCTTGCCACCAGAATGCCTGGGCTCAGCAACTCTGGCAGCATCCGCAGGTTCAGCAGCGGCTTTTAAATTGGGCTGCGACCGCAATACCTTTCTGACTAGTCCAAGTGTTTTGTGTTGTTTCGTTTTCACTTCTTGATCCTATTTTCTTCTGCCTTTCTGGAAGTGTGGTGGGAAGAGAAGGATTGCATGAGCCCATGGGCTGAATTGCAATTGCAGGGAGGCACCCCAAGCTTCAGAAGTAATGCCTGTAAATGTCACTGAGAAAACTATTTTTATTTACCAATTAATTTTATTTTAAGTATTAATGAGTAAACAGGGCTCTGTGTTGGCAGTGTGTGATACTTTCCCTGCTTTTACAAATATAATCTGTTTTCGTTACCTTCCACCTTGCGTCTCCAGGTGTGTGCTGTTTACCCTGGGATACTGGAGTGTGAAACCTTTTCATTTACCAGATGAGACCAAGCAGAAAGGATGCATTTTTTGGATGTAACTGTATTCTTTGGTAGAAATTAAATTTATCTTAGTGGTCAACTATGTAGGGGGAAAAAAAGTGCTCTAATTGTTTTCCCTACTTTAAGAAGCTTATATAAAACAAATACAAAATGAGAAGAAAAGTTGGTTGGGTGTCATGAGGAAAACACACCTTTGTAAGGGACTGAAGTCTATGTCTGTTACTTTGGTTTTCCCTTTTTTGCCTTTTTCAATATCTGCAGAGACAAATAGTTATACTCTCCTTTAATTTTTGTTTTAAAGTCTCACTCTCTTTAAAAGCTTTCAGGATTTTATGATGAAATATCTTACTTAGAGCAACAGAGTAAGAATCTGCTGGATTTAATGCTCAGGTTCCAGTATGTATTTATGAACAAACACTTAGGGAGCTGTTTAACCCTTCCTTTTCCCGTCACGTTTTCATCCTATCCCTCCTTGTGTTCATGCACTTAGACATACATACAACATGCTAAACAGTTCCAACTAGCTAGAAGGGGAAAAAAGACCAATTTTGTTTTGAACAGTCTTTAAATTTTACTTTCTGCTTAGCTGCTTCTCCTTGTAGGGTAGCAATTTTTCCCTGTAAATCAGTAGTGTGGAAAAGGCATAGTTCAGGTTCCTTACAACATACAACAGTACTTAATCAGTTGGTAGCTTCACTCCCCCCAAAAATCCCATGTCTTTGAGTAAAAATCTTCTACTTTCTGTAGCAGAGTGGGCTGACATACAAACATATTGCAACGATGAATCTGTCTGTGTCTAGTGAGGAAAACCCTTTTTTCTAGATGCAGGAAAAAGAATTTTTTCTTCTTCTCTTGCTTTCTAAGATAATCACATCATTGTACAGCCCAGGATTCATTTTAGCTCTTAGAAGATTATATAGCTGGGTCAGAGTTAATCCAGGAATGTATATATAAAGCACCGGACACGATTACATTTGTGTTCAGTCTGAGTGATCTGTGGATTTCTTTTTTTTTTTGATTGCTGTCTCAGGGGAGGAAATTTCATTGGAATGACAGTAGCCTTTCTTCAGCTGCCTTGATAGCAATAATAATCTCTGAGATAAGGCTTAAGAGGGATTAATTCCAAAGTCAATTTGTCACTATCACTCTTCTGGCCATCGGGTACGTTGGTGGCGCATACAGCCAGCGCAGGGACCAGGCCGTGAGTCTGGCTGGAGAGATGACAGGGGAGTCTGTCAGCTGCTAAAAAGGTCTGCTTGCCGGCTTTTAGATGTTTCCCTTTCTACATCTGCAGTTAAGCGTGGGGTTGGAAGAAGCTACCCACCGTTTTGCCCAAGAAACCCTTAGGGGAGTGACTGATATGACAGATGTTAGCTGCTGTGCAGCAGGACCTGCTTCTCCCCACCCTTGTCCCCGGGCAGGGGAGCAAACAGGCTGCTGCTCCTTGTCTGCACTCCACACCTGCCCGTGCTCCTGCCACAGTTCTCTCTGTGACAACTCCACCTGACAAGATGATGTGCAGTCATCTCTTCCGTGCACTTGTAAATAGGCTTGGGCTTAATTTTTGGACTTTCTTAAATATGGCCCATGACAGAGGAGGTTTCATAACAAAATATAACTTTACGATAATTTTGTGAGAGTCTGGTGCATCTGGTGAAGCATGCAGACCTTTTTTCGGGCTGGTGCCTGTGGCAGGCAAACTATGCAGATGCTGCCTAGCAATTCCTCTGGAAGCAGCCCCAGGGGCTATGGATAAACCCTACCACCCACTTGTCTCGCCTGGGGCACCATTCCCAGCCTCAAGCCTCTGTGAGGGGTCATGGGTTTGGTCACTCCCAGCACTTGGTTGTGCTGCTGCTGTTCATCTGCACTGACAGATGCAGGTGGCAACGAGACACTGTGCTCAGCTCCAACCCCCTCAGTACACTCAGCTGGGAGGGGGCAATATTTTGTCCCAATGAAGCGAGTCCACCTGCTCACGTCCTGCCCCAGTGGTTTGGTTGTGGCAGCGTGTCCTCCCTTCCCTGCCGTGAAGGTAACCCAGTAGTGAATGGAAACTCTCACTCACAAAGTTAGGAGAAGGTCACGTATTGCTTGGTGTGGTGGGTTGACCCTGGCTGGACTTGAGGTTCCCACCAAAGCTGCTGTGTCACTCCCCTCCTCAGGTGGACAGGGGAGAGAAAATATTATGAAAGGCTCGTGGGTTGAGACAAGGACAAGGAGAGATCCCTCACCCTTTGCTGTCATGGGAAAAATGGACTTGACTCAGGGAAATTAATCTGCTTTATTGCCAGTTAAATCAGAGAAGGGTACTGCATAAATAGAATCAAATCTAAAAATGCCTTTTCCCTACCTATCCCTTCTTCCTGAGCTTAACTTCATTCCTGACTTTCTTTACCTCCTCCTTCCCACCAGCATAGAGGGGCAGGGAATGTGGGCTGTGGTTCATTTGTCACACACCGGCACTCCTTCCTCTTCATGCTCTTTCCCTGCTTCTGTGTTGGGTCTCTTGCACAGGAGACAGTCCTCCATTACCTTCTCCAGTGTGGGTTCTTCCCAGACCGGCTGTAGTTCCTTACAAAATGCTCCAGCATGGGTCCCCCCACAGGATCACAAGTCCTGCCAGAAAACCTGCTCCAGCGTGGGCTCCTCTCTCCCCAGGATCTCAGGTCCTGCCAGGACCCCGTTCCCAGGTGGGCTTCCCTCAGTTACAACCTCCTCTGGGCATCCCTTTGTTGTGGTGTGGGGTCCCCCATGGGCTGCAGGTGGATCTGTACTCCAGCTCATGTTGTGGGGCTTTGCCACACCAAACAAATGGTACGTGCCCTGTCCCATAGCTCACCAGGAGCCAGGAGGATGGTCCTCAACGTATCACTTGGAAACTTGAGTTTGAAGTCTTCTCCTGAATGACTTTGGTCTCTCTTTTGTTGGGCTGACTTGGTTCTACTTTGGGCCCTGATGTCTCTTTGCATTTGAAACCTTCTTGGACTTGTATTGTAGTCTATTAAGTCTGTCTTTTTTTTTTTTTTATTATTAAAAACGTGGCTGAATTACGTGAGAATTAATCTTTGAAAAGCATGAAATGCAACCGGGAACTTAAACTGTAGTCAGGAGTTCCTGCGTCTGTTCTTTGTGATGTGGAAGAATATCTGCCCTCATGAAGTGTTCAGGACCAGAAATCTTCCCAGGCATCTGCAGGGACACTGAACTGGGAGCACCCAGCAGCAAGCACAGATACAAATCCTAGAACACCTTGGTGTAAAGATGTGTTAGCTGTTCACTGACATTTTTACTAGCTTGCTTTCAGTTCGCATTTGTTTATGTTTTGATGCCAGTATTTCATGCTATGTCTTGTAAGGGAGGACTGCAGAATTAACATTTCAGAAACTGCCTGTTGCCAAAGTGGAAGCTATTTCACATTCATCCATCAACTCACAGCAGCAAAACTTGTGAGGTTGTGATTCCCTTTTATCTGCCTGATGACTCTGCTTTGGAGGATGATACAGCTGGTCAAGAAAAGTGCCCAAGAAGTGTAAAGAGAGATCCACACAATGTGGATCTGAAAGGCACAAAAAATGCACCTTGGGTTGGTGGGGACTGTGCTGGCATCCTGGGGAGGCAAGCAAGCTCCAGTGTTTGTGCAGCAGCTGATATGTTCACACTGGGATTGCAGCTTGGGTGTTCTCTGTGGCTTAAGGCCTTTGTCACATTGAGCTGATGTTTCAGGGTGGCCCCTGGGATTCATATTTAGGCAGGGACCACTCCTCTCGTCAAGATTGTTAATCCTCAACAAGCTGAAGCAGAGAGGTCACATCAATTTATGGCAAGACCCTGGGTGTCTCCTTTGTGTCTTCCACATGAAGATAAAGAGGAAGAGGTGGAAATGTATCCAGCATGCTTTCTGTCAGCTGGGATTACTTGTGCAGAGAATGATGTGAAGTTTGAGTTACAGAAAGCATTCACTGTTGTGCCCAACTCCCAGGTGTCCCTCCTGTAGGTACTGGCAATACTCCCATACCCTGTCTTGCTCTGGCATGCCAAAATACAGAAGTGTTGCCTGGAGAAACTGTCTGTGGGCCCCTTTACATCTTCCAAACCAAGAAAAATCCCTGCCCTGAAAAACTCAATTTTTAGTATCTTCATATCGAGCCAACAGCACGGGGATTGATGGGAAAAAAATGTGAAGTACTCTGTGATGAAATGTCCTGGGAGGCTGTTAAAGCTTGATATTTGTCTGTTCAGATGGACGTCTCCTGGGGAAAGAGACCTCTCTGGTTTTTTCTAAGCCTGAACCTCAGGATGGGGCTAAACAACAGTTCACAAGGTTGTGAACTTCGTGAAGGATTCAAGTAGTATTTTGTGGGGGTGGAAGGTCTCTGAAGGATCCAGAGAAAGTTTAGCCAGGAGTGGTGGGATGGTTGCACTTTCATAGCAGAGGACAGCAGTAGGCTTAGCCAGGAGGAAGAAACATTTCAGAAGATAGAAGAAACGTGTACTGGAGCCAGTAACATGGGAGCAGGAGTTTTGAGACAGCTGAGTGAATTTAGGCAAAATGATGTATATTGGTACTTAGCTGTTTTGTCTGGTTCTGCATTTTGAGTGCTGGCTAAATAGTGGCTGGTGTGGGGGCTCTTTTTAGAGCCCCCAAAAGCTGGGGTTATCCACAAACTGGGGGTTTGGGATGAGCAGGGTGGTGACTACAGCCAGATGTAGGCAGTGAGTGCACAGCTGATGGGATATGGTGCCATTTCCAAAGCAGGAAGTGCTCCATAGAGGAAAGCATCAGAGTGGAGAATGCTGGAAGTGCTGGACCCCGGGCCGAGCAGGAAGGAGGTGACCAGCTGGGATGCTGCAGCACGTTGGTGCTGTCAGGGGGGCAGAGCGGAGCCAGCACTGCTCTCAGGTGTCTTCGTGCCAAATTTGCTGACTCTGCCCAGCTGCTGCACAGATGTGTTTATGCGCTGGGAGTGTGGAGGAGAAAGGGGAGCATTTGATGCTTCCAAAGTAGACAACCAAACCAAAACCACTGCTGACCAAGGAATATTATCTAAGATAGCAACAACTGTATGTGATAAATCCTGCATTCTGGTTTCTGAAGTAGAGTGGTGTTGCTGCTCTTTTCTGTCCTTCATCATCAGCAGTAAAACAGTCACTGTTAAAGGTCATGTAAACAGGCAGCTAAAGGAACCTCTGTGCCATGGCAACACCAGACAGCAGTCCATGTGAAAATGGGGATCCTTGCATGGGGAAAAGGTAGGTTTCAGTTTGGAAGCACCGAGGAAGACCTTGCAGATTCTTTCAGTCTGAAGCATGCAAGACGCTGGCAGCAATTGCAGGTGCTGACAGAAGTGGTCAGATTTTACATGATCAGGGGAATAAAATCCTGAGATTTCTCCCTTCCTCTTGGAATGGCAAATCTTCAAGCTGTTTTATGGTGGACATGGACTCATATGTCTGTACATCTTAGGTATAGTGTGCAGCTGTGGGCAAGGTAGGCCCCTGTGAAACCTCAGCAGAAGGAGAGGAAGCACTCACTGGGAGCAGTGAGTGATCTTTATTCTCATGTTAGAGAGGGTATCGCTCTCCTTGTTGTTACTGCCTTCGGGATACTGTGGAGAAATTAATGTTGTGATCATATGTGGGCACGCCCTTAGGGGCTTCCCACATCCTTCACCTCCTGCTTCCTCATCCTTCCTGATTAGGAGGCTTTTTAGCTGCCTTCCCAGTCACACTTTTCTCTGTTTGCAGCTCCCAATTTTAAAGGAATTAAAATTCTGTGTGTGCACCTGGAGCCTTGGCGTCCATACGTCCTGCAGGGTGAAGAGCCTTTGGGTTACCAGAGCAGCAGCTAAGCTGTGTTACTCAGTGTGGTTCAACATCTCCTAGCGTGATTTCCTGTATGGATGCCTGGAAAAAATGGGAGGGATTGTGCTTGGACACTGAACTCTGATACTGCTGACACTTGATTCAGTGCCCTATTTGTTTTCTATTGTTTATCTGCCTCTGGCTAGGAGGTGAGGGTGGTGTGTCAAAGGCTTGGAAACAAGGTACCTGTGTGTGTGACCCAAGGGGGAGCCTCCCAAAGCCCAGTCCCAAGGGCACCAAGCTGGGGAAGGAATTTCCCTTGATCTCTGGGCTTTGAAGCAGATGTCTGAGGGTGAGACCTGCAGATAGCTCAGCTGCATGCTCAACTCTCCTTGACTTCTGTACAGCAGAAGCAGATGCTGAACCTTTCTGCTGAAGCAGGGCTGTGAGCCTTTTTGCTCGTTTCCCTGTGTTATAACAGTGGGGGAATACCTTCTTTTGTCAGTGGACATCAGCCAGATATCCCATCATCTGGGAAAGCTTGCTGGACTCTTTGTATTATTTATTAGAATGATACTTTTAAAAACTTGTGATTACGTGCCTCACTGAAAATAGGAAGTTATTCAAATTCAATCTGTGCAGCTGGGTAGAAATACATCAAAATGAAACGATCATTTTCACATTCATCATGCCAAACCCCAACATGAGGCAGTTTAGTTTAAGAGTGGAACAAACATGACAAAGCCTTTATTTTCTTTCTGAATGTTACTGTATTCTTTTCCAGTACCTGGACAGAATAATTAGCAATTGAAGTGAAATTTAGCTAATATTTCTTTTTTGTTTCTTTGGAGCTTTTGTTTATTATTCTCTGTCTGTTTCAGTCACGCTGGTATCCTGAGGAAAACGCAGGGAAGTGATGCCCTGCGCTCTCGAGCACAGAAGTAACTCTGTTTTGCAATGTGTCTTGGCAGTGTTCATACATCCCTCCCTGTGCAAGAGACGATCAGGAGAACTCTGAGAATGTCACGTACAAGCAGAAATACTGGAAAGAGAAAGTGGGTTCTCAACCATTTACATGCTATTTTAACCAGCACTTGAGGTGAGTAATCTCCCTTTGGCTAGGCAGGAGTGCTTATGCATCTCTTTAGCAGCATCTGCTTAACACTGGTTCTGTTTGAAATTATATATAAATGCATGCATATGTATATACATATGTGCAGACCCCCTCCAGAGTGGTATTGTTTATCCCACAGAGCTCAGGGCAGAACTTTGCAAGACAGTTCCATTGATGAAAACTGTACGGAAAGAAAAGGAGTGTTTTTACCACTGGAAGTAAAAATATAAAACTCTGAGAAAATTTTTCCTTGAAACATGCAATTTTTATGGCAAAAGCCATCTTGGCTTTTAACACTCAGATAGAAGATTTCTGGTGTGGATATTAACATTCCTTTCCTCCACAGAAAATAAACCCTACTGTGTTCACGGAAGAAAAGGGAACATCAATAAATACTACAAACTAATTCAGGAATTGTGTTTATAGAGGATTAATGGATCAGATACATGTAATAAACAGCCACAGAACTGCCAGGTTTCATACATACTTGCAGAGTAGAAAGTTGTAACCTAAAGCACCTCCCCTTCGGTTTCAGTTCTTACTTTTACTGCCAGTGTTGATATAACTTCCATGTGTATGAGAGTGACGTGTGGTTTCCTTCCTTCAGTAAACAAAAAGAGGAGGGATTCCTTTTTCCTGTCTCCTTCTGATGGTGATATGCCAGGAAATAAACGATAATGTGGTGGCAGGATGAGATTAGTCCTATCCCACAAATACTTGGAAGTTAAATAGATGAGGGAATAGCTCGTGACTTGCAGGTGCAATTCAGGGCTCAGTGTGGGAGTGTTGGCACCAGATATTTAAGTTCAGAAAGACAGACAGGAGGAAAATGGATGCCAGTGTGCTCGGGCCTGGAATGAACCAGGGAGGTGAAGCAGGGTGGCAGGCAGAGAAATGCCTGACTGCCCTGCGGGTGTCCTGCTGAGTGCCTTGGGGCTTCACGTTTGTCCTAGGCTGGCTGTAATTGTTGTCTCCTGGGAGATACCGTAGACCTGGCCAGCATGCTCAGGGTCAGTTTGTTGTCCCTGGTTAACTCTTCACAGAGGGACACCACCAAAGTTTTGTAGCAAAATTACTTCCTTTAGAGGGGGAAGAAATATTGCTTAAAGCATGCAGAGGATAAAATTTAGGGCACCCTGTGCGATGACATCAGACCTGTCAGGGACCTTCTCGGGAGTCCTCTGGTCCACAAGGTGCCAATGCTTGGATCTGGTAACCAGGAGAGTTATGATTTTGGTTTTTCTGGGCAGGCAGGTGTTACCAGTTCCTTGTGCTCCTGAGAGCTGGGACTTGCAACAGCCACTGTCCGAGTGAGCAGGAGAGTCAGAAACATGGGACTGCCTGCAGGAGAAGTCATGGCTAAGATAATTCTAACCTGGTGTGGAAAGGATGATGTGAAAGTTGACTTTTTTAGTCAGTGGAGAGAAACAGGAGCCTTATATCTTACCCCAAAGCAAATGCCTGAAACAGGTCAGATGCTCAGATATGTTTATTTCTCTCCTGTAAAGGAATGTAGGGTGGTAGGTGTCCAGAGCTATGTGAGCTGATTCTCACATCACATTTAGGTGAAGCAAAGTTTTTCTGAGGCTGCATGCTGCCTTAGTATCTGCCGTTTATGTAAGCTGGCACTGAGGAATTGTGCAGCACTCAGGCAGACTTTTTTTCCTTAAAGATGCTGAATCCTATACTGCTAAAAGTTCTTGCCAGCACAATGGCTGCCTTGAAACACTGCCTTTTGCTGATTGTACAACAATTCATACACAGCACAAGAGAGGCTCGCTGCCAGAGATACTAAGAGATAGTCTAAGCCAAAATGTGTACCCCATCTATTTTCTTCTGGAGATAGCAGTGAGCTGTGGGAGATAAGTTCTGCTGACTAGGAATGTGCTTGCTTGGGTATACTTTTAGAGCAATGATGACCAAGCAGCCTGTGAAGCTGTAAAAAGGAACCATAACAAACTGAGGGAAAAGTCTGTTCCCTTCAAAACAGAAGTGTGCATATTTTCTGACAGTATTTTTTTCACTGTGTGGGTAAGCTAACTGTTCTCTGTCAGTCTGTATAAAACATATAGTAAATAGTTCCTTAGAGAATCTCGTTTTTGTAATATTAATACTCTCCCTTTTGAAACAGCAGAATAAAAGTTAAGGTACAATACAGGCAGTGAAGGAACATCATCTCCTCTTCATCAAATTTACTTCAGCTTCATTGCCAGAAATGTTGCTGCATGCAGAGTGTACTGTTGGCTAACATCTCCCTTCAGTTTGGTGGTGCACATTTCAACAGGTTACTTTGAAAAGACAAAAAAAGGGATGCCATTCTTACAGTTCAAAGTTATACAAAAGGGATGAGGAGTAGACTTGGTGATTTCAACCATTCTTATTTAATGTAAATCAAGCTGCCCAGCAAAACCAGCTGCCTGACATTTATCTTAGGGAGACAAAGTGCAGCTTAGCTTGAAGCTCAGTGCTTTACTGAAGAGTGGGATTTTGCTTTGCCACTGTAGGCACTTACCTTTAGTGTCCCACTCTTCTCTGACAAGCTTTGGGACAGTGGGTTCAAGTTGCATGGGGAAGTTGTTTTTCTGGATCTCTGGTGAAGGTGCCTGTCTGTTTGCCATGATTATACCCCAGTCTGAAGGAAGCCCTGCACAGCAGAAGCCAAACTCCAGTGTTTCAGCCCCCAAATAAAAGACAAATTTGGATAAAGTTCTCAGGATGTGGCCGAAGATTTGAGAAGGCACTGAGCTCTTGGGCTTCAGTGTTCTGGATCTCACACTGAGTGTCCCGGGGGTCTGCAGTCATCACTTCATGCAAACAAGGGCCACAGCTGCATGCCCTAAAGTGGGACGCCTGCAGGAACAGGCAGGATGGGGGAGATCCTGTCACTTTATTTCTTCATGTTCCAGGTCTCACTGACATCCACAGCAAGAACAAAAAGAGAAAAACTAAGATTGCCATGAGCTCAGACCTCGCTGTCTCATGCCGTGCAGAGACAAGCAGAGCAACCTGTGTCAAGTCATTTCTTATTAGTGGATGATTCATGTGGCATTATTGCATTTTAGCTCTGGGTTTGTCCTGTACACAGGAACACTCTGTGTTTCCTCTGCTGAGGCACAGCAGATGAGCCAGCCATGCTTTAACCTCCTCTGTATTTGCTCCAGGATGCTGTGCACAAATCCATCAGAGATTTGAAGAGCAAACCCTCTCAAGTCATTAGTGACAACCTGTGTGTTGTTGAGATCCCCTGCAGGGATCCCACTTATATCAGAATAATTATGTGTATAAGCCAAGGGTGCTCAGGTAGTAGGGCTGCTCATCCACGAATGTTAGAACATAAATCTTGGTTTGCTCTGTTACTTCACAGTTCTCTTAATTAATTCCCTGCACCTGTGGAGCAGTGCTTGGGCCCGAGGGGGAAAGGACTTTACTGTCAGTAAGAGGCTGTGCTGCCTCTGCATGCAGCCATCCAGCTGAGGATCTCTGCATCTTGCAACAATAAGGGAAAAAGTGACTGCTTGTCAGAGCGAAAGGATGTGAATATCTGTGGGAAAAAGCAGTGTATTACAAACATCATTAAATCCAGGTTGTTTGAATACAAAAATATTTGTAAGGTTTCCCTATCCTGCACCTCCACCTCTGTCAGCTTTTGTTGTGCAACTAAGGTACACAGTGTGGTTCATAAGTGGTGACTGAAATGTTCATGTGCCTGTAACCTTTTAGTCCTACATGACTTTTTGGTAATCCCTGCACTGCAATTCTTCCCGTGATGTTCAGTAATTACTCTGAAGGCTCTGATTAAGGCCCGTTTTATCTGGTGTCTGTTTGAACTACTTGGCAGAACCTAACAGGGATGTGTTGTATAATGCAGCAACTAATCCAGTTAGCCCTGCTCAGAGCTCCACGAGGGTCTAGCCCTGAGATCAAAGTCCTGCTAAAAATAAGTCCTGGTCTCACCTTTTAGCAATGAAAACAAAATTCCTCCCTCCTTGTCTGTTCAGTGAAAGAGAAAGCTGTGTTTTCAGGGTTAAGGTAGAGATTTCTTCCGGGATTTTTTTTTCCCAGTTTGTTTGTTCTTTCACCCTGGGACTGCTGCTGGGCACTAGTGGTGTTGCACAGTGGCCATCACTGTTTACAGCAAGAACCAGGCCTGAATGCCTGAGCATGGCTTGCAGTTACTGGGGGGTTTCCCCCTTTTGTTCCCTAGGTCTCTTTCTTGCCTCTGCTGCAATTTTGTGCGTGGATAACTGGAGTTAGGACTTTGGGTGCATCCCCTCTAGAGGCTTTGCATTTACTGGAAACCTGAATGGCAGCACTGCTAGAAAGAAGAGATTGCCAATAATCAAGCTTAGGGGAATATGTGCAACCCCTCTGCCAACATCTTTGAACTGAAGTACTATATGAAAGTCACAGAGCAAAAAAGGTTTATTAAAGATACTGTACGTACAGGAACAAGGCAACAATTTAATTATATCTGCTGATTTTCACAGGGAAAAGAAATGTGTTTCTAGGCATGATGTACCTCCTTTGTGTTCAACATCGCTGCCTCAGCACCAGGGGAGTGATGCTGTTAGGCTTTCCAGCAAAGACAGGTCTTTACCATGAGAAGTCTTCCCTGGGGACAGAGCACCTTTCCTTTTCTGTTTCCAAGTAAAACAACAAGCCTTCAGACTGTGGTAGCAGGCAAGTCACCTTTAAAAAAGTAGCATGAAAAGTCAAAACTGCTAGCTTTGCCAAGCAAATCCAAAGCAGCTACATTATTGTGTTTCNCCTTCACCATCCTCATATCCCTCCTTCGGATGCTCTCCAACACCTTAACATCTTTCTTATATTGTGGCACCCAAAACTGCACGTGGGAATCAAGGTGAGGCCATGCCAGTGCACAGAGACTCCTGCTGTATCTAATAATAGCAGTAATACCCATCTAAACCCAAACCTCATCCAAAGACTTCATTAAAGGCTCTGTCTTTGACTCTTATCCAAAAGGGAAAATCTTTTAAATTACTAAGTCACAGTCACAGCTATAATGAGCGTTTGACATCCATTGCTGCTGCCTTTGGTACCTATGGTTTTCAAAACGTTGAAGATTCAGTCAAAAGGATATCTTGCTTTCACCAGTCACATTTTCTTTCCTTTAACTGAATCAAATTTTCAAGTTTTTTTGCTTGCCCCTTATTTTTGAACTAACATCTGCTTTAAAAAAATACTTAAAATTCAATGTCACTAATAAGTTCAGCGCTGTGAAGACTGAGTGTTGCCTACTTATGGCCTCCTTGCAAATTAGCACTCTGTCATTCACAGGTGATGGTACAGTAACTATGAGGGAGCAGCATTATACCTCTTGTGAAAGGATTTTTCTGTTCAGGTGCACAGACTGGTGAGAGCGCACCCATAAAGTTAATAGTACTTTATTCAATTTATAGTCTCCACCTGTGCCTGCTTATATATTTGGAGGATTTTGGTTGTGCAGAATTCATGAGTTCCACTATTGAATACACCTGGGATTCTTTTGATATTTTTTATGCTGCTGAATTTCAAATTTTATGGCTGAGCTGCTCACAATCTGAATTTTATTCTGCTCCTTACTATAGAAACAAAGAGAGATGCATGGTGCCAGCCTTGGGGACTTTCAGGCTGGCACAGTGCAGACGATTCTCCACACAGCAGTTTTGGGTGAGAGAAACCCCCAAATACAAATGCAGTTGTAATCAAATCTGGCATCAGGTGTAGCTTGGCAGTCTGGCTCCAGTAGCAACTTAAGGACAGATAAAACTCCATAGATTTATAAACATTTTCATTCAATTTCTCAGTGAAGGAAAAAGAGTTCCTTCTTTTTCCCCTACGGAGAGTTCTTCCTTAGTGTTGCTTTCTGATCAGGACAAAGCTATTGTGGGAGAGCCAGCACAGCCACTGAACAGGTATCTGCTCCCATGTGCCACTGTGTTAGGAGACCTCCTTAATTCCTGGGACCTCACTGCAGGAGCCTGGGTTGCCGGGATTTTAGGCTGTGAGGTTTGTTGCTCCAAGAAGTGTCAGGTGGCGCTGACGAAGAGACGTGAGATGGGAGTGTTTGATGTAAGTAAGGACCAACATGAGTCAAGACTACAGGTATTTTTCTAATTGGAGAAAGTTCTGTTTCTCTCCTTTGCAGATAGTTTTCCAGCAGACTGTGTGTCTCTGGCTGTAGATGGGAAAGCAACAGCAAAGTACAAATGCCACAAGACTGATTTAATAACTGTTAAACTGCAGGGGAGAGCAGAAAGAGCCAGAGCTGAGGAAAACCTGCCATCACATTTCCCAAACAACATCCCAGACTTGGAAGAGGCAGTTGGACAACAGATCTTTCAGACGCGTGGCACAGCTGAATTTCCAAATGTCTTGAGATGCTTCCTCCTGTAATTCTCCTCCTCCTTCCTTTTCCCTTTGGAGATGCATAAACCTGTCACAGACCCAGCTGTGACTGTGTATTAGGTGCTGCTGGTGGAGGCATGGAGGTTCAGACCCTTGTGGGAGTCTCACCAAAGTGTCCCTGTAGGAACCTGCTCAAGGCTACTGAGGCACTGCTGTCTGCAGCACCAAACCACAGCTTATTGCTGAAACAGCCACTGCTGGGAAGGAGCCGAGTTGGGAGCCTTGGCCACTCCGGGGCAGGCTGTAGTCCTTGTGGGGATAAATTCCATGCAGGCTGCTGCCTACCAGCGCAGCTGGGCTAGCCTGGGCTACCAGCAGTCCAGTGCTGACCAGCTGGACTGTTCTCTGCCAGACCCAAGCCAGGGCTTCCCTCATCAGGAGCCTCCATGTAGCCCCATGGACACATCAGTGCTCAAAGCTGAAAGTGAAGCTTTAATTACTGTTTAAATCCATTTCACAGGGTCTGGTAACATTTAAGGTAGATATGTATAAATGCTGCCTGGTGTTATGTTTCTGCCAGAGTGGTTTTGTAATCCACAGACAGTGTGAAGCTGTATCTCTCATGGCTGTTAGTGACGACCACATTCCATGGAAGACATAAAGCACCAACACTTTTATCTTTCTTTTTTGTTGTTGTTGTTTTTTTAATCCGAATGAGCTTGTCAGCCTGTAAACACTGCAAGAGGACAGCTCTCACAGTCTGCTATGGGTGCTGGTGATTAACAGGCAAATGAAAGCAGTGAATGAAGTGGTTCACTTAATCATTTTCTAACACTTTGGCAAATAAAGCACCTTTACTCTTACCATGTTAGATGACTTCCACTTACGATGAATTGATATTATGCTGATTTATATTTTCTCCATCTTCTGTTCCTCCTTTTCGCAGGCCGGATGATGTGATGCTGAAGCGTACCCATGATGAGACTGTTCTCTTGCACTGCTTCCTCTGGCCCGTGGTGACATTCCTGGTCGGAGTCCTCATTGTAGTCCTGACCATCTGTGCCAAGAGCTTGGCTGTCAGGGCAGAGGCAATAAAAAAGAAGAAGCATTTGTGATTGGAAAGGCTGCTCACGGAAAAGAAAAACCTGCAAGAAGGTGTCAAGTGGGGCAACCTGACACACCTGCAGGCCTGTGGGGCACCCAGCTGTGTCTCCTTCCAGTGTCTGATCTGTGGTGGAGTTGCTCTTGTCTCAGGATTGTTCTTGGGAGATTGCCCCATGAAATGCCAGCTAATTGCTTCTTCTGCTATGGCACTAAATAAGTATATTCTACCAAAAAAATAAGAAAATCTACACTGCACCAAATATGCTGTGTGATGTTAGTGCTGAAGAGCAGCTACCCAGAAATTGAGACAGTTTATAAAACTTCCTGACGATGTTAATTTCATCTCCACAAAGTGATCTTTGCTGATGTTTAATATTAAATATTTAAAATATTTACTTTAAATAGAACATATTTCCAAAATAATAAAATTTGATTGCTTTGGGGGTTTTAACTTCTGAGGGTTTTCCTTTNTAACTTCTGAGGGTTTTCCTTTTTTTTTTTTTTTTTTTTTTTTCTTTTTCTTTTTTTTAAGCTTTAAGACAAGCATAACACTGTCCTGATTTGGGTTTTTTTCCACTATGTAGAACTTAATTTTAAAATTCAAACTTTACCTTCTGTCTAGACAAAATCTTTCATCATCACCCATTCACTGTGATGAAATGTAGAAATCTCTCCGAAATACTTTAAAAAAAAAATGAAACAGTTATTGGAAAAGATGATTAAATACTGGATCTCACTTTATTGCCTCAGTGGTATTCAGTCCCTGCAGTTTTTCTTGTCCCCTCTCAGATACCCTCTTTATGAATGCTCCAGGCTGTAAGGAGCAGGGATTTTACAGTAGTGGTTTTACATGAGTATGTTTTACCAGCATCTTCCCCCAACAGTGCAGTACCTGAGTGTCTGCTGAGGAGAGCCTGTGTGTCATGGTGTGACTCACATCACCAGAGAAGGACATCAACTCCTTGTAGGGCTGTGGGTGTTTGCTGCTGAGCTGCCCATCCCGTCACACCAGACCAGTGAAGGCCTCCTCCGAGGGGATGCTCCAGAAAACACAAGGCAGTCTGGGCATGGAATCTTGCTGGGTCTGGTTTCTCTGCTTGCCCCAGCTCCTTGCGGTGTGTGATGGGAGAACCAGCTCTAGTCCACTTGCTCAGCACAGAGAGCTCCGTATTTCTGGCAGTCTCCCGGAGCACATTTTTGCATGCCACATTCAGGGGCAGTTTCCCGGCACTGGCCGATGCCCCCGTAGGGCTGGCCCCCCCTGGGACCAGCTGTGCAGCTTGGCAGCGCTGGAGTGCAGCAAAGAAGGAAAGCCATGTGGCTGGGTCAGGAAAGTGAGTGATTACCGGCAAAGCACTTTAATCTACATTAACAATTCTGCAATTCTAAACATACTATGCATTGTACTAATCTCTGATATTCTTAGTATTATGTGTAAATACCTTGGGTTTTGTTGTGATTTTAACACATAGCAGGAATATTTCCTGAGGATGAGAAAAATGCTAGATTTGAAAGCCTGAAAGCTTAGTTGGCACAAGGCACAAAGACAAACTTGTTTTAATTGCCTAGTGTCCTTTTCAGATTAATTGTGTTGTGTGTTTTAGAAGTGATTTCCATAAGATCTCTTGTACACACTGTGGTGCCCAGTGATGAGGGTGATGCATGGCAAGGGCAACAGAGTGACTGGAGGTCATTCCCCGCTTCCCTTCTTACTTGTTGTGTGACTTTCAGAGTGTCATCTGATTCCAGTCCACACTGGGATAGGTGTTCCTTCAAAGCAGGTTGAGGAAATATGTTTGTAGAGGCAGGAACTTGATGCCTCTTGGCACATTACTCTGTATGAAAGATCCAGTTGGCATTGGTTGCATATGTTCAAGCACCTGCAGTCTTGCAGATGAAAAATACCTCTTGCAAGAAATATTTCCAATTCTGTGTGTTAAACATCAGCCCTTTGAAGGTGGCTGCTGTCCTGCTCACACTGGTACCTTCCGTCAGCCTACTGAAAAGAACAGTGCTGGATATACTGGGTGCAGAGAGGTTGTGAACTCTCAGCCTCTCAGAGGAAAGCCTGCCAGCTTCTGAAAGAGCTGTCCTGCAAAGATCACTGTGTTTTGTTTCACTTGTGTCTCGCTGCGGCCTTGCTTGCATCCACTGCGATTCTCTTGCCTCCACAACCCATGAAACATTGCATTCTGCATCTGATTTGGGGGCTTGGTTGCTATTTTTTAATATATATCTGTTACCTTTTCACACTCTGCAAATCACATAAAGCTGCCAGTGTGAAGTGGTTTGGTTATATGGGTGAGGTGATGCCAGATTCTCCTCATTTATTTCTCTTTGGTAACTTCTTACAGTTAAGAGGAATAAGCCCGATTTTCAACATCCATCCATCCTTTGTTTTCCCAAGGGAGAAGGAAATACACAGTGACACAGATTCATCATGAAATTTTAAGCCAGTAGCTTGGGGCTCACAAATCCAGATTAACAAAATCCTCTCTTGCTTTGCTTCAGAAGCTTTTGTGAGTGAATCGTACAGCTGGTTCTCTGAGCAAAAGGCAAGAAGCAAATTGAGCGGATGCAGCTCACTTGATTGGCAATCATGTACTTAAATCTGTTGGAAATGCCATTTGCAAAAGCCTCTGGAAGAAAGTAATGGCTACAGAGATGATATGAAATTATTTTGCTGGTAGATTAACACCCCAAGTTAAATATCTAAATTGGTATGCAAAGACCAGCAGTAGGTATAGGCCTGGTATGGCAGTGTGTGATGCTAAGGGGAAAACTCAAAATCCTAAAATTCAGTCTTCTGTCCAATCCCGTCTCTCACTGATTTGGAAACGTCTTTGTAATCCCCACACTTGATTGTGGGAGCTGGGGATTTCCGTCTAGCGGATTATTCACTGATTTCCTCCTTGGCTTTGCAGATTTCCAGGTTTTGTGGTGTATTCTCTGAAGCATATTTGCAGCCAGAGCGGCTGCTTTTCCCAAAGCCATCTGCAGAGTTGGCTTTTGCATTTTGTTCAATATTTATATGCCATTGCTTTGAGGAATTCTGTTCTGGCATGCTGTCTGCTGCTCTGCTTCAGTAAAACCTGCCTTCTCTTTCATGTAGTGCAATTAAATCAATTTGTTTATACAGCATCTTTCTCTGTTAGTTTCTAAGGCTCATTTTAAAAGCTGCAGTAATAGGAGCATTTTTTGTTGCATTTTTCCCGCTTGTGTGTTCCTGTGTTGCCAGTAACAGACAAGATTTCACAAAGTTAGAAAGTTTAACTGCTGAGTGAACAGCTTAATTCAAACTCAGAGGAGATGAAGGATGTCATGGGTCAATCCAGGGACATTTTAGAAGATCATTACCCATAATCTCTACTATAAATGTAGCCCTTTGACAGGGGTCCAGCACAGACTGCTGGATTTGAAGGACAGTTTTCAACTCAGCTCTTCAGTAGGAGCTGCAGGAAGCAGGTTGGGAAGTGCCATGGGGAGGTAGCACAGGTCTCAGAGTCCAGACTTGCACTTCCAGGTGTGTTTTGAGGGGTTTGTCCTAGAACAGAACAAAGATGTCTGTGAGACATGAGAGTGCAGAGCTGTCTGTACATCTGCTGCTGCAGCTCAGCCTGCCCTTGCCCACCCCAGCCCTGGTGCTGCTGTCTGTGGGGTTTCCCTGCCTGCAGTTTTCTTCTGGGAACCCTCATTGCTGGGCCAGGCTGCGGGGTCATGCCCACAGGAGCAGGCGTGTCTCCAGAGGGCTGCCACACCGCTCAGCTCATTTCACACACAGCATGAAAGCATCCATCAAGCGTGCGTTATCCCGTCAGAGTCCAGCTGGGAACAGTGGAAAGGGAAACATTGGTCAATGTTTAAAACCTTTTAATAGAGAAAGTGTTAAGGCCTAAGTATTCTTGAGGAAGTGTCTAATGCAATTTGCTGAGGCTTACTTGAAAAATAAAAGCTATTAAAGGTTGGTAGTGGGGCTGGTCCGACAGCGGGACAGTGTGGATTGCCTGTGAACAGAAGGGAAGCGCTGTGCAAGCATCTTTGCTCAGCACTGCAAATATGGGAGCTGCCTGCCAAATCAGGGTTTCTGCAAACTTTAGCCTAAATGGCCAAAGTATCTTAAAGCCAAGAACAAACACATGGAAGAGAAGACACCTAGAATAGTGTTTAATAAGAAAAGAAAAACACTCAGGCCGTGTCTTATATTTCAATAATCAGATGAAAGGAAGCACAGCTGAATTTCTAATTATGATAAGTATTGTATCATGCAAATATAGTCTTTCGATCCCTGACAGAAATCCCATGGCCAAAGTTATCGAAAAATCAGCTTATTCCTGTGTGGTTTCTCTGAGAATCAGAGCCTGTTTGTTTGGGGTTTTTTTCCCCTCTACATGGAACAGCTGCTATTCCTCCATTAACTTTCAATCAGAAACAAACTGCTCCCCTTTCTGGCATCTTAAGAGGCTGCTATGCTGATCTGTCAAGCTCACAATCTTTGCTGCAGAAAGCACGAGCAGGAAAACCTCCGGGGGAATATGTGTGCAATTAATCATCCTGCCTTGTCAGGTCACAGACCCACTGAATGAATCAGCCCCAAAGTTGGATATTTGAGAGGCCGTGCAATTCTCATTCTGGTTTGATACGTGAGCATGAATGCTGCCATTGCTTGCCCTGCATTTAATTCACAGCTTTTTGGTGGTCTGATGGTTTGAAGTCCTGTAGGCCAGAAAATCGCTCTGTGTGTATTGGATGCATGGCTGGAAATGCTATAAAAAGAAAAAAGAATAGCTCATTACACTGTATAGCTGTAATTTTAGTGTAAAATTTTATTATAAAATATGTTGGCATAGCCGTAAAATTGCATATGCACCTACGGTACACAATCTCCAAACAGCACATACAGCAATTGATCAAAAATACCTGTCCCAGAAATGCAGTACTACTTCTGACACTGTATTAAAATAAACAAAAAGCAAACTCTCTATAATTTAATTTAATGAGCTAATGGAGCATCAAACTTTATTTTAATAATATTACTTTTTCATAACATTTCAGCTAGCATAAGTTCTATCTTTATTTTTATTTGCATGCCAATTGCCACTCACTAAAAGCAGTTGGAAAAAAAAATCAGCCAGTAAGCTCTTTCACATAATTGCTTGTTGAGCAATTACGTGAAAGCACCTGAGGGTTTCTGGACAAAATGCTTCAGCTATTTGGACCCCATACAGCAGGATCAATTCCTTTCCCCTCTTGCAGCAGGCTGGTTTTTTTTGTGGTATCCACAGGAGAGGGAGCTCAACAGCCTCTCACTCTCTGCTGTTGTCTCCATCCAACAGCATCCCTAGGATGTAATATCCAGCATTTGCCAGGGGCCTGGGTATCAGGAGCACTGCCAGGGTGTGGGGCAGTGGGGAGGGAGCACGACCCAGGGGCATCAGGGAGACAGCTCCCACCTAAGGGCAAACGTGAAACGTTGGAAGGGGCATGGGTTTGGCAAAGAGTGAAATCTTCAACAGAATTCAAAGGGCTGAGCTGTATTTTCTCTCATTATTCCTCTGAAGAATAATGTTTGAGATGATTTTAAAAATACTGTGAAATTTTCAGGAAATCCGTTCTTAGGCAGGGGTAGAGTAGTTTGGAAGGACTGAATATACAACGGCCAGTACACCTAAATAGCAGGTACCCTATTTCTTTCTGAAAAACCATGAAAAATGGGTCTGATACAAAAGGCCAAAAAAAAAAGGAAATTATGGAGTTAACTAGTGCCTCTTGCTTTTGATGGATTAATTTTCAATCCTTATCAAAAATATAGAGCATGTATTATGAATATGCAAGTATCTGGACAGGTGAATCACAGGCAGTAAACAATTCTATTGTGCTAAACATGAACAATGTCCTGTGAACTTTCCTGCTTTTTTACTAATGGAGACATATACGGGAAGCAATACATCATAAGGAGCTTTTTAAATAATGTCTCAAGATCTTACTGAAAAAATTAATTGAGATCAGGCTGGCAGTAAGAGAAAGGAGACTGAAAATGGGCTGCTGAATTGTCAACACAAAGCAATAATGAAGAGTGAGCTACCAAGCACAGGTGTGGGATGAGGTATCTCAGTAACTTTATTCATGATATTAAATGGCAAGGTAAAGGGCAAATTAATTGCATTTTTTTTAATATGCCAGATCAGGAGATTTATAAGCTCCAGTTTGATGGGCAGGTAATTCAATAAAAAATATAAGGAACTAAGAGTATTAGCAGAAGAATAATATGTCTTGTCTATTCTTGGAAAATATAAAGTAATAAATAAAGATAAAAGGTACGGGCCAAATGTTTTTGTTGGAGGAAACATCTCAGCAAAACTGTGACTGTAAAGACTTCAGGTATCTGCTAAAAAACACACTGGTGCTAGTTAACCCTGGATTTTGATGGCATTTAGCTGATGTTTTGGGGCTGAAACTGTAGCCTTTTCTCCAGTAGCTGTCACTAGGTGACATTTTGGGGACAGGTGGGGCTACCATGTTTTTTTAACCTGTTTCAAACTTTTTTTCCACCTGTTTTGCTCAGAGCAATGTATTTCCCATTCTTTTTTGTGTTGAAATTTCTGGGAAGTTGAGAGCAGTGTTGCATGGGATTGTTTACAGCAATTTGGACAGTTTTGGTGCCTGAGGAAGGATCTGAAGCAGGCAGAACCCAATGGAAATAGCCCCATCCTGTCTGGGTCCAGGTGAAGCAGAATAACAACTTTTGCTGCCAGCTTCAGGTTCTGCCATTGCAACATCAGAACCATCACACTGATTTTTGTTTCCAAAAAGCAGCACAGTTCTGCTGCAAACCCGTGCATGACCAGAGGACCTCTGCCTAAACTCTTCCCAGGGGAAGGAAGTTTGCACAACTGGATGCAGCAAGCAGGACATCCCCGGGGGTGAACAAATCAGTGTTCACTGGTGTCAGTGTCAATAGGTTTGGGGCTAGGTGGTTTTCCTCCAGAGTCATTTTGGGCATAAGCCATATACTCATGCACACAAGTTACTTGACAGTAACCTGTCTTACTCACTGACACAACATGCATGTCTGCCCACAGAATTCTTGCTGTGCCAAGCAAAGGAAAATTTTAAAAAGCTCAGGCAAAACTCCATATTTCAAGTCAGTTTTTAAATTATGTCTTGACCTATCCTGAAATCTGTGGGATTTTTTTTTTTGTTGTTGATAATACCTGTACAGATTTACAGCCCATTTTGTGGGAATAGAACAACTAATCAGTGGCTGCATAGTGGAAGCTCATTGCAGTGCTAACTGTGCCTCAAAGTAAGATGGATTGGAAGTTCTTCCTTCCTGCCTCCTGCTATTGGAGTGACGCATACAGGCTTTGATTTCCCTCCGTTGCTTCCTTGTTAAGCACCCTCTCTCCAGGCACACAAATACATATGTATTGTGCAGTAAGTGTTTACCAAACTCATCATTATTCTGTATTCATGCACACTGAGCTGTCTTTCTCAATAATTAGCTTTGTAATGATCAAAGACATTCTGTACTGACTTGCATTCCTCCTCATTTTATTGTTCCTCCATCACTCCTCTCTAACTCTTCTTATGTTACATTTTCAAGGTTGCTTTTTATTGAAAGCTAAAACAAAAAGACAAAATAAAAAACGAAAAGCCGAATTGATTACTTTTATATTTATTTTGCAAAGACATATTAAAACGAACTTCTTATTTTGTTTGATGTACATCCTGTGCTTTGCTAAATAACCTTGAACACTGCTGCCAAGTCAAGCATTGCTATTAGCAATACTCATTACGTAGTTTAAAAGTGTTCTGATAATTTGTCCCTCTACCTTTAAACACTACCTTTTATACCCTATGACATTTGAGAAAAAAACCACGTAAGAAGTGCTGCAGTCTTGTTGACAGTGAAGGATTTGTTTCCTCTTTCACAAGAGTAAATTTCTGGCAAATGTATCATATTAAAATGTACTCCATCCTTGGATGAGGAAGAAGAGGGCTGGCAGTAGAATTATTAATTGGCGTTATGTCTCCTCACAACCCTGGGAAGCAAAAATTTCTTTTACTGGGAAGCTGAACTGCTGCCTGCAGAGGTTATATTTTATATGAAAGGCTGGACCGTGAAATAGAGACAGATATGAACTGCAGGGATCCTTGTTCCTCAGTTCCTATCCCAGAGACTAGCCCAGTTCCCATCCCTTGCAGGAAGCATTTGTGAGAAGATGCAGGCTTAGTGGAGCAATTCAGTGTTTCTGCACATCAGCAGCCCAGTTAAATGCTAAAAATGCTCTGGGGAAACTGGCTGTGCAGGCCAGGGTGTGAGGCTGTGAGTGGCAGTGCTTGCTGCTGCTTCCACTGGATGCTAGCTTGACAGTGAAGATGTGGTTCTCCATGCTAGCTGGGGTTGGTACTCACACATCTGAGGGAAGGAAGACAGCTTTTCTTCCCTTTTCCTCCCTCCCCTCATTGCTTTATCCCTTACTGTTCCTCTGAACAATGCCCTTGCTGTTTGAACTCATTTTCTTTGAACTGCAGGCACTGCATAACTCATACTTTTGCCTGTTATTCTATCCCTAAACATCTGCCATTATTTATCTGGATGGTTTAAACTCTTTATGTTCAATTTATTAGTCTCTCTGAGAATTACCTCCAGCTTTGTGTGGAAATATGTTCAGTGGTGGAAACAGCTGCAGGGCTCCCCAGCTCCTCTTGTGATGGATTCCATTACAAGGCAACCTCCACCATTCAGAGGGTGGGATTTGATGACTGTGCCATTTTCCTGGAAAGAGGCCACAGCCCCATCCAACACTAGCTAGCGAAATCTCTTTTACCATCTAGGTTTTGAGTGAAGACGTTTTTAATGCAGATCCAGAGGCAAATGCCATTAGCAAACACCTTTCCTCAGTTATTCTGGCAAAAGAGCTCCCGTTCTCCTGTCCTGCTGGCCGTGCTGCAGTGGGCTCCCACCACACAGTGCTCCCCCAGCATGTCTGGGGATAAGGCACTTGTGCTGCCAGGAGTTGTGGCAGCTTGTCCTCACCCAGCCTTGCCCGCCGTGGTCTTAAATGTAAGGAAGACAAGGGGAGAAGGGGCTTAGAGCCTCACACAGATTAACGAGCTGTTCTTTTTGGTGTCTTTTCCCCGTTCATTTCAGAATTCTGCTAGGCTGAAATGCTTGCTTCAGGGTTCCATCTTGCCCAGATCCCATATTTCCTACCATGGTCAATTACCAAGGACCTGGTTAGGTCACACCAAATTCTGTGGCAAATTAGACCAGCTACTTGTGGAGAAGCTTGATTTTGATAGTTAATTGTGAGTATCAAGTCGAAGGCTGGAGGGCCATTCATTCCTTCTGCTTAAAGGTCATTGCACAAGCAGCCTTTGAAGTTCAATTACTTCAAGGCCCATATACCACCCAAATCTGTCTGTGTCTCTGCTGTAAGGTTAAAAATGCACCACTGTTTTCTATAGCATCTTGCGTACCATCTGTTTTCCAAATCACTTTCCTCAGCTGCATAATTTAATTACTGAGATAAGAACTAGAGGGGGGAGGATATGGAGAAAAATGGGAAGTTTGTGAAGCATCTGCATTCAATTCTCCCTTTCAGTGTGTGGATACTAGAAGACATAAAGTGGCACTTCAGGAGCAAAGGGGACTTGGTCACACTAACAAGGTTTTCAGCTTCCCCATGTCCCTGGAGAAAGCTGATGCAGGCAACAAAGTCTCACCATGCTGGGCTTTTGCGTGCTTGGCATAATACAGGGCATGAACCAATATCCATCCTTCTCCTGCCATCCAGAGCTTTTCTTTCACTTTCTCTGGTCCCTTCTTCTTTGAGGCTGGTACCCAGCCATTAGGCATACTTGTGCCTATGGGAAAGTCAGTGTGAGATTGGCCTTTTTTTCAAACCCACCGTTCCTGTTCCTCATGGGGATAGGTGACAGTCTGTGGACTGAGCTGGGTTGCAGCCTCATTTTCTGGGGGCAGCCTGGAGGGACTTGTGAGTAGCACATCATGCTTGGCCAGGGCAGCTGGACTAAGGGAGTGAGAAAAGGTCTGGGAAGCAAAGAGAGTAATGTCTGACAACCCACGCTCTGTGAGCCCATGGCTGCATAAAAACCTCAGACTCTCTCTCCTGGAACAAACTGGGGAGATTAAAAATAGCTATTTGTTTTTGTTGATGACAAGGTAATTTTAACACAGGTCACTTCCCCAGTGTGCTGCACTGCGTGCCAACACGCAGAGGGATGTGGGAACAACTGGGCAGCACAGGGGGCAAAAAGGAGGAGGTGGGAGAGAGCCACTTTCTTGGGAACAGCAGCATCTCAGGCAGACAATTCCAGTGCGGCTTTCCCTGGCGGGGCTGAGTGAGGAAGGAGAAGTGGGCCTCCCCTTGGTGCCAGGACCTCATGGGTGAGGGGAGTGTACTCCTGCACTGTGGGATCTTGTCAGCTCAGCCCCTTGCTCAGAGCACCACAGGGACCGTCCCCTGTGATCACTCCGTATGGTCCTTCACAGGCTTTTCTTTCTTCTGGTCTCTGACAGTGTGCTGGATAGAGAATGGGAATTAAATAGAAGATGTCACCACAACGCTGTTGGAGGTCTTTGGTGGCTTTATCCTTCTTCCGAGCTGCTTTCCCATCCCAGCATGGATGTATACGCATTTTTCCCCACTGAAACAGATGCATCTTCTCTAGACAAGAATAGAAAAAATTCACTCACCATATTTTCTGTCTTTTCTCCTTTTTCTCCCATGGACTCAGTGTTGGTCCATGGGACCAACAATAAGATGTTTAGAGCTAATCCCACCAAAGCAAACAGAAATCCATGATGAAAAATATTGTCAGGTCAAGGATCTGAAATTTTCTTACTTGCCTTGGTTCAACAAACACAACATACTTGACACTAGCACTCCTTTTTGCTTTTTCTTTTCTCCACTTTTGTAATTGAAAGCTCTGGCATTTTAGAGGCAAGATTTCAGCCACCCTGGGAGCTGCTGGAGGGTGCTGGGGGAGTTGTTCGTTCACCAGAATGTTTACAGAAAATTTGTCACAGCCTGACCAGATCTAATTGGCAGGATGTGTAAAGAAACGGGCTTCTTGGATATTTTTAGTAAACTCCAACCTTTCCAGCACAGAACTGTTGGGCATTAATTAATTCCAGTTGTCTGCCAATTCATTCTCTCGAAGTTGGATTCTCACAAATAATTTGGCTCCAGGTGTCTTTTAGATCCAGTGATAAGATAGCAGGATGCTGGCATTTATCATGCGTGGTGTCTTGAGCATATATTTCCCGACATTTGATACTTTGGGTATTATATATCTCTTTATTGCCTTTGCAACTATCCATTTTTTTCTCCTGGTGGTTTCACTGCTGCAACTTTAGTCATTGACAGGCAGGAGAAATGCCCCCAATTAACACATGGACCTTTCTGTAGCTGTCTTTTATTTGCATAACATTTTTTCCCTAGCCGAGACGCATTGAGCATTCTGAACACCTTCACTTTGCTTTCTGTATTCCATTATTTTTGCTCTGTGGTTTTACGGTGTAGCTCCATTCATACTAAACTTATTTCGGTAGCTTTACTACAGGCAACATGGTCTGTATTTGATTTTCCAGGAAGTTTGGGTGTTCTTATCCGGAATGCCCCTAGTCTCTTTTTTAATGTCAAGGTTTTTTACTCTCTGTGGTATGGAAAACAGAATTGGAGGGCCTTCTTTCTGTGCTGGCCACACTACAGCCTCAAGCTCAATCTGGGCAAACACCAGCTACACTTATCCCATGTATCCAGCAAGACTGGGAGGGATCTTGTGATTATGGTGCGAAGAGCTAATTTTTAAAACTTCTATTATTAAGTTTACAAAGTAAAAATTATTTGTGTAACTTTGCATCATGGGGAAATGAAAACAAATAGATTTGAAATATGTGCCAGTTCCTATTGACATATATGTGTGACTATGCCAAGGACAGGGAGAATTTGCAAATGAGTGTTTAGTTAGGGCTGTTTCCTTCATGCTTGCAGACCGATGCAGGGGTCTGGTGCTACTGTCCTGCAGAGCCATCCAACGTGGATGTTTTCCTCTCTGAAGAGGCCTCTGCCACTATTTCCCCCCAAAACTCTGCTACTTCGATGATCAGTGGAGACACTTCAGCTGCAAATCTCTCATGCTTATCAGCTGCAGTCCTGGGAAAGAAGTGGAACTAGTGTGAGAACCGGGTTTGTGGTTTCAGTCAGCAACAGACCTCTCAGTGTGACGCCAAAAGGCATTGCTTAAATTCAGAGTTTTATCCTGAAAATACAGCATGGCTCCCACAGAGGTACAAGGATCTGAAGCCTTTGAGGAGATGACCATGTCCATTGAGCAGGGTGAAGTGGCCCAACTCCTAGTCTATCCCCAAATGTAACCAAGGTACAGGAACTCAATACCATCCTGATGCCTGGTTCCACATCACATGGGCAAAGCAATCATTTCTGAGCTAGAAGTGGAGACAAGGACTTAGAGACAAGAAAGAAATACCAGATCAAAGCTAAATTTATGCTCCTGATAACCCATCAAAGGGTTTTTATGAAGGTGTTATATTAAGCTCATATTCAGCTTTCTTCTGCCCAAGTTTTGGACGTATGCATTACCTGCGCATTGCTTAGTAAAACGTGTCATTTAAGGCTTTGTGCAAACCAGCCCAGCCTAGACAGATACATAGAAGAACATCCATGAGATCCAACCTTTGAAAAAGGGCTGCTGGGAGACATGGACCCCCAGGAGGGGTTCACTCAGCTCACCCCATTATACCTGCCCTGCCCTTCGGAAAGAACAGTTCCTCTTGAATAGTATTAAGATTTGCAGGGAAAGAAATACCCGGGTTTGGGCCCCTTCTGGTCCTGAGAGGAGTAAAATTGCAGGTCTCAGGTGTCCTCTGCCAACCAGGTTGTGTGGCCTCACTGATGTGAGGAGGGCAGGAAACCTCTGTCTTTATCCTTGATAAGAAGTAGCTGCTCCACCTGCTACCGGTTTGGTTTGCAAACATCAGCAAGCAACCACTGAAGGCAAGCAAGGACACTGTGTGTGATTTGGCAGGGATTTTGGCATGAGTGTGCAAAAAGCTGTGTACAATGATGTCTGGCCAAGCTGCTGCAGCACTTGCCAGCGGTGCTTGGTGCCCGGCATTCAGCTGCTGCACAAGGCCATGGCTGTTGCCCTCTTGGCCCAGCTCTTGGCACTGATCTCAAGCTCTGGGCCTCTGGAGTGTACAGATCCCTGTAGCCTTGGGATGGGGGCACTGGTAGAGCTGGTGTGTCCCCATCACACACCTCCGCAGTCCCCACCACGTGCTGTGGCCGCGCAGCTCAGTGATGGAAGGCCTCAGCATGGAGGGAGGAACATGCCAGTGCTAAATCACAGCTGGGCTACCTCACAGTTTCCTCTCTCCTTGAACCCTGAAGCTGTGTGCACCCACCTGGAGCACTCTGTTGGCTAGGACATGCTTCTGCCACTCTTTCCAACTGGGAATTTGAGCCAGGAGGGGTGGGGAGGGCAGTCTGCAACTGGGCTTGGACTGACAGGGAGGGCCCTGTGCTGCCAATGGGGACCCTGCCTGGTCAGTGAGAGACCTCAGGGGAATTTTAGCCTCTTTTTGGGGCTCCAAGACCTCTGCAACAGCAAAGCTGTGGGTGCTGAGGTGATTTTTTCCCTGGATATTTAAAGGCTTTGAGGTCCACAGAAAGCTTTGCCCTCTTGGACCATGGTGCCTTTGCACCTGCTCCGTGCTGCTGACTACTACTCCAGATCTCTGGGAGCTGGGACCACCTCTCATCCCAAAGAAAGCTGCTTGTTGTAGTGAGGTTCCACATGATGCAGTAAGCACCCAGCTGGGGCATAAAGAGGATGCCAGGCACCTGCAGCAGCCAGATCCCAAGAAGCTGTAGCCTCGGCCCAAGGAGAACCAACAGCAGGTCAGTTCTGGGGGAGGCCATGGGTGGCTCAGTGACCAATCCAGCTCAGCCACGCCACAGCTGCCTCCCAACCTGCCCAGGGCCTGTGCACCCACTGTAGAGCATCCCCCAGCCCCACAGAGCACTGACCCTGAGAACAGGAGAAGGGCTTCTCGCTTTTGCAACATCTCCACAAATTAACTGAAATGCTGCTTTTCCCCTCTTTTTCTGCTGTGGGGTTTTGGCTTTTTTTTTTTTTTTTTTTGTTTGTTTGTTTGTTTGTTTGTTTTGCACAGCTTGGGAGTGGTATTGTACCTGAGCGATGTGCAAAGCTCTGGCTAGTAACATCTGAAAGTTTCACCTGTGGTATTTGCTGACATACCGACATTGCCACGTCCTGCCTGTCGTAAGATGCCTGACACCACCACCTATTTCTAGGGCATAATAAAGCAACTGATAGTGAAGACAGGCACCGGCAGAAAACTGAAATTACGGTACATGAGATAATTTATCAGACAAAATTGCCAGCTCATAGGTATGAAACCCAGGTACAAATCAAGTCCATATAAAAATACTGAAGTTAAAAATTAGATTATGGGGATATTTTAACAGGAATCAACCACTGTGTTCTTATTGAACTAGAAGAGACTCTTTAGTTCCCTTGCTGTACCATGTAAAAACATTTTTATCTATCCTTGTCTGCAACGTTGGCCTTGTTTCTCTTGTGTGGAGATATTAACTGTACATTATTTTATCATTATCACTTCTCTTTCGTGTCTACGCTGGTTTCAGGACAGAGTAGAGTTCAGAGATAAACTTTTATATCACAAAGAAAAAAAATCTCACAATTCCCTTAGCCTTCACTACACATCCCCTCTGCAAACAGTTCACAGTACAAGTCAATATATCATTCTTTCTTTTAAATAAACTTGTCTTAAACACTTCTAATGACCAATAAGGACTAACTGAGACAGAGCACTGGCAATAAGCTCGCTACTGCCAAGCACCCTGACCCCACAAGAATGGTTATGCTAATAGTTTTTAAGAACTGTGGCGAGCTGGAGGAGAAGAAATACATTTGCTAAAAAGCATGGTTCAGATCCTCGAGGGGCAGGCAGTGATGGAGCTGCTGTGAGGTGCTAGTTGGTACAACTGCCTGGCAAAATGTCTCTAAAATAACAAGCACTCAAGTTCAAGACTCACTGTGGTTTCAAATATCCATTGCATAACCCAGACAGTATCTGGTTTATTAAAGGAGGGCACAGAACCAGGGAGGAGAAGGGAACAACGGTATCTTTCCACATGGGCACTAATCTGGCCAGCGGGCAACAGCAGAGCCCCCTTTCCCCCAAGAGGCTGAGGCTTCTGATGAATTTAATGTTTTCTGAAGACTGTCTCAGTTGAAATCAAACTCACTTATGACCTTTTCTCTGAGCAGCAGGACAACAAAATCCATAATGCAAAGGCAGTCAAACAGAAGACAAGAATGTGGTTTTTTTAAATGAATGTTTTATTCATGAACTATTTAGAAAAATGTGTCAAATACACTCAAATATATTTGATTTGTTGACTGTAGCTACAAATATAAAAATATACTTAAATGCATAAATTAAATTGACAATAGTAGCACATTCTGTTTTCACCCAGTGTTTGTTAGGAACACAATTATAAGTAATTATATTGCATATGGGCATAGAGTATGTACTGAAGATGTTTTTCAGACACTTTACTCCAGGCACTGGCAAAGAATTTATGGCTAGCCACATAAATTTCAAAATTGTGGGGTTTTCACTATAGCATACTGCTCTGCCGTAGAGCAATACATATTTAGCTTCTTGATGCTACTTACAGTATTTCTTCAGCTTTCAAATAAACCAAGAAACAACTAAACTGTCATGGATATTAGTCTGCATCACTGACACTGTGTGTGTTCCGCAGTTTTTTCTCAGTTAGCTAGTCCCTAGTCTCCAGTATTTCCTGCCAGTCTTAAAAAACAAATCCCAGTTTGAACCAGCTGTTGATCTGTGAGGTCACTGATAACAGCCCAGTTTGCTTTGGCCATGGTGGTGCTACCAGCAGGTGAGGAGTTTGACTTTGTCAGCCTAAGGGGGACAGTTGAGGGCACAGGGTCTACAGTGAGTTGCCCAAATACTGGGGTGAACACTCATTTCAATCCAAAATTACTGGGATTATAGGTCCCAGAGCTCCAGAACCCGGGCATCTGTGATATGGCCACAAGGGAGTGGTGGTCATTCCATATTGCATTTGATTTACACAAACTGTATGTCTGAAGTATTGAAAGAAACCTGAATAAATGTTAAGCACCTGCCAAGGCACTCATTGGACATGAAGCTTTGGCTGTGGTAGGCTCCATCTCTGAGTGTCAGATGCATTTCTCTCATCTGTGGCCTTGGAGAGAGATGCTGATGTAGTGATTAGATGGCTATTGTTCTCATCCCTCTAGCCCATAGATTAAATCCCAGGCTGAGGAGCACAGCTAAGTGCTCATGTACTCCTATCTGTCTAGTATTTAACTTCCTGCTTTCAAAGTCAATGTGTAAATAACCATATACAATACATAATATAAACTTAAAGCTCACACATTTTCTTTTCTCTGTTCTACAACTGAAAGGAAACTCATAGTATATTATGGCACAAAATAATATTTCTGGCATTTTAGGCATTATTTATTGCTAAATAACTATAGCAGCAGAGAAAAATGTATAAAGTTGCACTTTTTGACATCTTCACAGTATGCCTATTTCTCTCACCTACTTTTGTGTTCCATTAGTAACAAAAATATCATTTATCAACCCCAGCTATGTAAAAACTTTTTTTTCCCTACAATTGCTAGTGGATCTTGTAACTGTATTGCACAGATTAAAAAATATTTATTACAATTTTTTCATTATTAAATAACTTTCAATACAAAAATTTGAATTAACCTAAAAGCCCAACCCTGCAAGTCCTTCAGAAGTGGAATGGTATTTTCTTCAGGCAAGCATTCCAGTTAACTTTCATGAAAGTACTCAGGTAGCTTTGTGGACAATACAGAGATTCAAAGGATGGGCTACAAGTGTGCAAATCTTAGCTTATGGATCAGCAACAACACTAGCCTTCCTTTCTAACATTATTATTGGGAAACATCAAGAAGGGAATTCTGAACATCATCAAGGACATTCAAAAGATGTCTTTTTCCTTAAGAGCTGTCTTTGTTCAGCACACAAGCTCCTTCAAATCCATTCTTGTTACATTAACAATTTCCCATCAGTTCTGTTATTCAGCTTAGAGGCACAGTAAATATAATTACTTATACTGAGAAGTAGGTGTTGTATATTTACAAAATGCTACATAGATACTTTTTTACTTTTTCTCAGTGGATTTACACTGGTTTCATATGAGCAGAATTGGCTAGAGAGCAGAATCAGAGCAGTAATGTGCATATACAGTCTCATGTGTGACCTACTTGGGCAGAAAGGTAAAGCTGCCCAAGAGCACTGTGCCAGAGTGTTTAAGGTCATCTGTCATGCTGCAAAGTGACGAGGAGGAAGAAGCTTATGAACTGTGTCCATTATTAGCTGAGAGAAAAGATGAAACTAGCTGTCTGCTATGACATCATGATTTTGGGTACACATTTGTGAACTCTGTAGGTGTAGACAAGGGAGCTGAGAATGATAAAATAACTGCAGAATGATGTATGTCTTTCTGAAAATGATGAACATGCATACACAGCATACAATCAGACTTGCCTCAGATCACATAGTACTGAGTGAGCTCCATTTCCCTCAGCATTAAAAAATGACACAGTGATACAGAGTGTGAGGTAATTTATAGGGTACACTTGGTGTAACTGTACTGCTGGTAACTAACATGGTGATCGTCGCTCCTCAGCTACCCCTGCAAAACAGAAAGGACCACATGCAGTGCACGTAACACAACAGCAGTTTTCATGATGCCTTAAGCCCAGCAGTTACTAACATGATCAACTACTAAGTTGCCATGCTTGTTTGTCCTTGCTTGTTAACCTAGTCACCTAGCAAAGGACACAGAGAAAAGAAGGTGTCAGCAGAAAATGTGCACATTTCTTTGTGGTTTTGCTTAAACTTTCCTCTGTGAAAATATCTTCCACCCTAATGTTAGCTCCTTCTTCTTCAGTTTCCATCAAGGGTGGTGAATTTTGAGGTTTGTTTGGTGCACCAAAGAGGATGTGCAGGAGAGATGAGCAGTATTTTCATACAGGAACACCTAAAAAGACTAACCAAGTTTACATGTTTTGAGCAGCTGTGACAGCTGATTTGAAGGGTGGCTTCTGAGGTATGTGAGGATATTTGGTCAAGAAAGGATGAGATTCCAGATGGAGTAGGAAGAGTGACTATCAGGCTGTTACCTTCTCTTTAGGAAAACTAGAGTGACATGGACATGCACAGTCCTGTTCTGCCACAGGAGCTCCTTGGTTAGGCATTTAGTTAGCTACTTACTGATTCTCAGAAGGCCTTCAGAAATATTTATTTTTCTCCAAAACAGAAGTGGAATTTAGCCACTTGTCTTCAGCAACAAGCTAAGTTTTCTGAAAAGTATGAGCAGATATATGAAAGAAGAACTATGAAGACCTTCCTTCTTTTCATGATGGAGAGGAACTGTTACTGCCTCTTGCTATTTGTTTGAAGAGCATTTTATGAAGACAAGTAATAGCTGAACAGAGTGTTTAGACCCTTGAATGAGATGCCTCTTTGCAGAGGGGAGAGATGCTGTGCATAATCCACCTGGCTGGGCAGGATACCTGGTAAGTGCTCTTGCATTGTACTTCTTGCTAATTACCCCATGTTTTCAGTAATGAGTCGCTGCCTGGGGGCATGGAGGTTGGAACTAGATGACCTTTAATGCCTCTTCCAACCCAAAACGTTTGATGATTCTATGATCAGCACAGCTCTGTCAGCCTACATTCCCTGATGAGCCTTTTTCCATTCCAACTGCCCTTGTGGTGGTGACTTCAGGTAACATTCTAGGGGAGAATTATTTCTATGGAGACATGCTGGGGCCAAACTATGCCTTTGTGAAAACAAGTGGCATTTGAAGGATACCAACACTTGGGGCAAAGCAGCCATGCTGCAAGCAGCTTAAGGCCAGTTGTGTAGACTGTGGGATATATACCTTTACACGTCTTTGTTTCAATATGTTTGCAATCCTTCTACTTTTTTGGCTGTCATGGTACAGCATTGTTTCTAATGTGCTATGGAAGTTGCCAGACTTCACATCCTCACAGGTCTGTTAACGCAAATGTCTGAGGTGTTTCTTTGAACATCTTTCTTAATTCAAATTATTCACACATGAAAGTGCACAGACACAAATGGTGGTCTGATTCTGCTCTCTTAAACCAGTGTAAAGAAATGAGAATATGACCTTTCTCCCCTCAAAGTATGTGGTGGGAGAAAGGTCTGCTAGACTTCACTGCAGTGTATGTCGTTTGCTATTTTTCTACTATGTCACACTAGACTGAAACAGTTGCTTCTAGTGAGGTGAACCCTGTTTTACTCGGTTGTTAATGAGATCTGTAAAAGGTATGCCACTGTGTTATGGGTTATATCCATTTTTGTCAAATGAAAAGCGGTAAGTTTAAAGTGTAGGGTAGCATTGTAATTCCTATACAGGATTACTGTTCCCTTGCTTAATAGTAGCTTATTTCATCTCACAAACACTGAGATATATTTTAAAAATGAGGTTCTCCTTATAGGATTTTTCCCATGTCATGCCAATAGCGCCCCAAATGCGGCAGTCCTGTTAGTCATAAAATTTAAAATAGTTTATGTAGAACAGTTTATAAAAACTGTGATAAGAAAAAATAATATTATCTGAAGCATAATATTAACATAAACAATATAGAAAAAATACATATTTACATAATGCCAAAATACAATTATATACATTATTATCTATTACATTTAAATTATATATCTTTAAAAGAAAATCACCAGACCAATAAATTATACACAGTCTCAACCAAAAGGTCTGGCACCTTTCTGGTGCATGAAATACATACATCAAAAAAACCAAACCAAAACTCCTAGTTAACAAATGTGTTCACAAAAGCAGGTATCTCTAACACTCTTAGTGCCTTGAATAAACAGCATCTGAAAGCAAGGAAAACTGAGATTAGAAAAAGTAAAACAATGCAGATTCAGCAATGCTCAGAGAGATGGCTGTGTGGCAGTAGCACTAGCTGGTGACTGATGTGACAGCTAAAGATCAGATCCCACCTCTGCTTGGACTCTCAATGCAGAGAACCTGGATATTTCAGTTCTTGGCCTCCTCCAAGCCTATTCTATCTGCTGATGACAACTCTGATTTCTACAGGCTAGATCAAGAAAATTATTTTGATCTCTTACCGTATAACCCTAATTCTTAATGTCCAAATTTGTGGAGCTACTGAGATCCTTCTGTCTTTACTCTAAAAACTTCTACATCCCTCAAGAATCAGCTCTACCAAGGCACACAGGTCACCTCTGCTTACAGCTTCTCCACATTGGTCCTCTGGCCATAAGAACAGGAGGTGAAGGGCAGTGCTAGTGCCAGGTTTGCTACTCCTGCAACTCTTTTCAGCAAGGGACTGGATACAGGCTAGGAAAAGGAGCCTACAAGGATGGGGAGTCTGGGGAGAAAGAAACAGCACAGCCTAGGACACCTGTATTTTCCAGTCAAAGCAGATGGGAACTCTCCCAAGGCTGCCTATATAATCAACAGCAGATGAGGGTGATGCAGACAGAAATCAAATGCTGTGAATGACAGAAGAGCCCAGTGAGTGCTGTCAGCGGCCTCAGTTGCTTAAAGGTGGATGGCGTAAAGACTTGTGAGGTAAAACCAGTATCATGATAGGGAAGGGGTTCTGTTCCCCTGACAGGATAGGAACCATGAAGTGTGAGACAGGAAGAGCATAAAGGTAAGGTAGGAGCAGGAAGTGATGTTATAATGACTACTAATGGAGGAAATAAAGACACAACTGCAAGAATGAAAAGAGCAGAGAGAACAAATGAAGGTCCAGGAAGTAAAGAAATACCAATGGTTAAGAATAGCACAATTCCCCCTAAATTACACTGTCAGTGAGCTACCACATTTGAAATATTTTACAATTTCATAAACTTGCAGTTACCTCTGTGATACTCTGGATTCACATTTTCATATATTGGAAATAAAGGATTTTCTTGCTCACTGCGAAGTTTTCTGGCTCTTAACACATCTCTCACACATTGATGTAGATACACATATTGACACTGGAAAAGATTTGTTTTTAAGACACTCTGAGGAATCATGCAATTTAATTTTCTGTATTGCGAAAAATCATTACAAGCTAACTCCCTCACGCAAAATCAACGGTGGTGTTAAGAATTAAAATAGCCTTCTAAAATTAATCTCCGTTTTACAGTAGTAATATAGCAAACTTTTGTGATCACCTCTCTTTAGAAATAATACCAGTAAAACATAAATGAACACAGTATGTTTTAACAGATCATGCCATGAGTGAAAGCTTTCGCAACTGTAAAGCGCAATTTCACATGGTGCTGTTGGATAGCTACTACTTATGAATGCTTTGGTATAAAGTATATGTAGAAGAATAAGTATGTACAGGGAAGCACACAGATAAGACAAACAATTTCCTGAATTTTTTTTTGTTCTGAAAAGAAATATTTTCCACAGAACTTTATAACAACATATAAATATTTCAGACAACCTTGAGAAACCTAAATCTCTGCATAAATTAGTATTTTTTTTTGATCCAGCACAAATTCTAAGATTGTTTCTGACTATGAAGCAAATGACAGTCTTTTCTGAAGAGCGCCATTCATAGAATGGAGTTAAGATGATATTCACAACCCAAGTAAGGAGGGTCAGCATGTTATTGGCTATTGACTACTCCCCAAACTATCTTAAGAGAATAGATCATTAAACTTTCATGCTTTGCTACTCTTTGTGGTTTATGACATAGGTCATAATAACCTTTCGATTAGTGTAACATGGCACCCAAAAATTAGGCCGAGTATGTTTATATATCAAGGTGTACCTTTTTACCATTACTTTATCTCAAAAACATAATTTCTCCAATAAGCATATGTATTTTCTCCCCTCACATCTTTTCTTATTTTCCACAATAAATTCGGCCACTGCTCTGTGTCTTTTTCTCAGTGCTCTAGCTCTGGGACAGTGAGGATATCTGCCTTTATGCACATACAGCTGCTGTCTCTGAGGAGCAGAACCCTGTACCCCACCCACCAACACAACAGAAGGTTGGCCAAGCATAGAGACTTTCTTTGGCAAAGACCATTTTCAACTGGAATGGTTACAGCTGCTGTAGCACGCTGCCTTTTGAGCTGATGCACAGAGTTTTCTGTTACTCTCTTGCATGTCTCCACCTGCAGTTTCTTGTCTTAAACAGTGTTGAGCCAAGTCTGCAGGAAGGGCATTGTTTCGTTGCTGCTGTTTTTCTGTGACTGGATATTGTCAAGTATGATGGTACTGTGGCCTTTGACTTTTGTGTGGATCTGGCTGCCTTTTGACTTAGACGTCATGTCAAGCTCATGCCACAGGTAGGCTTTGTATCACACAACTTTAGTTGTCTATAAGTCAAATTTAGGCTCTTGAGGTAGTTGCCTCTTTTTTCCAGCTAGGGAAAAAGAGCCACCCTCCTGAGATGTCTGTCCGCCTTTGCAGACTATGGATGATGGGAACGTAGGAGGATGTCTCTGAAGATGCCCAGACCAGGCTGGGAATCTGTCTCCCCTCCAACAGGTCTTCTGTGACTAAGATATTTCCAGGAAACCCTTTGTTTTGTGTTCCCAGCTGGGCCTCTCTTTATACCCATATGAGACTTTTACATCTATCAGAAAATGCTGTCATTGACAGATTTGTTTCCAAATTGCAGCAAAGAGCTCCATCAGTATCAAGCTACAGACAGACCCATCAAACTTGTTCTCATTCTTCTATTAACGGTTCTCAAGAAAAATGTGAAGACTACCTCCACAACACACCTTTATTAAATCAGCTAAATGTTTAGCTCCTATCAGTATGACATGATTTTCTTGCAGTTTTAAAAGCACAGAAAGAAATACAAAACATTTACTTCTTCTGCACTTTGAGAATAAATGTACTTGCTTTTCCATAGTATATTAGCAGAATGCCAATCAACTTTCCAAAATAATTTCAATGAAAATGACAGAGCAGCTCAATAAAACATAAACTGGAAAGACACAAGGTCACAGCGGCTAGAGTTTCAAAATTGCATCTAATTTTTCTCTGTCCTGCATTCCTCTTTCCTATTATGTCAACCTATCTGTCTAGTTTAGGCTTGTTTCCTAAACCCATCCCTGAAGGACCTATCTCCACTTAAAGCTCCTTTACTGGACTCTGCAGTAAAGGAACAGTGCGCTGGTAAGTGTCTGCTGCATAATGCTGCTGGGGTGATTGTGGGCCAGGGCAAAAAAAAGGAGAAATCTGCAGGAAGCATATCTGCCACTTGTTATGGTTTGGACCCTCTCTCTAAGAGAGCCAATGGAAAAAAAACCTGAACTGGAAATTCTCACAGAGCTAAAATACACCTAACTAGTATTCCTAGTTCTATTACTAGTGGAGTAAGTGCAAAGTGCTTTGAGAGCCTTTAGGATGAGAGACTGATTACTATGTACTGTAGCTGTTGCTGCTGCATAGCAGGCTATCCAAACCTTACCTCTGTCTGAACCATGTGAACGCGGTGAAGCCTTAGATCATGTACTGCTGCATAGATGTCGACAGTGTCCTTTGAATCCAGCTGTTGCAGAATTCGGTCCAGTGCAATGAATGTGCCAGTCCTGCCAACACCAGCACTGGAAAAGAAAACAACCCAAGAGATATAAAAGCAGATGGATCAAAGCATTCACTATCTTCACGTGATATGTTTGTAAAGTTCAGATCTCTAGAGTGAGAAGCAAATTGTTCAAATGGCATCTTTGGGACTTTACAACACTTTATAATGGAATTTATTTAGGAAGGAGGAAAGGATAGCAGTGGTAGAGGTATTTCTGCTACTGCCTGCGCTGCTTTCTGCTTTGGATTAACCCAGTCATTGAGATACACTGAAAAGACTGCACTTGACTAACTTTGGAACCTCTTCTCTTCAGGGATGCAGCTGTGGGACACAGCAGACATCTGACATGCTGTACAGGCAGACACACGCAGGGTCATGTAAGATACAAACCTCAGCCCGTATAATGGTGGAGGGGTCAGATACTACAATCAGGTAGTACCAGTGAACACATGACTTTATCAGAAGATACAGCACCAACTGCACTCTCATTCTCTCTCTCTCTCTGTAGCCCCACACTCTGCTGCAACTGGCTAGTGGATTACAGATCGGGCAGTCCAGTTTTGTCTTTTTTGTATGCAAGTGTAGGGGTGGACCACAGAACTGAGGGTGAAGTGCAGCCCTGTGACTGCCAGAGATGGAAAAAGCAGAAGAGCATGAAAAGGCAGCAAGAAAAGGGAGTCTCAGCCAGAATGGGGGAAAGGATGCATCTGTCAGCTAGTCTCAATATCCTTACATAGACTCACCCTGGGTATATCTTACCTTTTAAAACACCCCTTTGTGATTCAAATGTTGGGCCACAACAGCAGCATACGGGCAATTAAAGAATGCAAAAGCTTATGAGCAGTGGCAGCTGCTGACACTTCAGTGTTCTCCAGTGGTCCCACAGAGACACAGTGGTTCCCTAAGAATAATTTTCAAGGTATCTCCGGGTTGAGGTTGTGGGTGAATGTGCCTTGGGAATGTGTGTTGTGCAAGCGCCTTGGGAATACTGCTCTGATGTATCCAGAGACTTAAGCCCATCAGCTATCTCTCAGATTCTGTGGCTGCCCATAGTCTAACAGGGATGAACATTTGGGATCTTCCCAAGGGCAGGCAAAAGGGCTCTGTGCCACTGACCTTTTGCTGCTGCACATACCTGCAGTGTACAATACTTGGTCCTGTGTCTGGGGTCCTGTTGATATAATCTCTTACGGTTCTGACAAACTGAATCAGGGACTGGGTGGTCTCTGGCACACCATGATCTGGCCATACAGTGTAGTGGAAGTGACGAATGAGCCTCGTTGAGTCAAGCTGCTCTTCCTGTTGGGATTCAAAATTGTGGGTCATCAGGACAAGAGAGGAAGGCACACGTACAACATGTACCTTCAGAGAAAATGCTGTATCTTCCACCAGAGTGAAGCCAGGCACAATGCAACTGAGCTACAGCAGAAGAAACCTTCCTAATTTACCCTTGCAAGTGTTTTAAGCCAATTAATCAGGAAAAAAAGAAGAATGCAAACATACACTGCAGATTTTAAACTCTCGTATTGTCCACTCTGGGAGCACTGATTCAGACAGCATCTCAACAATCAGGTCTCCATAGTACAAGGAATCCTGGTCATGGGGCCAGTATTGATCACACTTTACCTGCAGGGACACAAGGAAAGACAGATTTAGTGTTAGAAACAGCTAGAAACAATGCCTCCATCCAGCACTGGCAGAAGCACGCTTCAGACCTCTTGTGCCTGAGGATGAAGGAAGAAAGGCAGTAGCTGAATTCAGAGAGAGATGCCACTCCCTGCCATGTCAACAAACAGGGTCTGGCAGCGGAATGGGTTAGCGTGGGGATGGGAAGTGGAAGTTCTCATAATTCATTTGTGATGGGGAAAATGGGAAGCACTTCACTGATGCCCTCTTCTAGGGCCTATTTTCTGTGCCAGCTCTTCTCAAATCTCTGCTTGGATGAGAGCTAGGCTTCCAGTGCCCTCTCCTCAGCCCTTGCTGAGACGTGGCAGTAGGGTCCCATTTAGAACCTGTGAGGTGCAGAAGGACACAGATCCTATTCTACACCCTTTCATCAGGAAAAAATGGTATGCTGAAAGGAATTGACCACATTATGTGCCACTAGAGGATCACTACTTGAAGTTTGTTTAATCTTCTCACAGATCTAGTCCCTGTCTTACAAAGGCCACAGGACACGGTCATACCTGGGGAGGTATGCCACACCTGCACTCAGTAAGAGTGTTAAGTGCATGAGTGGTGTCTTTACTAACTATATCAGGGCTTACATATCAAAGATAATTTGATGTATTTACTGATCAACATTTGCTCTCCAGAGCTTATATTTGAAGTACAAGTTGATCACAGTTGATGCGATAAACAGGCACTTTTTGTTGGTGGTTGTCCTTCTGTATGCTTAAGAAAATTGTATTAGTACCAGTGAACAAAGTCCTGGATTACAGACCAGAAGCACTGAGCTCTGTTCCTAATTCTAGCCTTGACATGCTGTCTGATCTTGTGACAGTCTGTGTATCCTCACTTCACAGTCTTAATCTGTCTCCAGTCTTTATATTATACCTTTTCTCTCATGCTGCATATCTCGACTGGGCCCTTTTTGGCTTTAGTGTGATGCAAATAAGAAGCAAAAACTTTTAATAGGTGTTAAAACAGACATTAATAATAAAGAGGAGTCACTGCTCACCCGGCCCTTCTCAACACACTGGGTCACCATGACAATATTGTGAACATTTTGCTCCCATGCCATCTTCCAGAACTCATCTTTGGTTCCAGGCAAAGGGCCCTGAGTTGCTATGTATTCCCTGTGGAAATTATTGCCCTGCAAATAAAGAGAACTCCATTAGTTTCCAAAAAGGCAGGAAAAAATCTTATAACAACTGAACAAGCCCTGGGGTTGTAGCCAGGGCTCTGCATCAAAAATACCCTTGCTGGTACAATAGTTTTGAAAGCTAAATTATTGCCTTGGACCTGGAAGGAAGTGACTGATTTGAACAGAGAGAAGGAAGAGACTGTGGCAGTATATTCTAAATACTGTTCCTTTTGTGATAGTCAAAGCTTTCCATCGTTCTATTGTGTTCAGCACAGTCTCAACCAATTTTAAAACTGCTGGGGGTTTTTGTTTTATTTATAGTTTTTAATAAATTAGCTGAGATCTGGCTTGAAATCTGGATTGCTAAAGCCACTGCTATTATCAATCATAACTCTTTGGCAAAGGGCATTATTTTAATTTCAGCCAGTTTTATCACCCTGCAAGGTGCCAGTGCTGTCAGGATGAGCTACAGCTCCACAGTGAGGATGCCACCTGCAGTGATAGCTACAGTTGTTGTGGACACTGTATAAAACCAGCGACCTTTAAAAATATGTCCTTGGCCAATTAGACTTGCTATCTTACATAACTATAGCAACACAAGAAAGTGTCCTTAAGTGCTGGGTAAATCACTCATAGTTAACTTAATGGCAGTCAGACAGAGTCTTTCAGCACACCCACAAAATGAGTTCTCAGATTTTTAGCTCAAGTGAATCAAGGAAGGGGGAGGGGAGCCTTAATCATCCAGCTTTATATTCCGTTTTAGATGAAGGAAAAATTACCACTGGAAAGAGGACTGACCCTTGAGTCACTTACTGGTATGTAGCTTGCATTAATGTAGTCTGAGCAAGGGTCATCATCCACATTGGAAAGCTTCACTCTTGATGTATCATCTAGCAAGAAATTGATTACAAGAGGCTTAGGGCTAGGTCTTGATTTTCGGTCCTTCCCGCACTAACAGCAATGCATTTGTGAAAGGACTGCCAGCACCATTAAAAGATTTTATATGAAGAGCTAATTTATAACTGCTGGTTTTACTGCCTCTTTCATCTGTGAGTGCTGTAGAGTGTTCCAGAGACTAGGAGATAGATGGGTAAGAAGGAAGCAGTAAATACACTGAATTTCCTCTTCTGAGCTGCACAGGATTTGTTATGCCAACAAAAGGGCCAAAATAGCATCCTCCTTTGATCCTAACAGCAATGCGCTGCTGCAAAGCAGCGCCCAGCTCTGCCGTTGAAAGAATGCACTTCAGTGATATTCTGAGCTAATGCTGAGCAGGCCAAACATCTTCTGTAGGTAAAGAGCCCTCTGTACAGAGATACAGAGTGTCTGACCCACCAGGACATTGATTTGTGAGACAATGCCATGTTGGATCTCAGTCAGGTGTCATTGCCGGCATGGGCAGGCAAGACACAGGAAAGGCTGTGCTGCAAGCACGTGCCACATCCATTAGTGGAGATGTGGAGCAGTGAGTAATGTGGTGTTCCTTTTCAATGTCCTACCTCCAAAATGACAGGTAGGAGATTAAAGGGGGAACCTCTTAACGACAGACAGGTCTTGCCTGAGAAGAACAGGGTTAACTTCACACACGTGTCTTACCATGCAGAATCGTGCTAGCGCTACACTGTATAGTAGCTTTGCTATGTACTCTGAAGAACAAAGATTTGGCAAGGCTTTCAAAGAGCACTGAATGGATGATCCCCCGTATGTAAACAACTCTACTGTTATTTCTACGGTCCTTCTTATCAACAGTGACTGAATGCCCCTAATAGCTGGAGCTTTTTCTCCCTGGACCGAATGCTAGTCATTACACCTTTAGTGTGAAATTAAATTACTGGTCTGTGTGAAGCCATTCAGGGCCATGCATCATCTGCTTCCAAGCACAAGAACCTGAGCTGGCAGAGATATTTTATCTCGGACAGAAAGAAGGGAAGGGATTGGCTGCACTCTCTTTTCCACTAGGCTTGCTGAAACAAAAGTGAAAAATAGCTGGTGTGATGCAATATTACACAACCAAAGCTAAAACTCACAGGGCAATATATTATTGTATCGATTTTTCCCTCTGTTCTCTGGCAGAAGTGCTATGTCACATGTCTGGTTTCGACCCACATCTTTCAAGTCCTGCAAAAAAAGTAATAGGAATAAAATGTGAGGTGAAAATAATTAAACGACAGGACAACACAAAGGGAAATACTGCTCATCAGGTCTCAAAGGCCATGGACAGAGAACAGGTGTTTTTTTTCAAAAAAACCCTGAAATTACATAGCTAATCATACTGTTTGAAAGCAAGCACATGGCTGGCAGGTACTTTCCATATTTTATTTCACAAATGTGCCATACAAACAAATGCTCCCAATCTCAGCCAGATAGGTATCAGGCAGAGGCTGCCAACCACAAGATGTCAAATGAAGAGCTGGTTTCTGCACATGGACAAGTGGAGTTCAAATGAAATGCTTCACCTTATTTGGATTTGTGTGAATGACATAAACAAATGCAGGCCTTTCTGATACATTAACCTGCTGATTCAGTCAGCCCACCCCTTCATAAAGCAAGTCCTTTGCCTAGGTTAGGATCCCACCTCATACTCCTTGGACAGAAGGTAGTTGGAGTCTGCTTGAAGTTTGGTGAAGTGGGCTTCAAAGTGACTGACTTTGATCGGACTAAAATATTCAACAGGAGGAAGAAAATCACAGGATGAATCACAGTCATAATTTATCCAGTTGGTTACCAAGAAGTTTTTTAGGTATTAATTTTTTCTTTTTACCTGGAAGCTTTCCGGTACCTGGAAATTATTTCAAAAGAAAAAGAAACACTTCACCAGTAAGTGATCAGGTGGGTCTGTTCAATCATAATGCCATGTTAAAAAAACCAAACTTTTGACATTACCCTTTTTGCCCCAAGTTCAAATGGACTGACAGTGGCCTGTCTCTGCGAATGCTCAGCCTTGCTGTAGGTCTCTCATGGCCATTGCTGGAATGAAAAGGAAGGTATTCTGTTACATCATTAAGTTCTGAAACTGGTAAGAGCTGGCAGTGACATAAATTTAACTGGAAAATGGTAAATTGGAAAAGAAGCAATTTAGGAAAGTATGTTTTGATTTTTGGCTCTGATCCTGTGACATTGCTCTTTTCTGGGTCACAGAGTTTTCTTGTATTTTAGCTTGGCAATAGTGATGTGGAGGGTAAGCATGGCACAGGTAGTAAGACTTTTTCTTGTTCTGAAACACTCACAGCCCAGTCCATCACTAAGGAGGGTGTCCTATGCTAAGATGGGCCCTAAATCAGTTGATTCTCTGTGTGTAGAGAGAGACATAGGGAGATTTTCAGAGCTGTAAAAGGTCTACAGCTTCCAGCACATCCACTCTGCAGACTGGGCCTGCAGCAGATGCCCAGGTTCATGGCAGAGTCAGTGGCAGAACCAGAGCAGGCTTTGGGAAAGCCATAGAAGTGGTACTTAACTCCACACAGCTAGTGTTGCCTTTCAGCTTTTTGCTGCCATCTCCTCCTTCAAGACACCTCCCTTAGAGGACACTTTCTCTTTATGTCTCATGTGGGAAAACCATACCAGTATTATTGCCATCCTGCTGGGTATATAACTCACAAAAAGAAGCCACATTCTATAATGAAGTTAATCCATTTTGGCTAAAAGTTATGACTCAGAAAACAGGTTTTTTTTCAATCTGAAATTCTGGCATATGAAAAGCGAATTCAAAAAAATATCAATAGGTAGAAGAACTGAATTTCAGACTTGCAGTGTTTCCTATGTAATGGAAATACTGAGGTTTTTTTCTAATTTCAGAGATTACAAAGAATTTCACATCTCTCAGTTGTGCAAAATGGTTTAAATGGATAAAGATTTTTTCAGTTGAGATACAGTATTCCACTTTTCAAAAACAGATAAGTTCACTATTTAAGTTTCATCTGTAATGTGAAATATACAACTATAATTGACTAAAAAAATGTGAAGCAAAGTTTGAACCTATCTTTTGGACACTGAGGTAATGCCACATCTCGGTATTTTTGAATTGAAATGAAAAAGTCTAAATGAACAGTTTCAAAAGATTCCCATTTACAATGCACATGCAATTAACCCGACATCTTCATTTTTTGACAAAAGACATTTTTCCCCAAAAGACAAAAGTTTGAAAGTTAAATCATTTTTTCAGAACTATTCAGACTCCTGTTGCAAACTAAAAGTTACAAGGATCCTCTATGACATAATTCTGACACCATTTGAATTAAGGATATATAGACTTCCTATTAAGTAAGTCATTAATTGTATACAGAGTGTGTGTAGATGTTGGGGGACATAGATTTTATCTGTTGAATAGTTCAGTGCATCCATCCAATGTTTAGTTATGCCTAATCAATTGTATTACTTAAAAGAATATAATTTGACATGATTTCAATAACAGAGTGATAAAGGGAGTCAGCTTACCCAACTTTTTGTCTGCAGACAAGTAAAGCAGTAACAGCCACCAACATCACAATCAGAAACAAGCCAGCACTCACACCTTCAATAACTCCAAACAGAGGCTCTAGAAACAAAACAGTGTATTTATATAACTTGAGGAAAGGATCAGAAGAATCAAAGAACCAAAAACTTTCAGGGGATCTGTTATTATCAGCTGAAGCAAATGGCTAAATAAAAGGAAATGTAAGGCATTAAAACACTTAGCTAAAACCCAGTCTTGATTTTCTGTCCTCATTTTTTCAAAATATTAAACAAGATTTTTCACTCCCAACCACAGTAAAAGAAAGCACAACTCCATTACATGGGAATGGTTCTCTTGCAGTTAGAAGCTTTCTTGGTGATAGCCTCACTGAGCATTGTTCCTTTTCTCTACTTTCAGCAGCTCTGTCTCTTTCAGTCCTCTGAATTTTCTAATAAGGGTAGATAAGCCATGGCTCCAGCTTCATCTCAGAGCAGCCCTCAGGACATGCACAGCAAGCTTTGTTCCACTCCTTACAAATAGCTCTAGATGCCAGAGTATTCTTAGGCACAACATCTAATCACATGGCACAGTCACTGATAAAAGCCTGAAACTAACCTGCCTCTGTAGTGATCGGTAAGGAGAAGAAGGTGTCTGCAAAGAGTGGTTTGGGAAGTTCCTTTGGGTCTTCACTGAAAAGCTGGGTAAAAGCTCGTATGCTGATCCTAAAAAAAACAGTAAAAAACCGGCTCATCAGATGTTCAGAACCAACAGCAGAAAAGTAAAAACTCATTTTCCCCCTTTGAGACAACTAAAACCTTTCCACTGACCACAGATAATTCTTAATACAGACACCCAAGTTAATCAGTATTCTACTTAATTATTAATACTGATCGCTGAGCCCAGCTTGTAAAGGTGGAGGGCTCTGAGATACCCTGGCAGAGATAACAGATGGGGCTCTGGCTGCTGGCACACACAGCCTGACCATGTCTGAAGGCAGGACTAGCAGAAGCTGCAGAGGAGAGAGGACTCAGAAATATTTCTAAGCGGGGACACATTTTCCCTTCACTTGGCTGGGCATGACTGTGCTAATGGATAAAATGTTACCGTCCTCTTTGTTTTCCTGGTAATGTGGGAATTTCCCAGACTGAAATTTTGGGAAGCGTGCCCTAATGAGAGCAGACAATAGTAGGGTAGCACTGTTTTGATGATGATGAAGAAGCTGAGAGGCATAATGGGCAGTCTTTGGCATGTGCCTTCTGTCCATCTGTCTTTTCAGTGAGCAGCTTGCAGGTCTCTCAGGACAGTATTTGTCTGAGGGAGGGGTGTGACTGAGACACACTGGAGCTCTTGTTTGGTCTAACACCCAGTGTAACTGCTGAGCCTGGTCTTGGCAGTCACTCTCTTCTACACCCTAAAACTAATCTGGGCCTAGATCTGACGCCTGAGGATGGTGCCACAGGATAGAATCGCCGTGACGTTTTTCTAGCTTATTCCAAAGGAACAAGTGGGGTAGTTCTGCCAAACTAAGTGAAGCATGCTTGCCTTCCTCTCTACGTACACTTCCAACTTAGCCAATGGTCTTTAGTCTTTCCAAAGAAATGTTTAGCAGCAACAGGAGAGCTTCCCATCAAGTTGAGGTACATAAATAAACCTATTCACTGCACAGAGTTTTGTACATAATTAATCATATAATTCCCATGCTAGTGAATGACTGGGTCTTACCTATGGAACAGGGGAATGGATAAAGCTTTCATAAATTTGCAGTGAAACACAAAGAACATTGTACAACTCAGTTACTAATCTACAGAAGCTCAAGTGGATCAGGCACCCAGATGACACCAAGCCTAATAATAGAGCACAACTACCAATATAAGTCTAACCTATAAGCAGTTCGGGGCTTTAGAGGTCCATCGCAGAATTTCTGGTGATCTGGATCACACTTTCCTCCCAGCTTTTCCATTTCTCCTCCAAGCTTAATGTCAAAACTTTTATAGTCACTGTCCGGGTTTTCAGCACAACTACTGGCAAAATAGTTTGTCTGGTAGATGCGTATAGAGTTGTTGTGCTTGTATTCCAGGTAGGAAGGTAATGGGTGCTGCTCATCAGGCTTTGGTCCTTCACTACCTACATCATGTGCAGAGAAAGTCAGAAGGTTTAGATGCCACAGCCATTAATGCGATGAGGTTTATAGGCTCAAGCTCTTGACAGACATATTCTTATCCAATTTTCTGTTTCTTGGAGGCTTATCTCATGAATACAAAGCTACAGTAGTTAGGGTACCTTGTTTCTAGCACCAATTTTTCTATTATTTTTTAGGCAGATTTCCTCACAAGTCCTCAGTGCAACTTTCACCACAATAGGCATGCACAGGTCAAATTCAATGCTATGACATTTTTTCCTGTGCTGGTGGTGGGAGTTTTTGTGATCCAAATTCCTGGATCCTACTACCAGCTATTTCAAAATGGAAGTAAGAAACCCCCCACACTGACAACTCTACTGTATATAGAGAAAAACTACCGTGGGAAATTACAGGGGTCCTCTGTAAATTCACAATACTGGATAAAAGATAGGGACTACTCATTGCCATGGCTTTGGCTTTCTCAAAGAGCTTTATAGTTTGCACGAACACAACAAAGCAGACAGTGGAAATATCATCTGTTTTTTTCCCTAAGGGTTGATAAACAGAGATTAAGAAACTTTCATAAGGGTCACAAAATATATCCTGGTATGCCAGTAAATGAAGCCACTTCTAAAAACAAGGTATAAATTGTTGGGACATATCTGATTTGTCAGACACATCTCAACAATAGGTCAGCTGTAGAAAGGGAGGTTTACATGCATGCCACAAGGACAATTTCTGTTCTGTTTTACAGTTCTGCATGCAAAGTCATTTTCTTCTGTTACCAAACATCACCTGGCAGACCTTTGCCTTCTCAGCATGGCTTACTGAAACTCTCCAAGAGCTGCCTTTTAGTGGTCCCACCTTACATTGAGACTACCTTTTGAGATCTGTGCACAGCAAGGCAGTTTCTTCTGTGTTCACTGCCAGTGGCAACCAACATAAGTCTCCTACTGTGAAAATTGCCTGAACATACATGACAGTACAACCTAGAGTACAGAAGCTAGCTACTGCTTCTGTCTGAGGTCTGTAGTTGCTACAGACTCTCTGGGAATAGGTCTGAGTTCCTACATCCTCAGGCTAGGGAGGAAGTAGAGATCCAAAACCTGTATGACACTCAGCCACTAGATGAGGAGAAACCCCTTTGCTGTGCAGTGATAGGGATGTACTTTCCCATGTAACTTTTATAGGCTACACAGAGAATAGCATTAAATCATGACACTTACCATCAGCCTCCCTCACAACCACAGTAAAGTACTTCACAGCTCCATTAGTATCACTAAACCAGCTGCAGTTAAAAGTAAAGTTGATGGAGGACTTGGTAATCAGCACCTCTTTTTTGTTCACTCGTATGTCGGGAGGTGGCTGAGGAGGACCTGAGTAATTAAATAAATAGAAAATAAATACAAAATAGAGAGAAAGGATTACCTACATACTTGCTGTGGGCTACACCTAGTAAGGAAAATGCAATTTGTAATAAATCTCGGTTTCCTGGACCCAAGTCTCTGATTCTATTCTCTTTGCAATCAAGAAAGTGTCTTCACCTCCCACAGTGAAACTTCCAAAAGAGTAAACAAGCCAGCGGTCAGTTCACCATAATAAGAGTAACACCTCCTCAGTAGGAATTCCTGCAGAAGCCCACATGAAAATGCTTTAAAATAATGTTAAGTCTATGAAAACAGGAATTGTAGCTGCTAAAAATGACACAGGTTTAAGCCAAGTATTTGGAGGCCACTTAACACACTTACTACAGAAGTTACCTATTTTAAACATTTATATTTCTGCTTCCTTTTCCAGAGGAACAGCCAGGGTCAGCCAGACACAGAATTCAACTATAGAGTACCATTTTCTAGACTGACTGCAGAATTTCCATAGGAAGCATTCTTTGTATTATACAAAACTATACCTTGAACAGTGACACAGCAGAAGTAAACTGGAAAGTGAAGTACACTACAAAGAAAGTGTTGCCAAAGTGGGGATTTTAAAGATCTACATTGCTGAATCTTTTAAAAATCTGCAGTACTGAAACTATACTGCACATATGGGAAACATATAAAAAACGTAAGCAGGTAGTTAAATTTCAAAAGCTTTTAGAATGCCAAAAGAACCAAAAATTCACACATATAGATGTTGTTTAGCTACACCTCTTACATCTACAAAGACCCGCCGCAATTTTTTGTGTTCCTTTAAGGTAGGGTCTCCAGTCTTTCCCAGGGTCTGGGAGAGCTGCAGTGTTCAGAACAAATAAGTGACAACAAACAAACATGAACATAAACCAAGTAAGAATAAACGTGGATCAGCAAACCTTGAAATAGGACCCAGTCTCACCTCTTGTGACATGAATAACTAGGTCTTACATCTGGATTTGTAGTATCCTTTGTGATAGAGGAAGGAGATTAAAAGGCAGTTGAGGAGCAAAGGAGATGGTGGGTTGGTAACTGAACCCTAGCTTCGCTCAATAGCTCCCAAAGCAAACATCATTTTTATGATCTAGCATTTCACACAAATGTGGCTTTTAATAAGCAGCTACAGAGGTATCCCTAAATATAAGCCTTGTGGCCATCCTTTCATTTTTGAGAAGTTTAGCCCTGGAGCAGGTCAGGCCTCTGCACTGTGCTGTGCCACTGAATCCTGCGGTAGTGCAAAACCAGGGTCAGTGATGGCAGGCTGTTGCCTGCAGTGATGCCTGGCAGTGCAGAGGCACCAGCAGGTACTACTGCTACCCTCCACTCAGCAGCCTATGGGTAGAGAAACTGAAGAAGCCATTTCAAAGCACATGCTATGGAAATCTGGATCCTCCCTCAGGTAAAAGTCCTACAGGTGATTTGGTCAGGTAGCACCTCAGAAGAGTCTATAAAAGCCAAGAGAATGCAGTACTACAATTCAATACAAATAGATATTTGTGCTGACGATGGCTACGATCTGTAAGGGGAAACAGCCAGATACAGAAAGCCAAACAGTGACCATGAAGACAACTGAAGGTATGTGATGATGAGGACAGGATATTTGTTTATGTTTCTCAGGCTATATTTCATGAATGAGCCAGATAATTGGGTCTGTCAATGCAATGAGAGGCAATATAGCCAAAATCCTGCATTGTCTGTCACAACAGGGACCAAAGGACGAGTTCAGGCTACTTTGGCCACCACTCCACACCTTGGCAATTGTGGAGTTCAGAACTCTTTTTACTGTCTAACCAACATGAGCAATTCCTTACTGCTGCTCAGTGCCTCTCTTCAAGACAACTCTGAATTCCACTTACGATCGATCATTGTGATGGTGCTGTCTTCAACCACTTCACTTGTCATGTCTGCAGAATGCACCTTGATGGACACCAGGTATCGCTTGTGGGGAACAAGGGTCATGATATTAAGTAGAGATTTCTCTTTTTCTATCCTTTTAGAAAATTCCACTTCATGAGTGTCCATTTTCTTGCACTCAACGCTATACCCATCAAAATCAGAATCGGGAGGAGTCCAGGAACATGCAATGGCAGTAGACGTTTGGGGCCGACAGTGCAGGCTTTGGATCTTGTCTGGTTCTAGAGAAATGTTGAGAAGTTAAAGCTCGGTACGAAAAGAGACAGGTGTCATACACTCTCTGCTCACACTACAGCTCCTACATTCTGCATCAACCACAGATCAGAGCAGGAGGCTGGGAGTCAGAATTCCCAGCTATCCTGCAAATGTGTGCTGCCTGATTATTATGCAAGGCTGTCTAACCCATTTTAGCTATCTGAAACCAGATCTAGACATCTAACCCACCAGCTTCGTGAAGCTCCAGTAATTAATTGTAAAAACAAGGAAAAAACTCCTACTTGATGAAGTCTTAACATGAACAGCAACACCACAAAGCAATGGATTTATAGAAAGCTGTTACAACTTATTCGGAGGCTCCATTTGGTCACCAGTATCAGTCAATACTGAAACTGTCATCTCATGACTGATCTGGTTTCCTGGGGAGCATGTGATATGTCCATATAACTAAAACATACCACAGAAATATGCTTCATCCATGTAATATGGAAGCACCATTTATATTATATGACATGCAACAAAGACAGGATTTCACTTTCAGATGGCAAGTATCTACATTTAAGTGATTAAATACAGGTGAAATTTTAATTATTATGCTGAATTAAAGAGCTATATAGCTTATTAAACATAGATGTCAACTTAGAGCTGAATCCCACCCCAAATGACATGAGGATTTGCCATGACTAAGTTATTTTTACAATTTCATGTCACTTTTCCAAATCATCCTGTTACTCATGTTGCTAGAGACAACTAGAGATGAAACAGATTCACAGACATGGACAGAAAGACAGAGCAGTGAAACACTGATTCCAGTTTCAAAACTAGTACAGTACAATTTCTTTCATCCTTCAGAAACATTATTATTATTTCAATATACTACCATCAGAGAAGTTTGGATATTCAGCTTTATTTCACCCCTGAAACTGACTGATTCAAGCTCTGCAACCAAACAGCTCGACTCTGGATGTGAAGGTTGTAAGTGTCCATTTTCAGTCTTTAAACAGCTGACCTTGCACACAGCAAGGGTTTAGAATCTAGCTGAATTCATCACTGTCATTCATGGATTTATTAATGGAAATTACTGTTTGCACCAAGAACTCACAATATTTTACAGTTTTGCATCTTTTTCAGCTGAGTGTTGGGGTGCAACGGAAAATTTTACTTACTTGTTCTCACACTTGCAGACTGTGACTGACTGTATGTCTTCCAGCTGTCACCACTGACGGTTCTGACACTGAACTCATAGAGTCTTCCTGGTCGCAGGCCATAGATGATGCGTACTTTAGATTTGCTGCTGCTGTAGGGGTTGAATACTGTGAGGGGGTCCTTTGGAAGCCACTGCAACTCAAAATCATCATAGTCTGTCCAGTCTGGAGGACCCAGCCACGTGATTGATAAAGAAGTGTTTGCAACATCAGTAAATGACACAGTGTTAGGAGGGCTGGGTGCTATGCAGAAAGAAGGGGAAAAACGAGAGAAGAGATTCTTAACAAATTTTTACACAAGACTAGTAAGATGGAACAGGCATTATTTTCTACAGGCATCACAAGGTAGTTTGCATTATCTTGTGTACACAGCCAGTTACTGCACCTGTGCTGATGATGGTGACTCTTGCAGTCGTAACATATACCTGAGCCTTTGAAAGAAAAACAGTACTGTTTTTCTTTCACATTCTATTGGTTAAATGTACTTAAGGTTACCCTTCATCTTTAAACCTTCAATGAATCTTATAATAAATCCTCCCTGAGAATAAGTCTGTTGCATAGTTGTGAACCAATGAATTCAAACAGATGGGACTAAAAAAAATCCCATACCTGTTCTTCCTTCAGCATTTGCTGTGTTGGTCAGGTCACCACTGTGAGTCACCACAACCAAAGTGTACTTTCTGCCAGGAACGAGCCCCTGGAAATGCCACTCTTCCAGGTCTTTCCTTTGCTTGGTTTCTTTCTGTGTCCCATTTGGGTTGTAAAGATTCAGCTCATAGAAGTCAACATCTCCTGCTGCTGGACCCCAAGTGAACCACAGACTGTCTGTCATGTTTCGGTTGGATGCCTTGAGACCAACAACTGGGGCTGGTACTAAAAAAAGGAGGAATGAATATTACTTTAAGTGGAACATCCTTTGGGTGAGAAGAAGCAAAAAGGTCAAGCAGACCATACACTTGTCCTGTAATGACAGTCATGTTATAAAACTAGAGAGCCACCACAGCTGGCTAAAAAGCAGGAAGCGTACCTCCTTTCTTATTCCTTTATCTTTTTTGCCACAGTTACCCAAAGACGTCAGTGTTTGGAAACACCTGCTTCTGAGGCAGCTGAAGAAAATGCACCGCTCTGCAGACATATTCTTACAGACATGTTATTGGCACTATATGGTGCCTCAGGGGAATAAAGAAAGGTTTCACACAATGTCAGAGCTGCTAGAGCTGCTTAGAAAACTCTGCTTCCCACATATGGCTGAACAAATATAGAGCTGCAGCAAGAGCTTCCCACGGGAAACAAGTTTTATTTCACTCATAGATTGTCTACCCCATTAACCCTACTTGCTCTGCCTTTTTTGCCTTTTCCACTCATAGGCCAGTAATGCTTTTAGGAGGGGAGACAGCCATTTTCCTGCTTGTGGAGCATACATTGTGATGTCTTTCTTCTGACACGAGCTCCTGGGAACTGTCGTAGAGTTCTTTATTTTTCCTGTTGTAACTATATAATTCAGAATTTACCTTTTTATATATCTAATACTTTTTACATATTAGAGTCAATTTTTATACTTCTAATAGTTGCTCTAATCTAGTACGAGCATCAGACTCAGACCAGCTCATCGGTGTCCCCCATGAACACCACTGGAGAGAGATGGTTTTCTTAGAGGTTCTTGCCTGTTCTTCCATAGACAGACGACTCGTTAGTGAGGTCTCCACTGTGCGTAACAATCACCATTCGATACATCCTGCCTTGACGCAGGTTCTGGAACGAACACTGCTGGAGATGCTGCTCCCCTGAAATCCTGTCATGAAGTGACTTGTCTGGATTATATAGGAAGATGTCATAGGAATCAAGCTCCCCTTGCGAGGTGGTCCAGCTGAAGGACAGTCGGTCAGTGGTGTTCTCTGTGACTTTCAGATTTGTAACAGCTGCTGGAACTGAAAAGAAGGATAAACGTAAAAGTAAATATCAGAGTCTAGGCATTAAGCTGAAACTTTAATAAACTCATGGCTGTAACATATTTCAATTAAGCCACAAGCAGCTAAGTAATATCAACAGCAACTGTCAGAAACAAGGGGAAAGCATTTCTGAGATGCCACTGAGTCTCTCCAATACAATATTTTTATTTCCCAGAAGGCCCGATTAGACTGTGCTCACATAGAACTGTCCATTAGTTTCTACAAGAAGCTTTAAAGACTGCAAGCAAGATTTGGCCTTGAGTTTAGAAGTGTGTAGTCACTTCAAATCCTGCACTAAGAGCCTTGAGACTGTGAATTAAAAACTTGACGACAATACAGCATTCAGGTATTTCCACAAAAGACAGACTGAGGGAAGCATTCAGCATTTTGGTTTAATATCCTTATTATGAACCATGGTCACATTATGATAATAAATTTCAGATTCACATACAAAGCATGTATCAGGAAAAATGATGCATAAACATCTGGAGTCTGTACCTTGCTAGAATCTTTGCAGAATCAAGATATAAGATGGTTCATGCATTTAATGATATCTGACTGAGGGAAGTATAAATAAACCAAGATATTCTAATTACCTGTTCGGCCAACAGTTTCTGCACGCTTACTGAAGAGCCCACCACTGACTGTCAAAACTTGTATTTTATACTTCTTGCCAGCTAGTAAATCTTCAAATTTGTGCTGTTTGGCAGTAGCTGGCTCTGATTTGTTACTCAGGAGGACTCCTTGCTCGTTCAAGAGCAGAATGTCATATCTTTCGGCTACACCAGGAGCTTTCTGCCAGGTTACTAACAAGGAATGACTGCTGTAAGCATGATGGGCTAATAATTCCTGGACAGAGGCTGGAACTGGAAGCAACAATTAAAGGCAGGACATTACCAGGTGAGATACAGACCACTCAATACACAAATGTGAATAAAGTAATTAACAAAACATAACTTTATATATTTTCAGGTTTACTTGTGGGAAAAGAAATGTCAATACATACATTTATGCAAAAAAATAATTCTTAGACATAAACACAAACAGATGAAGTTACAGAACATCAGGGATGTCTGAACTGGGAATTGAGAAGCAACAGATGTATATAGACTATCATGAAAAGATGAAGAAGAAGAGTGAAATGAACTGACTGAAACAGTTAAGAAAGGAATATGAAAAATAAAGGAGTGGTAAATTGGTGCAAAATAGTGGCCCAGAATAGAAAATGTTAACCAGCAGCTGCTGCACGAAAGTCAATGCCACAGATAACAAACGCAGGTGCTAAAGAAAGAGGATAGATCAAAAACAAGGTATTGCATTGTTTTGTATGTTCTGATACCCAGGATACTGGGGCAATATGTTGTCTAACAAGCCTTGACCATGCAGTAGGCTCTGTTAGAACACAATACTTGACTACACGGAGTAGATGTATGTGTCAGATGGGTACAGGCATAGGAAAGGAGAGGGATGGAACTGCATTCATCCTATGAAGGAAGACACTGGGCTGGACTAGAATTCCATGTACATTCACCCAGGTAAAGCTACTCGACACGACACATCTCACTGGTATTAACAGACCCATGCCTATATCATGACTCATGCTCTTTGAGATAAAAGCTTCCCATGAGTCTGAATGTCTCCATGCCCTATGGTACATTCATAAACATTATTAAACAAGGGTCAGTCTCTGGGAAGACATAATGCAACGTGCTTGTCTCAAGAGAAACATACTTGTTCTCCCAAAAGCTGCTAAGCTGTTGTGCAAGGTGCCACTGTTAGATTGCACCACCAGCCGGTACTGCTCCCCAGCTTCCAACTTGTGAAACATGTGCTCAGAGATGTGTTTGGAGACACTCTGGGAATCAAGCTGATGGTTTTGCTGAAATATAGTCACTGTGTAGGAATCAACATCTCCACCTCCAGGGGTCCAGCTCACTTTCAGACTGTTTGTCATGCCATTAGGTGATACATGAATATTTCTGACCTTGCTTGGAACTGGAAAAAAACAGAAAAAAAAAGGCACCTGCTCACAAATTTCCTGTTTGACTCAGGCTTCCTAATTTCTACCTATTTATGGCCACAGAAAAATGATTCAAAAGAGAAAGATCCTTTAGAGGTACAGGTAATTTCATTCATGGGTAAACACCAAGTAAAGTTGTAAACATTTGTGTGGGATTACGCCATTTCAGAAAATCAATTCCCTCTTGACCACATGATGCTTTAAAAACACCTCAAAAAATCAAAGCTCTTTAGGTACCCTCAGCTACTTAGCCATTTTGCCATTATTATCTCGCTCATTCCCTTCAAGTAAGTAAACAGAGGTGTAAAACAGCTAAGTGATTTAGCTAGAGACACTAAGCAAACAACTGGCATGCATGGGAATAACAGAAACCCAAACGCTGACATCTAAATACGATTTCCGTGCAACAAATCAGATTCTCTGCCAACAAACAAATATTGGTAAATGTGACATTTGTTTATCAAGCACAGGTCAAGCTGGCTGTAGTACTAGTGTGATTTTCAATGAGATCTGCTCATTGAGGCTCTGAGCCAGTGTTACAGGAGCTTGAATAAAATCATGGCTCACCCTTAATTTTCAGTGCTTCATTCTAGAGAAGCCTCAACACATTTTAAATTCTGCATTATTTCTTACTTGTCAGGCCTTCTATGAAAGTAGCACGTTGTGCATCTCCACTGATGGTCAAGACAAGAATTTTGTACAGACGTCCTGGAGTCAGAGCTGTGAACCAATACTCCTCAATGGTGTTCCCAAGGAAAATGGGTGGGAAGATCTTCATATCATTGAAGAGCAGTTGAATCTCATATTTATCAACATCGCCCTCAGCCTTTGACCAAGTTACCTGCAGATCTTCTGTGCTCCTGTTACTAAGAGTCAGTTCCTTCACTGACTCTGGCACTGAAGGGGTGAGAAGAAAGATAGGAAACTTCTCAGTACTTACTAACAGATCATAGCAAAAAGCTAACAGCCATGCTTCCGAGCTACAATTTTTCATGCAGTTCCCTAGGAAAAGCAGCAGATTGCAGGTGGTCTGCACCCCATCTAACACTGGAAGGTCCCATTTCAGAACAGAAGTCCACAATCTATCAGCATAAAAATAATAAACAAATAATAATGGAGCCTGCAGGGAGTTGATCTAGCCAACAAAAACTGAGTAAGGTCTGCATGTGTAACACATACGGTGCAAAGAGGCCTGAGCTAGTGCCAAGCCAAGGCAGTCCATCTGCGTGATTCAGCACCACAATGCACTTTCCAACTTGTACCAGACACAGGTGAGTTATTTTTGCCCAGTGCTACATCTGTGTTAATAAATGGAGTTTCTTAGCATGGCTCCTTAATTCACATACAGTGCTAGGTGAAGACAGGCAGGTTGCATCCAGATCTCTGCTGGCTCCCAACTAGTCACCTTACCACTCTTGCCCCATGCTCTCCAATTCCAGTTCCTGGGGTAGTTTGAATAGCGAGGTCCAGACTATCTTCTTCCTTATATATTTCCATGACCAGAAAAAACTGTTTTGTACATTCTGGCATAATTTATTTTTAAATACTAAGCTCATGCGGAAAACCGTACTACCGTTTTTTGGTTTTCAATGTTTCAAGATTTGCTTTCCAATTTAACAGCACAGGTCTCTTCTTCCACTTTTTGTTTGTAACTTAAATACTGGTCATAAACTAAATACTGCTTTCTGTATTTGGAATAATACACAATCAAAGAGTTATAGTCAACATTCTATGTTAAAATCATAGAAGATTTTTGTTGCTGGGTATGGTAAATAAAAAAAAAACCCTGGAGTGTCTCAAAATGTTCCCACGGTGCTTACTTACTTGTTCTGCCATAGACCCTTTCACTAGTTTCGTATTTCCCACTCCTTGTGCTGACTGTGACACTGTACTGCCTCCCTGGGACCAGATTAGTGAACACACATTCATTTTCATCCTTCGGGACACTTTTTGTTTGGATGAAATCATTGTTGTTCCTGATGATCACTTCATAATTATCAAAATATCCAGATGCATGTAACCAGGATACCTTCAAGTAGTCACTTCTGGCTGAATTGCTGACAGTAAGTCCCTGAACACTTGAAGGGACTGAAAGAAAAAAACACAGTTAAAGATTCAGAAGGCAAAAACTTCCTGCAGTAACAGGAGTTGTGATAGAGAACTATATTTGCGGTAGTTACCAGAGTTTTTTGAGGAAGCTGCAAAAAGACAACAATGTGGATTTAAGCAATAAAATAGTAACTGCAGTTTCCAGGCTGCTTTACATCTTATGACAATACAATGGTTTGCCCTTCCAATTTTTGGTCTTACGGAACTTGCTCCATTTTTAGAGTAGTGAGTTCCACAGCAAACACTGATCCAGAATTTGGGTCTCCTCTTTACACAGCTGTTCCTTGGATTTTCATTTACATCATGAGAAGACTAAAATTGCACTAACTTGATACTTTGTTACTTTAATATCCCTTACAATCTTTCTTTTATTCTACTGGTTTACCAAGTTTTTCAGTTTTTGAGAAAGTTTTAAAAGGTTCTCCATCATTATTTCCATCCTTTTCTGAGATTTCTCTATCCCTGTTATAACATCCTTGAAAATTGCATGATCAAAACCATAGACGTGTATGTTATATTACCAAAACCAACTGACATGGGTGTTACTCATTATTGTGACACCTCACTAACATTTTACTAATTATCCTATCCTATTCTGCTCTTTCAGTGCCTGAGTAACTTTCTGAGGAGATGCTCTGCAGGATATACTTGAAGGGCCAAGGGCATTAAGGGCAGGACAACACTTGAGCCAAAACTGATACATTATTCTTGCTCACTCATAAGGACTGACATGACTTTTATTTCATTCTACAGTATTTTTGCATGACATAAAGCAGCAATGCGGGCATAAGAATAAAACTAAGTCTGTAAAGCTGTAATTTTATGGTTCGACCCTCCAACCCCTACTCATCCATCCCAGTTTGGTCAGATGTTGCTAAATCATTGGTAATGGCTATACAAAATGGTTACAAGTGACTGTACTTGCTCAGAGCCTCTCTTTACCTGTTCGTTCCCGGCTGAGGGAATAGTTTTCATACTTTCCACTCTTTGTGGTTATCATCACATTGTAAAGCGTCCCAGGAGTAAGGCTGCTGAAGGAGCATTCACTGAATGATTTGGAAATGGTGAGAGTCTGAACAATCTTGTCATCATGAGAGAGTGTTACCAAGTAACTGTCTACATCTCCAGAAGCTGGCAGCCAAGAAACACTGAGGTAGTCACTGCGACCTGAGTTATTTACTGTTACTCCAGTTACGCTGGAAGGAACTGTGCAACAAAGAGGAAAAAACACAAAAAGCTTTACCTAGCCAATTCTTATTGTTGTGAGAATCCCTGTAATGCCATCCCTGGCAAATAAGGAGTCTGGGACCCTAAGAAGTTCTGCACTGACTCCCTCTCAGCAACATTCATCTGCTTTCTTAAACACAGTGAAGGAAATTGTCTTTGGTGGCCCGATCCCAGCACTTCTAAAATCCCAGAAGTTGAGTTATCCTCTCAAATTGCCATTCCTCAGTAACAGCAATAACTGGTGAGGCTGGTGAGATGCTGAGGCCCATAGTTGAATGTTTCATTTCCCGTGGGTTCTCTGACGCCTAGTGGACAAAACATGAATGCCACTTGTTTTTCATGCCAGCAAGGTGAGCTCAAAGGCTCCGCATCGCCAGAACTATCATCACTCAGGTACAAAACTCTCAGAGTTATTACAGCGGCAGAGCTTAGACACAATGAACTCCCACATTTTCACTGAACTCTGCTGCACTGCACTGAACTGACTTACCTCAGCAGAGGGGCTGGCCAACAGCTGTCAAACACCCCTTCCCTCCCCAGATTTTACAAAATGAACTTATCTACTTTAAGTCTTTTAGTATTATTCTTCTCCAATTTTTTTTTTCAGGTTTGTTTTCGTCTTTTCACCTGAAAATAGTTTATTTCAAGGAAAACATTGCAGAAAACTGCAGAATGCCTGGACTTAGCCAAATTCACATAAAGGGTGAAATTGCACAGTGTTGCCAAATTTTTCCTCTAAATATACAAAGAACTGGTAAAACATTTAATGACTCTCTAAACTTAAAGACTTTGATACAACAGTAAATCTTATTCTGTGAAGTAAAGAAGGACCTCATAATAAATAATTAGCCCTGGTGGACATTCTTTGATGTCAGATTAAAGAAAAAGAATGGGCTGTGAGAAACTGAGACACAAATTCATCCCACCACCTTTGGGCTGGTTCTTGGCACACATAAGTAAGACGCGATCATCCTAGACCACCACACAGTCAGTGGAACAAGAAAGACCTTTCCAAGGAGTGATTCACCCAGCACAGTTGTTCATTCCTCTCAGGGCATACTTTTGTCCTTGTTACAGTGATCCTGCTGTACAGAGTTCCCACTATAGCTAGAGCAGTTAGCTCTCTAAAGCTGTATTTACACAAATCTGGACAGACAGACAATGTGCACATAGGGAACTACATGGATGAAACCCCTGTTTTTCTGAATTCTCAGTGCAGTGGCTTATACACAGGACCATTCTCTTAGCTAAACTCAGCTTTTAAGAACTAACAAAAAGCATGCTGAAGTGTTTTCCTTTTTACCTGTCCTTTCCTCTGCAATCGTTTGCCTTGAAGATATCCCTCCACTGACAGTGGTGACAACAACTGAATAAAGCCCTCCAGGTTTCAGAGGATAGAAGTGGTATCTGTTGGTTTCACTGGGAACAGTTTCATTTTTAATGACAACATTCTCATGAATCAGTAGCACTTGGTATGAGTCTATATCTCCCAGTGCTCTTGTCCAGTTGGTGAACAAGCTGTTGGTTGATCCCTGACTTGCCACAGTCAGACCAGTCACTTGGGCTGGCACTGAAAAGAAAATTGTCATAATATTACTGAGGAGAAACAAGATAAAACAAAACAGAATCCCCCAAAGAACACAAGTTTAGTCACACTGAGGAAGTGCATCAAAAGAACATTCCAATTTGTAGCCAGACTCAACAGGACTAAAAATACTTTAACTGTGGACTGCTTCCTGTCTGTTGGGATGTGGTCTATGGGAAAGTGACTAAGGCACAGAAAGCTCTTTCAGCCTTTAGCACAGCTTTTCTCAGTCAGATGAAAATGATTCAAGATCAGAGAACTGGAGGAGATGGCATTTTATAAATACCATTAAATAAAAGCCATCAATTTAGGAAATCACTCAGGGTTTTTTGATGGCTACTTCAAATACAGTCTGTGTCTTTCATTTTCCCTTTCCTCTCCCCTTCCCAGTCTTTCATTTCTAATAAATGGCAAACTTGTTTGAAGAATACCTCAGGCACAGTCATCTATACTGTGTCAGATCCTTTAATTTTGGGGATAACTGAGATGGATGGTTATGGTTTAACTTTTTACATCAGAAGATCTGCAGGATACCAACGTTTATAGCATCAAAAGATGAATTGTTAAACAAACATAACATTTATCTAAGCATAAGCTCATGAACTTAGCCAGACCAAAAAGGATAAAGAAATAACAAAGGGATGTAATATGTAGCACAAATTTTACCCCAAATCCTCTTTCTTTATTTAATTTGACAATATTTGGTCATAGCAAGGAAATACAATTACTTCTAAGGATTTCTGTTTACATGACCAAGCCCAACTGAAATAAAGAAGACTCTATAAAATGTGATTGCACTCTTCCACTCTTGTTTAGTATCAACCTTTTTGCACACATAGTAGTGGTCTAGTAATCATTAACAAAAGCTAGAAAATTAGGCACATAACTGAAGAAAATGTAAATTTGACAAAAAACTGAATCAAAAATCCTTCTTGTTTTATAATGCTCTCATAAGCATTATCTCCAACAAGGCACTAAAGTGGCACATTTCTGTGCTAAATGCTCTTTTAGTGCTACTGCAGGTTTCACTGGAAGCTGACAAATCTGGGATGCAAGTAAGACCTATTTCTGTCATATTTACAGCAATATTTTTCAAGCCTAGTAAGTTGTCCTGCTGCAAGGAAGACTCAGAGGTTTGGAATGCTTATTAAAACTTATGTTCAAGTTAATTGATGTTTGTTCTTTATAATTCACTTTGCTTGTAATGTTAACACACTATCAGTGCCTCATGTGTTTTCAAGCATTGACTTGTAGTAGTGAAGAGGGACCTTTATGCCCAAATAGGTCCCCTAAAGGGGCATAAGTCAGATGGAAGTGAAATTCCAGATATCTAATAACATAGCCGAGAAACGAAAATGTAAGCTAAACTTCTCAGGCCTTGGAAGGAGTTACAAAATTTAAGTAAGGACCACCATCAACCCTAGGCAGGTTTAGATTCAGACACAAGAAGCTTGTTTTCCCCTGTGCTGTGCAAGACCAGAGCTACATTTTAAAACTTTGCTCGCACTGGAGAATTCTTAAGCCATTGGTTAAGCAGAGTAAAGCAACCCATATGGTTTAAAACTTGCACACGTGCACGAAAACAGCACCCTGCAGGGGGTGAGAATGGGACCTTCCTTGTGACACAGTCATCATCCTCAGTAACAAATACATATTCTGGAACCAGAAGAGCAAAAAGATTCAAAATACATCTTAAAGGTCACATATGTTTTGTGTCTGTCAACCTTGGAATGTTCCCCCTAAAGTAACATTTTCCTGTGTGGTGATGTTTTCTCTTTTTCCCAGATGATGAATGCTTTCTATCGAGGAAGTGACCCTCCTGAAAATACACAGTGAAAATTGTTCTTCTTGTATGGAACCTTGTGCTAATGTAGATTGATTAGAAGTGACATATTATTTCAGAAAACTGTTTTACCAGGAATTATGCATCTATTTCTCCAAAATCTTAAATAAATACAGCAAGATAACTGACAGTCAGAAATGAGAGACTCAGAAATGCAACTTTTTTACTGAGGAAACAAACATAAGATCAAGACTTTTGAGATTTAGACACTGAGTTAATTCAGTTCACTACAAAGCAAAAATAATTGGTAATGGTTAACAGAAGTAAGGATTAAAATAGTTTGACAAGATGATACCTGTTCTTCCTTCCACTGAAGTCCAGCTGCTTAAAGTCCCACTAATAGTAGTGATGGTAGCTGTATATTTCCTTCCAGGTACCAAGTCCGTGAAAGTGAATTCCTTAGCTTCTTTTGCAAGTCCTTTTTTTACAATAGTAAGATCATTGTCCCCCAGGGAAACCACATAGCTGTCCCACTCTGCAACAGGGGTCATCCACATGACACTAAGTGAAGATTCATTAGCATGCTTCACACGGAGCTGGAGAACAGGCTCTGGAGCTGGAAAAGTACACAAACATCACAATGAGAACAGGACCGTGTAGTGAGCACACATGCCCTGTCTCAAGCTGCTGTAAGAAATCCCTTCTGTCAGACAGAAATGTGACAGCAACAAAGTATCTGCAATCAAGAGGAGATTTACTACCTTTCTCTAGGAAGTCATCCTTATAAATCTAGTATTTGTGCCCCTCTTCCAGTGAAGGACTGTTAGCATCAAACTTCAGCAATGCACCGTGGCTGTAATGCTTAGGTTTAAACTTACGTCAGGATACATATTCTAGTGCAAATAGAAACATGGAGAAGTTGGCGAACTTCCTCTTGAACTCTGGGTGTTGAACAGGGATACAAGACATTTGTACCAGAAATCAGATCTACACCAATTTAGTTCCAACAAACAAGGATGCAAATTACAGGGTCAGAGTGACATTGATTTTGCACTGGGTCAAGTTGGGACACCCTTCAAACTTACAGTGGCATAAAAGAAAGAATTTGATCAGTGAATTTGTGTGTGTGTTCATGTGTGTGTGTGCCTGCAAATACCACAGGCATCTTGCGCTTAATGTAGTTCTGATATGATTTTGTCCCTGTCACATAGAAATACAACTCAGTTTCCAAGACTGTGGGTTAATCTAAGAGAAAACTGAGTCACAACAGGGCCTAAAACCTATGCTTCGTAACAGACACATTATGCACCTCACTGTGGGTCAAACACAGTCATGATGCACCCACTGCTGGATACTATTTAATGGACCATGTTCTAATCATAGAATCATAGAATCACTTAGGTTGGAAAAGACCTCTAAAATCATTGGGTCCAACTATTAATCACCTAGCTGAGTCAATTGAAAGTAACATCATAAACTTAAAGTACTTGCTACATATGTCAAAGTAAGGAAGATGAGAATGTATCTTGCTCTGATCAAGCTTGCTAGAAGTCAGAGAAAGCTTCAGTTCTGTAGCTTCTACTGGTCTTGCTATTGTGCAAAATAAACAAAATTAAGTCCTCCGGGAATGACAGGTAAGGGTATAGTAGAAAAGGTAGGCCCCAGGAAGGGTGAGGATAAAGTAGGATGGCCCTGTCCTATCTCACATTGTTCAGTGAGGTAAGGGTTAGATTTGAGCCTTGCCTGTGATTCCTACTCCAAGTGTTCCTTTCCTCTGAATTGTACTTACTCTGTATTCAATGAGCAGAAATTCTAACAATTATATAGGAAGTATTTTTAAACTTGAAGCAAATCAGTTGTGGCTTTGACTAACACACTGCAAAAGAATTCCACTCACGTCCCTGCACTGTGTATGGATTTCCTTTGGAAACAGATTGAACAGACTAACCCATTTTCTTCATGGAATGCAAGAACAAGAACTGGGATGTTATAGAACAGCCATACTAACATATACTTTAGCCAGCTTTGGTTAACACAGTTAATATTCTTTACACAGACTGGCACGGAAACATACTGATGACAATACAGGAAGGCCTATATTGACTTCTTTAAGACCTTTATAGGGTGCCCTACAATCAGCTACAAAATGTAGCAGTGAAATGAACGTGCAATTTAACACCTCAGTCATGACAGAATCATCATATAGTTCCCAAAACTTTCACTAACAAAACATTTACTACAAAAGTAATGCCAAAAATTTTCACAGAATTGCTAAAATTACTTCCGTGGTTTAGAAGGGAGCTCCTTTTTACTGTATTAATAAGTGAAATTCACTTGTGGATTCCCAAGTACTCTTTCATTGCTCACAGAGCCCAGCTGAACACTTTGCACTCTCACAGCGCCTGGACGAGCATGCTGACCTGTTCTCCCTGTGCAACTCGTCTTGCTCTGCAAGTCGCCACTCTCCACAATGACTTCCACGCCGTACTCCCTCCCTGGGATGAGGCCCACATCACGGATGAGGTACTCGGTGGTGTCCTTCTCGAGGGTGGTGTTGAGCACCAGGGCTGAGCGGTTCCACAGGAGCAGGTGGTACCTCTCCCAGTCTCCTGCGGGGGGCACCCAGGTCACTCGCAGAGACCGCAGCCAGCCGCTAGCACCCGCCTGCAGCTCCAAAACTTTCTGTGGAACTAGAGAAACAGAGAGCGAAAAAGCAATTCTGAAGCGGGGTATTTCTGGTGAGACCTAACTGTACTGGCAAAACCTGTCCCGCAGCGTAGCTGTTGTACAAGTGCTTGGGCCAGCTACAGCAACGTGAATTATCTTGTTGCAAAGGCTGGCTTTCACTTTAAAGACAAGTTTTACTCTTCCCCACACAAACTACTCACTTTTTTTTCCTGATGGTTTCTGACATCAGAAATGGGGAACCCGTCTTAGGGCAGACAAAATCTCCTGTACGCTTCTCAGATGCATTTTGCAGTTTTCAGTCAGGTTCCCTGTTGTTTCATGCACTTAAGTTCACTTAGAAACTGCCAGTCAATTTTTTACTGCCAAGGTTGAAACTTCAACTTCTGTCCACCAAATTCTGGTATCAGCAGCAGAAATGCAAAGTCTAATGACTTCTCCCACAAAGACAGCTTCTGCCACCTTTTATGCCCTAATTCCCCCCACCTGTATAAGGCACCAAGTTTATGACAGATGTCCATTAAAGCATCCACTCCATCCTGTCCTGTACTTCACAGGTCCTGAATTGACATGCTTAACCTTCTCACCCTACACTCCTGCAGGTCACGTTGGACCACTGAAGCTTTTCTGATTTTCCTGGAATAATTAAATATTAGCCAGACCAAGCAGAGACTAGAAGACAGATGCAGACCCTTAGAACAGGATACCTGTAGCTTAGTTTTAAGATACTCAGAGATCAGCATTGGAGCCCTGAGACCATCTCCAAGTATATTAACTGTAAACTACAAGGCTAGAATCATGTTCTCATGTTTTATCTAGCTTAGTTAACATTTAATTGCTCAATATCTAGCACAGGATTGAAACCTCTCTACCAGCATCACAAAATACTCACCAGTTTCACTTCCCGTGGGCATAGCTGGATATCAAACCTAGAACTCCCATATGCCAATGAATATGGGAAATGTGTTTCAATTTCTGAGTGAGTGGATAAAAGCACACAGTGTATTGTTAGGAAGCACAGATGAACTTATATCGTAACAGATAAAGTTCAGCCTTGTCAGGCTGGCTGGACATCATTACACCTGTATGGCACAAAGTTTCAGTCTCTGAGATGTCCGTATTTCTTACCACAACATTCCTTGGCAGGTTCTGCTGCTGCAGGCACCCTCTCAATACCCAGCAATATGTACTATGTCCTTGGGCACCTGGCTCTCTCTGTCAGTTACAGAGGGACTCTAAGAGTCTAATTCCCTCAGCATCTGCAGACCTGACAGTCTGGATTTATGAATGTATTTTTATGCCACAGAGCTTCTGCTAAAGAGACTCTTTTCAAAGCTCTTGATGTCTGTGGTAAAGGAAGGAATTGCATATGATCAGCACCCTTGGAAACAGGACTTCTAATCTCTAACTTTGAAAGCACTGGGTCTACGTCGCAAAGCTGGGGATCAGTGGTGTTGAGTGAGGGCCTAAACTTCTCCCTTTAGATTCGAATGGTAATCTCAAAGGACTTTAATGGTAGGCTAAACAAACAAAACAGACATGCATATAAACTGGTCCAGCTTTGTACTTACTGGACATGAAAGACTTTTCCAGGGCTTTTCCAGCCTGCACTGAGAATGGGGTATCAGCTAGGTATGTCAAGGTTGTGCCTTTCACATGAGATGTTTACTTGTAGACAATAAATATTCTCTAAAATAAATACTCTGCTCTCTTACACATACATTTTCTAGCATTTGGCTCTGAGTCTCCTAACTATGCATGTATGCATTCTTCACCAAGTTAGACTTCTCTTACCATCTAACTTCTGGTTGGGCTAGGCTGGTATGGAGAAGATGACACACCTCTAGGGGCAGTAATGCTATGGGAGAATTACGCATGATTTTTCAGGTTCAGAACTCATACAAGAGATACCTCAAAGAAAATTATTACTTCTGAAAGAAGATTAAAAACTCATAACTCAGCTCTATCAAGGCTGCCACATGCCTTTGTTAATCCATGCTGTTAACAGTAAAGAAAGCTGAGACCTAATCTTTTCCAGTTTGTAGATTTGTGTCTGGAAGGAGGAATAAGACTAGGCCTTGCAAAATTACTTTAAAAACTGTTAATAATTTGACTACATGCACACTTCCCCATAATGTAACTCATTTTATCTAGTATGTTAAGCTGAATTCAAGATAACAAAGTTGGTCAGAAGTGCAGTAGTATACCACAGTTCTGTAACAGACTCACTCACCTATACAGTCCAACCAAAACGCACTACTGTTGCCTGCTCACAAGATATGCTGGAGCTGCTTTTGGTTTTCAGATTAACTGATGCCAGAGAGCCAGCAGAGGGTATTCCTGAAACAGTACTGTGCTCTTAAGCTTATTTTGCCCGGAATCCAAATCATTTTGTCTCTTACAATGATTTGCTACAAAGCCAGTGTAGGCAAAAATAAGCATTAGTTGCAATGTTCTTACTGAAGCAGAAGACTTACGTGTCCTGCCAGTTGCCATCCGATCAGCGAACAGTTCACCACTGATTGTGCGGGCAGTAACCTGATAAAGGCGTCCTGGAGTTAGCTTGTCAAACTGAGTCTCTGTGACTGGTGGTTGCACAGTTTTGACTTCTTTAACTGATCCAAGATGAGACAGAGTGATATTATAGAAATTGAGGTTTCCTGAAGGTCTTCTCCACTTAACTCTTAAAGCATCTAAGCTGCCACCATTAGTCACCATCAAATCTAAGACTTCAGCTGGGGCTAAAAAAAAAACAATAAGAAAGAGAAAAAGAATATATTCACCACAAAACATGTAAGACCTGCTGCCTCCCAAACTCCCACAAAGTTTTGATTTTGAATAGTTATATGAGATGAAGTATGAATGATTTTGCCTGAACAATGAAAAGGCCAAGTCTGGTTGCACTGAAACTGAACCCTGCCCTGTGTAAGACATGGCTTTTCTGAGAATGACATGTCTTAGGATGCCCACTCTTTTTTCATGGAACAGAAAATCTTCTAGTCATGTCTGCACTCACACCCATCATTTTGACCATAAACCACATCATGCACATGCTTTTAAGGACAAGAGATGCCTGCATGCATTTTGGTAAGCATTACAGCATTATTGCAGCTATGCCTGATTTGCAACAGAGTAGAAGGGATTTGAATAAGAGTCTTTTATTCAAATGCTCCACCAATAGAAAGGCATAGCCACCTCCAATATCTTAATTTCTCAGGCCTGGGGCGCAGTAGGTACTGAAATGGAGGACCATGATGCAGGATACATGGAATGCTTTTACACTCTTAAGAATACCTGTGAGATTTAAAATCTTTGCACCCCACAACAGAAAGAAATAAAAATTTCTGAATAAATAAAACAAAATTAGTATAATACCCAGAACAGTCCAGGTGAGGAAAAACCCCAAAAACCCAATAGCACTCATCTGTGCATCCTAGACATGACAATATTTTCACTAAATATTAAATTTTGTTTACATGATAAGATTTCTGTAGAAGAAATTGCATCTTACTCTCACCAAATTCTGGTATCAAAATCACGTGCTCTGAAGTAAAGGCATGACCCTTTTTTGCCTATGTAAGTGTTTTAACCACTGGACTCCAGCAGGATGTCATCTTATCTCTTTATCTCTATGACACAGAACTCCATCCTGAAAAAAATTAATTTCTAAAACTCTAGTTCTGTCAATCAGTATTTTTTTTGTGAAAAGGAAAAAATCCCAACAATCCAAAAAAATCCATATCAAAGCAACCAACTAGGCAAACAAAAACCCCAAAAAACCCAAACCACCAATATTTAATTTTAAAGTTCTTAGCCTGCTTTACATTTTTTTCCCACTTCCCTTTCAGACTTTTTTCCACTTTCCTTTTTGCCTATAACTTTGTTGCAGTGGTAACTTGGAATAAATAAGCTTATGGTGTCTCTAACTTGGAACATGAATCACTTATTGTTCTGAAATATGTCCTATCATACTACTAGGTTATGGCCTTAGCTTCTTGTTTAGTTGTGATGAATTCTGAAATCATACCTGTCCTGACTGTTTGAAAACTGCTGCTCTCCAATCCTGCAGCCTGAGTTATGATAGAGAGGTTATACAGGTGGCCTGCTGTAAGTCCTGAAAAAGTGTAGGAGGTCAGAGAACTTTCCTGGTGAATCTCATGAACTGGTACATGATTATCCAGTAACAGCAGCCTGTAACGATCCACATGCCCAGAGCCAGGAGACCACGAAACATGGATAGCGTCTGTCTTGAAGCTGACCTGAATATTTTTCACAGGAGATGGCACTGTTGATATAAAAAGAACACATGCTTAAGGCCTAATGGTTATCTGCATGATTTCAGCAATTTTGAATAGATTTACTCTTGGAACATGTTGGGTTTCTTTAGGGTTACTGAAAACCCAACACCAAATGCACAATAACAATGAAACTCCATTCTTAGCAAACCATTTTTTATGTCAGTCAGAATTCATATTTCATTTCTACTTATAATCAATAGATACTTACATAAATACATATATATATTGCCACGTAGAAGAATTATATCCATTTGCTAACTTCAAAATGCACACCTGAAGAATACTGTAAGTGGGTTTACTTAGATGAACTACAGGAAAAGAAGTCCTACCAGTAGATCCACTTATGTGAAGTTCACGGGTAGTCTTATTTCCAGCAACTGCGCTGAGGACAATGTTGTATTTATTCCCAGGAATGAGACTGGAAAATGTATTTTCTGGTTTTGAAATCCCTCCTGGTACAGAGACTTCTTGTATTTTTTTATTATCATGATCAAATAATACTAGGTTATACATGTCCACCTTTCCTGATGATGGATCCCATTGAACCTGCAAGCTTGTGAGCGTAGTTTTTTCCTTAATAATTTCCAAACGAGATGGTGGAAAGGGATCTGCAGTTAGGGGGAAAAAAAAAAAAAAACAGAAAAGATAAACCATTTCTTCATTTGAGATTGCCTGAAATTTTACACAGCAGCGCAAAAATTCTTCTGAAACTCTCCCTTTATCATCATCATGCTGCCAATACTTTCCAAAAAGTTTTCTCTTACTATTTATAAACACTGTGCACTGAAGCCAGACTACAAGAGAGTCCCGCAGAATTCAGAAATATTACTTTTATATATTTGTACACGCTCACTCACACGAACATACACATAGCAAAACACTTCCACTGTGGATTTATATTGCGAGCCTGGAAACCTGCTGATACTAAAACTGTAACAACTTTAATAGGGACATTAAAGTTTCCCAACAATTTAGGAATAAATTTGCCTACCACATGAGCACACTCTGTTCTACTCTTTCCTAGCATCAGACCAGGAGTGTAAGGTGCATCCAGGCTGAGAACTGTGGTGTCTCTATGAACAATTTTTCCAATGCAGTCATTGCTGATTGGTTCCCTGAACAAAGGAGATGAAAAAGTGTCAGATCACATAACTAAAAAATGCAATGTAAGGGCTGAAAGGATGAAGTTGAACCTATCCCTCCCCTACAAATACATAAGTAGGAGGGCTTAGGAGTCTTTAAGTTGCTTTTTCTTCAAAGTCTGGGTGATGTAGAAGGTTTAATCACTTCCTACAAAACTGCTGAGAACTGTGTAGTGCCAAGTTTTGGTGGTGTACTTTGTCAATCAAGTATATTAGGAATCCAAGGAAGCATCTCCTTCCTTGGAAACATTCAAAAAGTGACTGGGCATAGTCCTGGGCAACCAGATCCAGGTGGCCCTGCTTGAGCAGGGGGCTTGGACCACATGACCTGCAGAGATCCTCTCCAACCTCAACCCTTCTGTGACTCTGAAAAATACTGTGTTCCTTTGAACCCATGTCTCTGCTTAAATTCAAATTCTTGCTTTGGACCACAGAGATGTTAGTGCTCTTCAGATAAAGAGATAAAAACTAAACAAATTGATCAATAAAATCAATCAATAAAATGAACTATCTTTTCTTGACTGCTTTCTTAAAGGCCAAACTAAGTCTGCTTAATTCTGAAAAAGAAAAAAAATACTAAAAATCAATTCAAAGACCAAGCACATCAAACTACAGGCCAAATATTAAAACTTCACCCAGTTACAGCAATTCAAACATGAGCTTTTAATGAAAAGTGTCAGGAAATCTTAACAATAGGCTTGACTATCAGCTCCACCTATAATATATACTAAGCCACTAAAGACTATTATGTTGGCAAAAGTGAATAGTGGGGGTATAATCTTGTTCCTTGAAGGCAATTGTTCTAAATCTGAAAGGTCAGACTTTGGAAGTCAGAAATAAATTCCAGCACTATATATGGTCAGATGCACAAAATTAAACAAAAGTTTTAATGTGACTGACATTGAGAGAACAGTCATGATAACTGTCAAGAAGTTTAACCCTCTTTCTGACTAAGTTAGGATAATGTTGACTGTTCTTTAGTCCTGCAAAAGTAATCACCACTGTCACTTGTACTATTTGCCAAATTTGACAAAAGAAGATATCTGCATTTTTAGAAGCACTTATAGTGTCCTGGGTAATCTGTCTTCTAAGCTGCATGAGGAAAGAAGAAAGTTGCGTGCCTAGAAGGTGAAGTTCAGAAATTCAGACTTTATCTAATCTATCTGGTCCAGAAAACAAAACACTCAGTGCTTTGTACATCCGCTAGAACAAAGGAACAATGAGACTGGGAAGTGCCTGGGCTGAAAGAGCCCTGGATGGAAACAAACACTTAAAAAACCATTTACATTGTTATACAAGTCTCTGTTGGCAATGATACAACACTGATAGATCACAGAAATAAAATATTTTCATCAATATATTTTTATGCCATTTGACACTACATGAATTAATGTCCCCTGGTCTACAAAGGCATCTTCCAGGAGACTTAATGGTCATTGAATTATACTGCAACTCCATTTTCAATTTTGGGAAGAGGATATGCTTTGTGTGCACAGCTGCTGCAGATCCAATTTACAGATATGGCTATGTCAAACTCCAGTGACATGACTCCCAGATACAGCCTGTAAGCACAGAAACACACCTGCCTTATGCAGGAGAAAAAAAAAATAACTGGGAGATTTGAGCTCAGGACTTAGTATCGGGAATTCCTGCCAGTCTCAATCATCTTCCCACTATCCATTTTTTCCTAGTCTTCCGTCTTCATAAAACAGTAACCTACTTAGTAAGGACTTTTCTGAAGATTAAGTAAAGAGGGTTGATTTCATTGTCTTTATTAAGTACAAATATCCATTTCTTTGGGGTGATACGCAACCTCGAAAATCTTTAAAACAAGGTTATTTATTTTCTTCTTGTACTCTGCCTTTGAAATGATGATCATAACCATCACATGATTACAGATGATAAGATTATACAGCCTATAGTTAGAGCCATGTCACATGTTGTTCCTGCAGACGGCTAATAAATCAAATTTGTCCCAAATAAGTTACAGGATAGAACATACAGCCAAGGCACGCTTCTGGCATTTAGAGAGTTACATATTACAATGAAAAAATACTCTAGTAGTCTATGTCTTAGAAGATAAAATTCTATCTTCTTTTCATTCAAATATTTAATGGATTTTCTAACAAAAATTTATTTACCTGTTAGTTACCTCAGTACAGGAGGCTTGGATTAGGCAGTAACATAATATAGCACCGCAATATTTTTGCAGAAAACAATTTTGAAAGTGGAATTTATAAGCCTATTTTAGAAGACAAAGTTGAAAGTGAGGGAATTGCCAAATTGTTTTTCATGGCTCTCTAGACCAGTATTTCAATTCTGAATTTCAATTCAGAATTGAAATTTATAAACTTAACTGTAATTTAAATACTACTGTTTTTAACTAGACCTAGTCATTCATTGAAATACAGTTATAGTGGTACACAGACATTTGGAGATTTGAGAACTTAAAATGTATTTTACCTGAGATCAGGAAAAGACAAAACCCTACCATCTTCTGCCATACATCAGTTCTCTATCACAGAAATAGTTTTACTGAGAACAACTAAGAATATAACATGAAAGGACTGGCAGGTGCATATCCCAGCTTTACAATGTCAGCAGCATGCTGACTAGTTGTATGGTTTTATGTGCTGCTTCATGTACATATATATACTAAAAAAACCCCAACAAATTGTGAATATTACTATGAATCAAATATGCAGACTTGTGCCTACTAACATCTGTAATCTCAATTTTGCAGTGGAAAATTTATCTGTAGCTCAGAGCTGATAAATGGTGTTATCAGTTTCTTCTTTCTTTCCCATTGTACCAAAATAGCACAAATGTCCCCACTGTGTGTGTTTGTCTGCCTATGTATACATGGCTTATAAAGTGCATATGTGACTGTATTTTTCATCACTTCGGATGACCTATTTTAGTTCTGCTTTACAGGATTAAATACTTGCTGTTTTAGATGGACAACCTACAGACCAAAATTTCTTGAGTAAAGAGATTCACTTTAGAGGACTAGTGTGCATTATTGTACCACTACTTCACACATTATTAGACTTTAGATCTTTGTATACACAAGTTAAATAGAAGCTGCTTCCCTACGCAAAGATTCACAAGACTGAATCTGGTGTTACTTGAGAGTTTATGCAATCTTGGAGAGCTGCACAATTATTCTATCGGAATATCAAACTTGCAAACAACATAGACTATGATTTTAATGTGATATTATATACTCAAAAGGCCAATTTGGTCCTCTCCAATCTTTTACATTACCACTGCAACTACGGCATGCATTATTCATTGCTTTCACTGTTGAGTCCCCAGTCAGAAAAGATTACACTCAAAATTTAACCAAATATTTTGGATTTTATATGCTTAACAACTCAAGTACTTCATACAAAAAACTTGATGAAAACTCAGCTCAGAACTGGCACATGAATATTTTAACAAGATTGAATATGAGCAAAAAGCTAGTTTCTGAACTAGGTATATAAACAAACACGTGACTTTCTTGCATTTTTTCGTGTGTATTTATTGTATCAAGATGATACAGATGTTCGAACCTCATTTCGCAAAAATAAACCACATGAGATGGGGTTCCTTTCACTTTAACCAACTACACTTCAGCTTTCTAGTCCAACCTAGCCTCCTTTGGTAGCCAGTGGAGAAAGCTGAGCACTTCCAACAGATAGCTTAGCCCATCTTCCTTAGAAAAAGAGGTCAGGAAGGGAACCTCACTGAGTACCAAGGTCAGACATTGTCGTTTCAGATGGCCCATGATAGCTCAGTTCCACTACCACTGAAATCGGTGGAAATTTTGTTTACAATATAGCTGAAAAGACTGCTTTTACCTCCATATTCACAGGACAGTTTCCAGGAAGGCATGCCTATGGACACTCCAGCTCAGTAGAGAGTAAACTAAAACTACTGTCATCAAGTTCCAAAGGAACAGGTGAAAAAGAGCTTTCATGAAACTGGCTTAAAATGCTGCCCCTGGTGGAAACATTAGAGGAATAATCCTCCCTCATTCTGCATTGAAAAGCTTAGTATGGACAATACAATACAGGTTGTTCACAGGCCTAACGAATCCTATACATTCTTTAGGGAAAAAAAAAGAAAAATGTTGGAGCTAATTGTGTATTTTGAACATCATCAAGCAATTCAACTCAAGGAAAGCGAGGAACCACAGAGCAATCTGAGTAGCTCTCTGCAGGAAACATTCATGGTTCCCCTATTCTTATTTCATGCCTTTGACTGATCTTTGCTATCCAAAATCCAAATGTAAAATCTCACTTCAACTATGGTATACCAATTTTCAGGATTTCGACTTAAACTTTTATCAGACTTTTCACTTCAATGTCAGCTATATAGTGTGATTCTAATGATCAGCTGCTTCCACTTTCATCTTACTGCCTTGAAAAATCTATTTAATGATAAAGGAGTCATAAATGGCACATACAAGCTTCTGTGTTAATGGTTGCACATTAACCAAAATGTGCTTTAAAGTGGTATCTTCTCTACTTCTACGCAAGTGTTCAATAATGGAACTTTACTATACAGAACTCATGGTGATTTACACCTGTCTCTCTGATAATGGTTGATCTATTCTTTCAATTTTCACATTACAGGTCATCAATATCAATATTTAAAACAATCAACATGATGCATAACAAATTTAAATCACTGTCTGCATAGAAGCTATTACTCATTTTTACCAACTGACATGACTTGTGCTGAATGTATAGCTATCACACTAGCAGACTTGTCAATGGATTTTTTAAACTTGAGTAACCACAGCAAGTTAATGGAGAGTATTTAGTGTATTTGTATGGTTAATGCGCAATAAAGGCTCTGACAGAAAGCGACACCTCTCAACAGGTAACTGAAGTATTCGGCTGCTGTACTCTTCAATACTAACATTAAATACCTCTCTAAAACTAACACCTTAGGAGCAAATCAGAGAGGCATTTAATGATGGGCCTTATTTAAGGCATCTCTGCTTTGGGTCTTGAACTACTACCTTTGAGAGGTTGAACAATGTTACATTTTATCATCTTCAAAAAAGCACAAACACAGGTAGAAAGAGGCCAGTTGTGTCACTGCAGCTGTTGTCATTCATTGTTGCCCATTGCTTCACAGCTGAATTGTTCACATACCCACACGAACACGAATGCAAAAAGGGGGCTTTCCTTGGCAGCCCTCTGTTAGGCTGCTGGACCATTTTTACAGCCAGTCATGGATGTGACACTGTAAGTCCTCTGCACAAAGCTGTAGGTCAAAACACCTCACTGGTGATATCGAAGGAAGTTCCAGCCTTACTTTCTGACTTTTAGACTCTGGTTAGACAGAACAGAAGTATGGAAATGGGCTGGAACAGTAAGTTGTCCTTGAAGAAGATCTACCTGCTATGCAACAGACTGTATTTTAAACACAGTAAATAAACTATCAGTTGAGGAACTATGACAACAATATGTTTGCATGAGCACAAAGGATTTTATGGGCTACTACTACATAAAATATTTTTCTGGCCTAATATCCTCATAGCACTTTCTCTCAAGCCTGCTGGGTTAAGTGTTGGCAGTAGTTACTTCTGGCAGCGGGCTAAGAGAACCCAAGTGCAGGGCTGCTACGTTCAGCAAACACTGTCCGCTTGCAGTAGCTGTAAATGCATCGCCCTCCTCTTGGAGGTGGCCGAAGCAAAGGGAGGGAAAGGAAAAGCCCAGCATACCTCCTCGCGCACCTGCCGTGCCCGCGCCCGTACCTGTCTGCACGGAGATGTTGAGAGGCTCCCCGCCGGCGAGAGGCTCGATGCGCAGGTGGTACCAGGTGCCGGCCTCCAGGCCCCGCAGGGTGCAGCCGTAGGTGCCATTCCCCTGGGGGGCGGGCTGGCAGCCGGCCGCCTCCCCGTCCTCGGAGCGCCCGCTCAGGCTGAAGTTGCAGGCGCGGCCCGCGGCGCCCCAGCGCAGCCGAACGCTCTGCCCGGCGACGCTCCGCTCCGTCAGATTTGCGCTGCATCCCACCGCCTGCCCCGGCGCGGCCTGCGGAGAGCGGGGAGAGCTCTCAGAGACCCGCCGGTGCCCCGGGCTCAGCCCCCAGCCCCGTCCCCGCGCTGTGTCGGTGCGGAGCGAACCTGCCCGCGTCCCCCACGCTCGCCTGCGACCTGCGAGGGGCGATCCTGCACCGCCCCCCTCCTCCCGGCCGCTCACCTTGGTCAGGGCCAGCGCCGTCCACAAGGCGAATCCCGCTCCATAGCTCAGCATCGCCGACAGTTTTTAACTCAAAAAACCCTCGCGGGGAGGGGAAAAGGGGAAGGGACAGCGGGGTTGGCGTGGGGGGATCCGAAGAAGCGAAGTGGCGGCGGCGGGCCCCGGGGGCCCCCGCTCCCCGCCGGGCTCCGAGCCCTGTGCCAGGCCGCCCGCCTGCTGCATGCGCTCGGGGCTGCCCCGGCCACCGAGCCGCCTCCCTGACACCGGCGTGAGGTGGGGGGGCTGCCCGCCCGCGGCTGAGGAGGAGCGGAGGAGGCGGGGGAGGCGGCCGCCGCTTCCCACGCTGCCATTCTGACCCGGGCTGACTCTCCCGAAGCCCTTCCCGCCGACTTCCGCAATCAAGAGGCGATTTCCTCGCGTCTCGCTGCGGGGGGCGAAGCTCGGCGAGTCGGGACCTGCCGCCCACCGGGCAGGCGACCGGCCCCGGGGTGCCGCCCCTCTCTCCTTAAGGATCCCACCTTCCTCCCCGCTCCTGTCCCACCCCACCTCCCTTCCTTCCTCGCCGCTTCCTCCTCATGTGTGTTTTCCCCTGGGTCTTGTCTTCCCAAGCGTTCCTCCCGGCGCACGGGGCCCCTCAGCGGTGCCGCTGTTGGGGCGCGGCGCTCTTGTCTCACGCTGGCTGCACCTCACTTGGCGCTGCCTTGCCCGGTCTCATGGTTGCATCGCCTCACAGTGTCTTCTTGCCTCTGCCTCAGCTCACAACTGCCTTGTCTCATGCTGGCCTTGCCTCATTCCCACCTTGCCTCTTGCCTGCCTTACCTCACGGCTGCCTTGCCTCGTGTGGCTCCTTCTCCTCCTGCCTGCCACCCCTCTTGGCCACCTCGCCTCTCACTTGCTTCACTCCATGGCCACCTCACCTGTCATGCCTGCTCTCCTCACACCTGCCACCCTTCACAGCCATCCCACCTCCTGGCCCACCCTCCTCTTGGCCTCAGCTAGTACAAACCCGCCACTCCAGCTCCTGCATCCCAAACTCTGATGTTTGTAAGGGTTAACCATAGACCACCAAGGCCTCCATTCTCTCCCTGGTTCCGTGGCACTGAAACCAGAGGCCTTGTGTCCAGGAGAGTCCAGCAGAGACCAACACTGAGCTCCTGCCTGCAGCAACGGAGTCTGTCTGAGCGGCCAAGTCATCTCCGTTTTCTGTTTCAACCCGTGTCCTCGAAACAATTCCTTCCCACATCCCCTGAACAATTCCCAAGCTAAAATTACACACACCATGGAAAGCAAGAAAGTCTCCCTGTTTTCAGACTGCACCAATTGAGCTGTGTGCAACTCTTGAGATGGCTACTGCCAAAATGAGAACTTCCCATTTCTGTCATGCATGCCTGTTTCCTTCTTGTTTAACTTTCAGCCTCTGAAAACTTGCATATAAGTGTGTACATGGGGTGACAGAGAAGAAGTGTAGAAGGAAGCATTTTGCACCTTCAGATATTCAAATACACAGTAGCAGCCATGGAGTGAACTTGGGGGTGAACAAAAGAGAAGGAAATGGACATCTACCTTCTTCAATGTGAATGGCATTTTTCTGCATCCTTCTATACTGCATTATGCATGTGGGATTTTAACTTTTAAAAGCAGTACCTCAAGCAAATTCAACACCATCTCTGTATCACTTTTGCCCTGTTTGAGGGAGAAAGAGGTTCTAGGCTTACAAACATTAGTCTGCCTTTTAGGGAGGTGCTGTTCTAGGATTTTTCTGGGCACCAGCCTGTCAAACAAGATACAAATATCTGAAAAACTTTAGCTTTCCTTCTTCTGTTCTGAAATCAGAAGTCTGAGCACTCAGGAGTGTTACCTGCACCTGCAGAAAACTTCATCTGTCCCAGTGGAGCTCCTTGCCTAGTCCTAGGGGCATGGCACTGAAAGTGTTGTGCTGTACTTCGCAAAGCTGAGGATAATGAATAACTTTATCATCATTGCCTTAGGTGACAATATAAATCTGTCTTGGTTATTATGCCATTCTCAAGCCCATCACAAAAGATCTTCCTTGGAAGAGATGTTTTACATACTTCGGATAGAAGGAGGAACCAAGCCCCAAAGAGCTAGCACAGGAATAATCATATCATTGATGGGAAACACAAGGTGTGTTTCTTAGACCTAAACTGGGACTAAAATGACATAGATGTCTTGTAATCATTTAAGGTGAGAGTTTTACAGTGTGATTTCTTCTTTAGGTGATTGTGCTTTTTGGACTTAACAGCATAAACCACACCAATACTTTTCCAGCACTGGAGAAGCGCAAATCTGAAGGCTTATTGGGATGTTTGGATTACTTCAAAACCCTCTCTGAAAATTACAACATTCAGGGTAATCTGCCTTTTCTTGAAAAGTGGAGCTCACATTATTATAAGGATTTTTGAAAACTTCCATGACCCGAACTTTCAGGGAAGATATAATTTGGATATTTAGATGTAAGTTAAGTAGATGTAATAAGCAAAAGGAAAAACAAAAACCATAATCAACACTGCAAACATAAAATTCAGGAAAAAAAGTAGAACCTACCACAAGTAAAACTTAAAGACTTTTGGAAATGAGTGCCTGTTTGTCTCTTCTAGCTAGCATAAGATAATGTGTGGAGGAAGATGATGTTACTGCTTCTCAGAAGTGCTCATAATTTAGAAGTTCCTACTTTATTACTCTTATTATTGCTATCATAAAATCTTTACTTTTTTGTATTAGTAGGAAAGTACTGGTTTATTACAGGTTTTGAGACTTCCTTCTGCATGTTATCCAGCAAAAGCTGCTACATAGGTAAGATCTGACACAGATGTCTATGCCAGCACTGGAATAAAACAGGAGGGGTCCATCATTCACTGGTGGCAACATATTTATATAGAATAGCCAACATAATGCAAGTAATTATTTCCAGACTGGTATGGAATAAATGGGCTTTTAGTATATCAGCAGTCACGCAGCCTTTAACACTTACTGATCTGTGTGGCAAGCCAAGAAACTAATTAAACTGAAAAAAGAACTGGAAGTGAGTTTTGGGAGTTGCCGGACGTGTCTCTAATAGCAGGCTCCAAAGTCCCTTTCAGACACTTTCCCAAGGTTTCCTGACTTTTTTTTTTTAACACCAACCTCTCTGTTGCTCTAATCAAGAGGAAATGGGCTTTGCATAGCTTTTGTCATGGATTCAAAGTGCAAGCTGCAGTTTTACTTGAAATCCAAGGTAGCTCTAAACCAAACATTTTGTTCAATTGAAATGGCACTATTGT